>CM070010.1:13855285-14392353 GCA_036247105.1 Cirrhinus mrigala | reverse complement strand
TCTCTGATGACAGCACTACTTAGTCTAACTTGGGTCTACTCAGTCTACCATGGAATTCAATAGGGTGCTAAAAGCCATCTCGGTCAAAAATGAGATAATGAAACTGAGTGAATGCTCTTGACACATATTATACGTCCATCAAATACTTTTCTTCAGACTCGTTAAAATACCAGCCTCAGACCAATTAGAAGTACCGGTTCTTACATACAAACCTATACATCTGAGCCTGATAAAAATGCACTTTTTACAGAAAGACATCAAATGGATTTAGCTGGTTTTGCATCTGAACTCTTCATATATACACACACACAGTCATGTGAGGAAGTTTATTTACAAGTGGAAGACATTCAAAACAGATACCTGTGGTTTTTTGACTGTGGAATGCTAAAGGAGAGTTAATGGATTTATATACCAATTTGCCCCCTCTCCTCCCTCCTTCGGCTAAGCCCTTTGTCACTCCTATTCCCTTGTCAAGCCCAGAGATGACTCCTGTTCCCAAGCCCAGCCCAGGGAGTGCTTTTGTTCAGGATTGCAGCCCTGAGAGTCTGGAGGCTCACAAACATCTGCCCACCTATATGCCCGCTCCTGCCTCCTCCCGGCCCTCCTCCACACCTTCTACCTTGGCACCTTCCACCTGGCGCTGCCTGCTCCAAGTCCCTCCTGTCTCCTCCCTCCATCATCACCACCATGGACTCTGTCTGTCAGCCTCCTCCCGGGTGTCCGTCCTCCTCCTGACCCTCCTCCCGAGGTCCCACCCATCCCTCCCTATGTTGTTTCTGGAGTGACCGCCTTCCGGGAGGGGGGCAATATGTCACGCCCATGGACTGTCTGTGTGTGGTTTTCTCCCCATGCTCTCCCTGTGACCCAGTTTTTCATTCTTATTGATTAGTCATTTGATTCCCCTATATTCTGTTAATTACCCCCCATTAAGCCCTGTTTTTAAAGTGTTGTCTGCCCCATGTTTCTATGGCCAGTGATATACATCTACAGATGTTGCTACGTGTGTCTCCTGCCTGCCCTGTGATACCCCTTGGTTTGTTTATTAAAGACTTTAATTTTTGCAACTCCTACATATCCACGTTCCTTGCTCCACAGTAGAGAACCGTGACAGATGTATAGGTCCAGATCGCTGAACATGTCCAATCATGTAATATGATTCTGATGTATGCATAAAGGATAATGAGCAATAAGCCAGTCAAAAAATCTTGACAGGTGATGAGCAGCCTGACATGACTACTCACCAGATAAATAAATATATGGATGTAAAATGGAAAATAGAGAAGAATTCAGAATAATTTACATAAAAATAATGATTTACATAAAAATAAATAAAAAATGGAATTACATAAATATTTGTATTTCATAAAAAAAACCAGATAACTGTTTTAAATGTTAAATGTCAGAAATTGTTTTATATGAATTAAATACTGATTTATTATTCCGTTTAGATTGGTCACCTGTAATCTCACTGGTCAATGCTGTGAAAGTCTGTCGTCAGCTCTACAATCATCAAGCTCCTGTTTGACAGAGTTGGACTTAAGTAACAATGACCTGCAGGATTCAGGAGTGAAGCTGCTCTGTGGTGGACTGAAGAGTTCACACTGTCAACTGAACATTTTGAGGTATTTATTAACACCGAAAAAAAATGTACTCTACTAAACTTAGCTATCTGTTATGATTTGTATCTTTCCAGACTCTTACTCAAGATGTTACATAAAAAATCATTAAAAAAGTCATTAACACTACTTATTACACTACTGTATTGATTAGCATCACTGTACTGTAAAATTTACTGTACAAAATACTAGTGTTATTTACGCTTAAGCAAGTATCTGTACGCATACTCTGTCTTGGTTTCTGTGTATTCTTATCATAAATAGTGGCTCCTGGTTCAAGACCAGTATATTTTGGGCATCATCAAAAGCAGGACATATGGGTTTTTGAAAAATATCTCTTTTGCAGTTTGTAACATAGCTATCCTGTAATGTAAACAGTCTGCAAAGTTGTTAATCAAAAAAGTGCATGATAAATATTCTCTGTCAAAAGAAAGAGTTGGCTCTGAGCCACCTTAATAAGTCGTCATATTTTCGAATCTTCTACCTGTTGTGTGTTTTCTGCCTGCATTAGCATAATCATGCCTGCCCCGTGAAACGCGAACAGTCTGACCTGCCCACACTTCCGCTAGTTAGTGTGTTTACATCATGTCGAGAAGATGCTGTGTTCTGGGCTGTGAAAGCTAGTTTGTTTTGTTTCATTGCCAAAAGATGATGATGATGATGTGAAGAATCAGTGGTTAAAATTATTTTTTTCCATGAAACCACAGCAATACAATTCAAACCTTTTGTTGTGTGCTTGTCATTTTACCAAGGACTGCTTCTCTAATCTTGGCTTTGGCCAGTTAACCAATCAGTGCAGAGTAGACTTATGGAAGGGAGGGGTTTAAGCTCAGAACTGCTTAGAACGAACCGTTTTAAAATCAATGACAAATGACTCTTATGTATACTCTGAGAAAATTACAATGTGTTCTGACCTTAGATGCATTTAAACCTGTTGTAGAGGACTCCAGCACAATATTAGGACACTTTAAATGAATTGGGAGCTTCCTTTTTGACAGTTTACCATGAACACAAACAATTAAATTCAGTAATCTTAATTGCAATATATTAAGTTCTATCACACAAATAAAAACTACATTTCAATGATTAATATCAACAGGGCAGACAAATTCAGAATAGTGTGTTTTACTAAATTAACAGTGCATCAACTTTTACAGCGTACCTGGTGCCCCTGGTAAAAGCAACCAAAACTCACCGCATTTTTGATGCCTTGTGTAAAGATCACTACATAATCTAAAGCCCTGTGGGAGGCTCACTGGATGTTTATCTGCACTTTTTTTTTTAAATAAAACCAATAATTTCTTTAATATATTTCCACAGTGCCTTTTAATGAGACTGAACAAAGCTGCAGAAGATAAAACACAGATTACACAGGTCACTGTGTGACAGTGACATTGATTCCCAATCTAATGTCATGTGGACTGTTGCTGTGTGTGTTTGTAGATTGTCTGGCTGTATGGTGACAGAGGAAGGCTGTCGTTATATATCTCCAGCTCTGAGTTTAAACACCTCACATCTGGTAGAGCTGGATCTGAGCTACAATCACCCAGGAGAATCAGGAGTCAAGCTGCTCAATGATACACTAAACCATCCAAACTGCTCACTGGACAAACTCAAGTACGTCACACTGCTGTGTGTATAATAATTTCTATGGCCAATATTTGTTTCTATCTATATTTTTAGTCTTTGATTATTTTTCAAGTTATTATTATTATTATTATTATTAATAATAATAATTTTACCCCCTTATTACTAGTATGGATCATGGAGGAGAATTCAGGATTACTGCAGGACTACGTAAATGTAAGTTCACACATACACATATACGTCCACACATGCACACACAACCCTGTACATCTATCTTTGCGAGGACATTCATTGACATCTCTAGCTTCTTGCCCTAACTCTACCCATCAGAACTAAGTGCCTCACCCAACCCCTTTCCCTTAACCTAACTATTACCGAATTATAACCTGATGCCTATAACCTGAAGTCTTGCCCCCCAAAACAGGCCTTTTAAGGGGTTTCAGAAAGTGAGAACCAGCAAAAATGTCTTTGTCCTCACTCTGATAGTCAAAGGGTGTTTTGTCGTGTTGTCGTACTTGGTGAATCACCCCTGACCCTGAACTACATAAACCACATTTCAACTATCACAAAAAGCCAACTCCATGATTAAGGAAATAGCTCTCACCTGATGGATAGGGTGTGCGGTCAGTTGTCCAATAGTCTTTGGCAATGTCCTAACCAGATCAGTCAGGTTCGGTCAACTTAGAGCTTGATAGAAGTCTCTTTTAGGTTCGATAATAGGTTATAAAAAATAAATCACTCTGAGCCTTATTTTAAGAGAGGTTTAAACGAATCACCATTTGCCTGGGCTGTGGAGCAATGGCAGACAGTGGAACACTGGAGGTCCTGGGCCGTGGAGCAATGGCAGACAGTGGAACACTGGAACAGAAGTCCACCATGTTTGATTCGGAGGAGCCTGGAGCCATGGTGGAGCAGGGAGAGCCGGCCGCCATGGCGAGGCAGGCAGAGCAGGCATAACAGGGGGCCATGGCGAGACAGACAGAGCAAGCAGAGCAGACAGGAACAGAGGTATCCACAGTGGCGCTAGTGACATCCATAGCAGAGCGGTGTGTTCACGGATGATTTCCTTGGCCGTGGCGTGACAGGTGGAGAGTTCATGATTGGGCTTCTTGACCGTGACATGGTGGGTAGAGAATTCATAGGAGGACGCCGCCCCCATTGGAGGATCCACAGCTTATGCTGACACCTCTGGAGGCATGGGCGCAGATTCTTGGGCAGACGTGGCAGTGAGTTCATAAATGGACGCCACCTCCTTAGGAGGTTCTACAGCGTGAGCTGACACCTCAGGAGGTATGGGCGCGAGCTCGTGGACAGATGAAGCCTCTGGAGCAGACTCATGGACAGACGAGGCCTCTGGAGCAGACTCATGGACAGACGAGGCCTTTGGACCAGACTCGTGGACAGACGAGGCCTCTGGACCAGACTCGTGGACAGACGAGGCCTCTGAAGTACAGCGTGTAGCCCACACACTCAAAATGGCAACAGCGATTACAGGCAGCACAGTAGATAGGGGGATGCCTGCCGGTCTTGAGGGTGTGGACGCTGTGGACATGTGGCTTGGGAGCGTGGGCTCTGCATGGCTTGGGATGTCGGCTGATGCGTGACGAGGCTCTGGGGGGTCAGCTGATACGTGACAAGGCTCTAGGGGGTCAGCTGAGATGTGACAAGGCTCTGGAGGATCAGCTGAGACATGACGAGACTCTAGAGGATCAGCTGAAATGTGACGTGGCTTAGGAAGGTCAGAGGGGACCTGGTGAGGTTCTGGCAGGATGGCCGTGGCTTGGCAAGGCCCTGTACTAACAGCCATGTCATGAAGAGGTGCTGTTAGGAGCGCAGCTGTTTCTTGACTTGATTCAGGAAGGTCTGTTGTGACTTGACTTGGCTCATGAAGGTCAGCTGTGGCTTTACTTGACTCGGGAACAACAACAGTAACTTGACTTAGCTTATGAAGATCTGCTGTAACTTGGCTTGGCTCATGAAGATCAACTGTGGCTTGGCTTGGCTCGGGGACAACAGCAGCAACTTGACTTGGCTCATGAAGATCTGCTGTAACTTGGCTTGGCTCATGGAAATCAGCTGTGGCTTGGCTTAATATAGACAACCCAGCTGTAATTTTACTTGACTCAGGAACAACAGCTGTAACGTGACTTGACTCATGGTGAACAGCTGTGTCTTGGCTTGACTCATGGAGAACTACTGTGACTTGACTTGATACTGGAGGATCAGGCATCATTTGATTAACTTTGGGTGCAGCAGACATGGCGAGGTGAGATTTGGATGAGACGATTTTGGATAGATGAGGCTCAGGCGTGGCAGCCATCTTGATTGGGGACTCAGATGGGGTGGCCATCTTGTGAACAGGCTTGGGGATGGCAGCCATCCTGTGGACTGGCTTGGAGATGGTAGCCATCTTGTGAGCTGGCTGTGGGAGAGCAGCCATGACAGGTACAGACTCTGGACGGGCAGGGATGGCGTGAGGAGGCCCTGGAGCGGCAGGCATGGCGTGAGCAGGCTCTGGAGCGGCAGGCATGGCGTGAGCAGGCCCTGGAGCGGCAGGCATGGCGTGAGCAAACTGTAACTTGGTAGATGTGCAGACTTTGGCTTGGCAGGCATGACGTGAGCAGGCTTTGGCTTGGAAGACATGACGTGAACAGGCTTTGGCTTGGCAGGCTTGACGTGAGAGGGTTCTGGCGTGATACTAAGTATTCCAGACATGACAGAAAAGTTGGGAGATACTGGGGGATAACAGGGTTCCTCATTAGCAATCCCCACAGTAAATGGTGAACCAGCCAACCGGAGTGCGCAGTCAATGTATTGTTGTAGTGTGGCCGAGCATTTATTGTCTGGCATGAGATTGTACAAATGGTCCTTAAGTCCATTGCAGAAAATACCTTTCAGGGCAACATCATTAAAGTCTACCAAATGGCACAACTCACAAAAATCCTCCACATACTCCTCTATAGCCCGATTACCTTGACGCAGGCAGAGGAGGCGTGATGCTGGGTTCATGGCTGATCTGTGTCCAAAAGCTGCTGGATCTTTGGGGCGGCGAAGTATTCTGTAACGGAGACTCCAGGGAAGCGTGATGGATCCAAGTGCGAGCTTTATTACACAGATCGTAGTCGAGACAGGCAGAGTCGATCACCAAACAAACAGTAATACGTAGGCAAAACAATAGCGTAATCCAGAAAAACAGGCAGAACGTCAGAATACCAGTGAGCAGTCCAAAAAGTAACAAATAAACAAGGCAATGGAACAAGGCAAAAACTATGGCATGGAACAAGGCAAAACTATGGCAAAAAACAAGGCAAAACAATGACATGAAACAAAACCGTGGCAAAAACAAGGCAATGAAACAGGAGAAAATGCTTAGTAGAGTCCGCACAGCAAAACAATACTTCACGGGGCCTGTTTGGTTTAGGCCTCCTTAAATGGCCACCAAACAGGAAGTTACCAGAGAAGCAGCAGAGGGAGCAGCAACAGGCAGTCAATGGGTGAGGGCTCCCTCTGCTTGCATGGCGTTACAATAACACTGTGAGGAGGGCCCCTGGTTGCCATGGTAATCTTTCTGATTTTTACTCTAGTTCATTTGCTCAGAGTATCAAAAGTTTAAAATGTAAAATTGCAGTAGCTCCTGCATGAGCAAGCAAGCCTTCTTTGGTTCATTCATTATAACACCTTCAGTAGCTTAAGCAAAACACATACCCTTATATGGCTTTATATCACATTTGCGGAGTCAAAAAGCAACATTTATATATAGTAAAGTGAGAAATAAAATAAAAGCAATCAACCTTTTTAGAAGATTCATCTGTAAACGTGAAATACAACTTCTTCAAAATAGCAACACTTGGTTTCAGTTGTTCTCACCTCTGTCAAGATACACATATACATTGCATTTTAATAAGCATTAGAGGCATATTAACATTGCCACCTGATAACACAATGTGAACACTTCAAAAGATCTCAGATCCCTTAGAAGCATACCGAACCGAGACCATCTCGGGAGGTGGTCTGAGTACGATTCGCTTTTAGCTGAAGGCATGGTTCGCTAAAAAGGTGCATTGTGAACACAAATCGGCCCAGGCTCACTTGATTTTTCGATTTGTGAATTCCGATGTAGTTTTGTCTCTGTACAAATCAGCTGTTCATAATGACTGCTTCTCCTGGCAGATCTCTACAAATTATTCGCTCACAACGTACACTCGTTAATTTTCATTTCAACCGCTTTCAAACTGGCAAGGTACACAGCCGCGTCACTCTTATACAGTTTAAACTTTATGGTTTTATGAGCATGCACATCCAAGCGGGGCTGAACTACACTCTCTAGCATGTATTGTGTTTAGTCAAAAACACCCATGGTTCACATTTACACAGTTGGTTTTGTCTAAATCGAACGTAAACATCTGGTAAAGAAACTGCATGTGTATCAATACATACTAATCTGTGCATTACAGTTCTAGTACAGCAGCCTAATATGAGAAATAGCAGAATCTGTTATTTATATGATTAATAGGCCTAATATGCATTTTATTTTTTTCATTATTGCATGTGTTACTTAAATGCTGCCTTTTATGGTACCTATAATGTACCTGAAACCAATGTCATCATTGCTTTCTGCGGGTCCTTAAAAAGTCTTACATTTAATTGTATCAAATTTAAGGCAAAAAAAGTATAATGGGGGCGGAAAGATAAGTACTGCCATATAGCGTAATGTGATTATTAAAATGACAAAGGCCATATGATTTCATTGGATAAATTTGAGCGCTGCAGGTTTCAAAGTCAGGTGCTGCGCTGCTTTGTGTACTGCCATTACCGTGGAAACAGTTATATTTATGGGGGAAAAGCGCCACCTGCTGGCAGAGAATGAATTAGCATTTTTAATCAGCCCTTCTTCTGGTTTAATATAATAATTTACATGAAACCACCCATTAAACCATAATTATAATAACTGATACTTTTGACTTTTGACTCTTTTCTTAAAAATGGTTTAAAGGCTGAAATGTGAAGTTTATCATTTTTTTATTTTTAAAAACCTGTAGGCCTATTTGAACTACAGTCATTTTACAGTTTAATATGTTACCGTAGACAGTATCCCATTCATATGGCATTAATTTTATCTTTGCAGGTCTTAAAAAGTCTTACATTTTAGCTTTAAAATCCTGCAGAAACCCTGTGTGCTATAAAATAAACATGCTTACATAAACAATGAAAACAATTCAAAACCAAATTTTACAGGTGTAAAAAAAATACTTTGTGCAAAAGTATTCCAATTTTGGAGGCCATAATGTCAGCCATCAAACACTGAACTGGACTAGATCTAAAAAGCAACAGTCTGAACACAAAGAGGTCTGTGACAGATCCTTTCTTGTTAACGCCACAAATTCATAAGAAACTTTCTGTGCAGCAGGACTCTGATTTGCTGGAAAATTTGGAAGATGAAGTGGACAGAGCAGGGGTTGAAGAAGAGCTGGCAATCCCTGAATATGTCACTAGTTAAGACATTTTCAAAACTTTAACAACACTTCAGTCGAATTTAAAAATGAAAGGGAACATTATATACAAAGTTAATTTAACTTGTTTTTTTTTGTCAGATAATATAGTATTCAAATATTTCTTTGCTACTAACTTTATATTGCTACTACATTGTTTCACTGCCTTCATTGACACACATAAATCACTCGCAGAGACACAGATAGGAGATCACGCTGTGCACACTGCTTGTCAACACTGACGCGCAAGTTTTATTAATATAGTAGCTTCCATGCTAAATTGCTATATTAAACTTCTCAGCAACTAGAGGGTAAAATTGATGTTTTGAATTGAACTCACAGCTTCACTTTTGCAGAACGAGACGCAATTCACACAGGCAACCTTCATCTCTCTCTCTAATTAATTTAAATCAGTGAAAACTCAAACCGGTCCTCACAAAGATAGCTGCACAAGTGCATGCACACACACACATCTTGATTGTATGTTTATGATTGCTGTTGTTATAAATGTCTCTTCTTGTGTTCAGATGCACGTGATCTTACACTGGATCCAAACACAGCAAATACTCGTCTCATTCTCTCTGAGGAAAACAGAAAGGTGACACGAGCGGTAGAGGATCAGTCATATGCTGATCATCCAGACAGATTTGATGTGCGTCCTCAGGTTCTGTGTAGAGAGAGTCTGTCTGGGCGCTGTTACTGGGAGGCTGAATGGAGTGGATATGCTGGAATATCAATGACATACAAGGGAATCAGCAGGAAAGGTTGGACTCGTGACTGTGAGTTTGGATATGATACAAATTCCTGGAGTCTAATCTGCTCTGATGACACATTCATTGCTTTTCATAGTTACAAGTTAAATGTCATACGTGTCCCTTCAGAGTCTTCTAATAGAATAGGAGTGTGTGTGGACGTGTCGGCTGGCACTCTGTCCTTTTACAGCGTCTCTGACACACACATACTCACACACTTACATACATTCAACAACACATTCACAGAGCCTCTTTATGCTGGATTTGGGTTTGGGTTTTATCATTTGAACTCCTCAGTATCTCTATATCAGACTGAAAAGCCTGTCAGCTACAGAGACAGAAGATGAAGAGTGTAATAGGTAGAAGAGATGAGTAAAGAGGAGGGCACTGGTGTAGTGGAAAATGCAAGAGAAGAAACTTAGAAAAAATGGACAGAGAGGAAGTGGACAGCAGGGTCGAAGGGGTGGAACAAGAGGTATGTCAATACACTTATGAAGCGTTGTTCTATGATTGTTGATAGTACAAATTTTTAGTTCTCCTGGGACAACTTCTGTTATTTACTGTAAATGTCCAAACATTTTTCAGAATTTAGGCTTAAGATTATTCAGGTTATGAAGATTATTTTGAATGGAACAGGAGTATTGTTGACATGGTGGTCCAGAACAACACCAGCCACAAAGGAAGAGGCCTGTGGAGATGTTGAGACAGGAGCTTGTCAAGCATGGATTCAGCCTTCTTACATTTTTCCCCTATGGTGCAAGCACAACAAATATGTAGTGCAGATTAGGGTTGTCACGATACCATAAAAATGACTAACGATACTCTACCAGCTGAAGTATCACTATACCAAGTAGTATCACGATACCATGCAGTATTGTGTTAATTTAAAATTCAATTTTACAAAATTAATCAAAATTTCATGAATAAAAAGATGTAAATGAAAACAGAAAAGATTTTTCTCTGAATACTTCATTAATGTGAATCAAAGACTGGCTATTGTTATCCATGAAATCATGTAAACAAAACTCTTCATGTAAACAAAAATCTTAGCACTGCACAGAGGCTGCATGAAGTGACATTTAGATGTGATATTTATGAGATTAATGTTTTAAATACAAAACTCTGAATATAGAAATATGTTGGAAAAGAATGTAATATGACCCTAACTTAAAACCGCCAGCAGGTGGCAGCAAGTGTTCATGATTGAATCGCTGAGTCATACAAACGATTCTTTCAAAACAGCTGAATCCTTCAGGAGCATATCAAATGACTGTTTTTATGAATGGTTTATCAGTGATTCGCCCAAGCCAACGCGGATTTGTATTCGAACACAGAAACGAAACAAAAACAGCACTCTTGACTCTTGTTCGTGTCATATTGCTGAACTGGCAGGAGCATTTTTGCTCGCATATCTTGAAATTTCCAAGTTAGCAGCTTGTATATTAAAACATATTCATTTAAAATGTTAAAAAAATATATATATAATGATTGACAAGAACCAAGCGCAAAGCTGCTATGCTAATGAATGGAACTGCATTCGCGATTGCAAAGATGCTTCCAGAAATGAATTATTACACCTGTTCTAAAAGTGGGCAAATGAATAAAACTGCGAGAGTACTTTCTTGTAAGATATTATGATGTTGAATAAGTGATTCTTGAGCTATTATCAGACATAAACTGCAGCATGAACAACGACGTGCAAGCGCAACGTCTCATTTTAAACTGAACTGAAGCGTCGGGAAACAGTGAATACCACATAAAGTGTATACACAGCATGTACTACACAAAGCACAGCAGAAAGACATTTTGGCAATCAACTTGTAATGTTTCTGCTGGCGTGCATTTTCAAATGAACATTTTAAACAGTGTTCCTGCCATGCATACAACATATCTTACGGTACTACCGTGTGGACGATACTACCGTTTAAAAAATGCAATGGCACCACGAGTATTTTTAACCTTTAGTATCACAATACTACCATAGTACCGGTATATCATGCAACCCTAGTGCAGATACAATGCAATGGAATTCTTTTCCAGTGAACTGAACATTTTGTAATTGTCCTAAACATACGTATGTTTTCATTCATTTCATACAAATTACAAATCATGCTAATAATTTTTTTCAAAACAATGTGCACAAAACTAATGTTTTCACAATAGTTAATACAACCAACCAGTACTTTAAAATATCTGAAAAAAGGTTTTACACAAATCACAAACATGTATGTACCAAACACAACAAACAAAACTCCATAATTTGTCATTCTATTAAAGGGGTCATCGGATGCTAAGTTCACTTTTTCATGTTGTTTGAACATTAATGTGTGTTGGCAGTGTATGTACAAATCTACCCTATAATGATAAAAATCCATGCAGTGGTTTTTAATTAATCTGTAAAAATAATACCCCCTGCCGTTCTCAGATGCCTGTCGGTGTGCCGTCACACCAACAGAGGCCGCTCCCACAATAGTTGATTGACATGAGCTCTTACCAGTAACTTTCCTTGTTTTGATGCCAGAGCAGGGATGTAAGTCAGACAAGAATATCTCCGATTGAGCAATTGAGGTGTTGTGTTGCTGGATGTAATAATGAACATAGTGGTCGTCATTTACTCCCGACATCTGAGCCGCTGAAGATGCAGTAGATTACGTTTGTTTGTGAAGGGAATACACTTCCCGATCTACATATATCCGTCTATGTTCGCGCAAATCACTCATGATCCAGCTTCACTTACAGCAGAAATGAGTGTAAGCGTTTTTTTATGAATCTTTGCGATCGCCTTTCCTTATAACGTGGTAGTTAGGAAGTTTAGCGGCTAAACGCGGCTAATGTAAACAAGATCGTCTTTCCACAGAGAGAAGAGAGGGGCGGGGTGAGCAGAGCCCATTTGCATTTAAAGGAACAACCCCTTAGAATGAGATGATTTTTGCAGAGCTGATTTTGGCAAGGTTAAAAGGGTGTTGTTTTACAAAACCATTGAGAATTTTTAACCAAAGTATATTAGAGACTTTTCATTAAGACCCTAAAGAATCATATTAACTTGTGGAAAATGGGCATCCGATGACCCCTTTAAATGAATATGGTATATTTATAATTGGCCCTGAACTGATAACTACTCGGTTAATCATATGCTCAACACAGGAAATGCAGCTTTCCTTGTTTACACATTTATTAGAAAGGGGTGTAACAGGTACAAAGAGATGAGCAGAGGAGGATGTGAGAAAACAGGAGAGGAGAAGAAAAGGGAGAGGATTATAGTAGAGTGGAGGGCATTGGTGTAGTGGAAAGAGCAGGCGGAGAAACTGTAAGAAGACATTGGCAGAGAGGAAATGGACAACAGGAAAAAAACAGTAAAAAGGAGAGGAGAGGAGAGGAGAGGAGATGGATTCAACCTTCTTACATTTTTTTCTCCTATGATGCAAGCGCAGCAAATATGTAGTGCAGATAAAATGCAATTAAAATTCTCTTCCAGATGTGATGAAAGGCAAGATCAATAATTCAGTGTTATTCATATATACACACACACACAAATTACACAAAATACACA
The DNA here is from genome assembly GCA_036247105.1 of Cirrhinus mrigala. Classification (NCBI taxonomy): domain Eukaryota; kingdom Metazoa; phylum Chordata; class Actinopteri; order Cypriniformes; family Cyprinidae; genus Cirrhinus; species Cirrhinus mrigala. The sequence continues at coordinate 14,379,359 of CM070010.1, read as the reverse complement.
AACCCTGAATTATTGATATATCTTATACTGATGTAATAATTATTATTAATGTGTGTAGAGTTCAGATGCAGAAGTACCATCTGAAATTATCTTCTAAAATGAGCATTTTTCTCAGGCTCTCATGTGTAGGTTCAGTAATTTCACTTTAATGGCAATGAGTAAGTTCTTTTCATTGCCATTAGGGATATTCAATTTGGTTATTTTTCCTAACCGATCGCCGAGGCTTGTTAACCGATTATTAACCGTTAACCAACAAGATAATTTTAAATTAGAATTGAAATATTTTAGAAAGGATAAGTGTCTGTGACCTGTTAAAAATACCAAAATTTGTTTTCCAGGGATTAATTTTACATGCGCAAAAAAACAGCAAACAACAGAACAGGAGGACTCACATGGACACATCGCATCACGCACCTGCAGCGCTTCTGTGAACGTAGAAAAACAATAAAACAAGGCTAAATATATATAATGAATGAATAGGCCTATACGATTAATATATTTACTTAATTAAAACGAAAGAAAAAAACATGCAACAAGTAGCTAGTATGCAGAGTTTTGGTTCATTGTTGTGCTGCGTGAAAGGAAGACGGTTGAAAGCAGCATCCTATTTTTCTTTATTTTACAAATACACAAAGATTTGTTTTTATTGTGAGCGTACGCAAATAAAAGCAAACAGTTTACAGTTTCGATTATCTGTATGACTAGAAGGAGTTGTTTCCACTGTTAGAAGGGGAAAAAAAAAATCAACACACACAGTTAAGCATTGCTAACTTAACGCAGCCTTTCCATTATCATAAAAAAATACTCAGCCAAACATATGGAAAAAACACAGTGCTTAATCGTTATCAACGTACTGTCGTGATATTATGTCAAACATTTTGTTTTATGCGGATATTGGAATGCGAGTGAAGTACAAAAGGTTTACATAATAAATAACATTTTTTAAATACGAATCTCGAATATGGAAACATTTGGATTTGTGTCGTATGAGAGACTCAACGTTAGTTTCAGTTTCGCTTTAGCCTAAATGAATTCGTTTTGGCTTGCTTATATTGCCTAGCTTCTTATATTTTTCGTTCTTGTTCTTTTCTAAATACTGTTAAATTAAAAGGATTTTTTGTGGAGTGAGGGGAACTAAAATAGACTAGCCTTTATTTATAGTGTTTGTAAACATTTCGTGTCAGCATCAGGTCTATTTCTGAATATATGAGGCAATTATCAGAGGCAAGACAAAAGGCAGAGTGATAAGGCGGGCGAAAGATCGGGGGAGACAGCGAGCAGAGCAAACAATAGTCCATAACAGAGCAGAGGGTCAAAAGGCAGGCAGAGTACAATCCAACAACGAGAGAAACAGTCCAGGGTCAAACACGGTAATCCAATAGAATAAGTAACAACTCTCAGAAATGTCAGCCAGGCCAAAACAAAACTTCACAAGGAGTGGGTGTGAGATGAGGGCTTAAGTAGTCTGGGTAATGAGCCACACCTGGACTTGTGATCAGTGCCAGGTACGGGGTGATGGGAAATGGAGTTTGGGGAAGGAGAGTCGGTACTCAGGTGATGGCGACCTCTGGTGACGATCAGGGGGAACCACAGAGGCCAGATTCATTACACTGTGCTAATTGTTTTGAGAACAAGTACATTGCATTGGAGAAAAGCATCAAATCGATTGAGAAAAGTGTAATAGGAAGATTAATAATTCACGTATACAGAAAGCACATACACATGTATGTATATACACATACACATGTATGTATATACACATACGCATGTATGTATATACAATGGTGGCCAAAATTATTACAACACTTGTATTTCCACCAGCTAAAAAAGTTCAATATGTTTACATATATGTATAGCCAGCACTGTGCTGTAAAAGATTGGGCCCGTATTTTTAAGAATTGACTTAAATTGAAAAAAATTCTTGGCACAAAGCTGTGCTTAAAAGTTAGTTATCAAGCATCTCAGTCGTAATTGAAGCAAAGTGTAGGACTAAAACTTAAGTGTCAGTCTTAGAGGTGATTCACGACACTTTGCTGTGCCACAAACAGGATTTTGGATGAAGAAATACACATGGACAAATACACATGGACCAATCACTGATTTCCTTATTTAAGAATATTCTCAGATAAATTCACAACGAATGGTTTCCTCATAGGAGTTTACATTCAACACACATTTGACAATAAATAATTTTTTAAAGAGAATACATTATGGCAAGGAAGACTCATCACAACCTTCAATTTAGGGTTGGGCCGATAGATGATAGTATCAAAGATAGTCAGAGATATTGCCTGTTGCTGATGCTTTTGATGACAGCAAGAAGATTATCATTATTATTATTATCCATCAAAAATATAGGCACCTATCTTTACTGATGTAGTGCAGGGAGTCGCTTCAGAAACTTGCTGTGGCACTGCTGGTGAGTAACCACAATCAGCTTCAGTGGCCATGTCGAAACCGTAATGCGCCATAGACGTGTGCAGTGTAAAAAAAGGGGTAAGAGCATAGGCGCCGATCCCGTGGGTGCTCAGGGGCTCGAGGGTCTCCAGGCTTGCTCTCCCAGAGTGATCATGACTCTGTGTTCCCTTACATGTGCGCCCTCAAACTTTGCCCTGTGTATGCGCGAATAAGTGCTTTTTGTAAACAGGTATTTATTAAAAAATTTTATTTAGTGAAGCGCAACCATCATAGAAAAAATGAGTGTATTATTTGGTTGGTAATTGCATGCATTTCACTTCACAAGATAAATTTTGTGTAGAGAATTCATCAAATGCACCATCGAATGAAGTATAGCCTACTCTAGAAAAAAAAACCTAACACCCAGTATAATTAATTACTGAGTAATGAGAATGTTTAAATATCTTAAGCATTTGTTGCGTATATCACATTTATCATTTATCGTTTACTTGTGGAAACAGCGGTAAAAATATATTTAATAAAAAAAGCTTTTTTTTTTTTTTTTATAAATCAGCACCTATGGGTAAGATATTTATTCATCATACAGTGCAGATAGCTTCACTGATTATAACAGCAGTGTTTTTTAAGAGGATAATACTCGCACTAGACTGAAGTCGGTTATGTTCTTTGGTAATGTAAATGTTCTTTGCTCTTTTTAAATTACTGAGGAAATGGAACCATTTGATTAACTGCTCGTCGTCAAACATTGCAAAAACATTCCTCCTCTCCTGAAAGATTTGCGCACGTCTCTGTCTCCTTATCAGCGCCATCCCAAGTCCCTACTGGCAACTCCTAACCACGTGAGAGTAAGAGTAAGTCGTAGCTTTAAGGAATTTGATAACTTGCTTTTATACTTAAGTTTGAAAGTAGGAGTAAATTTACTGAATTTCAGCACTTAAGACTATAATAGACTAACTTTGAGAAGCTTGATAAATATGGGCCCAGGTCCCTACCTGACTGTATATGTTAAAAGAAACAAGAAATAATAAAGCGAAAAAATCTGCAAATTGCAAATTGAGACCGATGACCGTAGTGTCATCTGCGGTCTTTAGAGGTGCAGTCATTGTGTAGAGGGAAAAGAGCAGTGGGGAGAGAACGCAGCCCTGGGGAGCTCCATTGCTGATGGTGCAGAATCTGCCTTCACATCCAGTGGGGAATGCCTCCTCCGCCACCTAGGCCAGCATGCAGCTCTGCCTCACTTCCCTTGTCAAGTCAAAACCAAGATCCTCTTCTGACTTCTACTAAGAAGCAAAGGGCAAAAAGGAAGAGGGCTCTTCAGTCGGCTGCATCCACTTATGACTTTGACACCTTCCCAGTCACTTCTGAGTCTGTTAAATTAACCTCTGTTTTCCCAGTTTCCATGAGTAATCCTATGTCTGAGCCAGACAAGTCAAGTGTTATCCTTCGGTCAACTAAGTCTGTTCCAGTCAAGTTGAAGTCTGCTGGGTCTGTTTCAGTCACTGCTGAGTTGACAGAGATCACAGTTATTCCAGTTATTCCAGTTGGCTGAGTTAGCTGCAGATACTACAGATGGGGACAAGCTCACTACATCAACCTGTCGAAAGCAGAGGAAACAAAAGGCCCATGCAGAGTAGCCTCAGGTCCCAAGTCCAGTGGTTCAAGAGGATCCAGATCTGACTGCTCAGAACCCAGAGGTCTTGGAGGACTTGACTCTGGTCCAGGGACATTTTTCAAGACCACTTACTAGTCATGCTATGCCCTCAGAGACAGTTTCTGCCCATCCTGTCATGTTGCCACATGCCTCTTGTCTGTTAATGCCTGTTGTTATAACCAAGGAGCCCATTCTCAAGCCAGCTTCAGAAAAGGATGCTTTAGAGCCAGTCAAACTCACTCCAGTCATTCCAGAGCCAGTCAACCCTGCTCAAGTCATTTCCAAGATGGCCAATTGGCAGCTATCCAGTCAGTTCCAGTCAATTCTAAGCCAGAGTCCACTTCTCCCTGACCAAAAAGTAGTATACTTCAAGTTTATTTTATTAAGTATGCTTAAGTAAAGTTCAAGTATATTTTAAGTATACTTTATGTATTAAGTATACAAATATCAGTGTACTGATAGTATACCAGTGTGTGCTATTTCATTACTCCTTGGGACTAAATTGGCCCACTTTCTAGTATATAAAAGTATACTTTTAAGTATACTTCAAGTATAACAGTAGTAAACTTTGAGTTTTCAAATGAGTTTTAAGTTTGTACTGCAACTATTCTAAAAGTGATCTTATAGGTATGCTGATAGTTTACTAATTAAATACTTGTAGCATTTTAGTATACACTGAAGTATAGTCTCAGTAAAATACTAGCTTGGTAGTTTTACACTGCAAGTATTCTTGTACGTTTTCTTTACATCATACTTTAAGTGTACTATGTCTCTATTGAGATATTATTTTTGTATATATTTTGTTATATAAATATCTGAACATACAAAACATCAAAAGAAAGAACAGGGGCCTCATGTACAAAGACTTGCGTTGAATTCATGCTAAAACATAGCATACAGACAAAGCTGTAATTCTGCGTACGCACAAAAAAAATCAGATGTATGAAACTGCGTACGCAGGATCCCACGCATATTGTCTTTGTACATCCCAATTAACGTGAAATTCAGCGCACGAGCACAAAACCCCAACTGGTCCCCTCCCCCAAATCAATAAATTTTAATATGGTAATGAGTCCACTGCCAAAAGCAAGAAGCGAAACTTTACCGAAAGTGAATTGGAGGTGCTACCATCCGAGGTAGAAACTAGAAATATTTTATTTGGAACTTTGTCCTCCAGAATTAATAACAAAAGAAAAAGAAATGAGTGGGAGAGTTCGGCGGACGCAGTATAGCAACATCCCCCCTGTCCTATCAAGGCAGCGCCACCGACATTTCAGCTGCCCAATCGCCTGCTCTACAACTGAGAGTGCGAGAATGGGCATCATTGTATCTACGCTCTTGGTCAGTTTGTGGGTTGGTGAGGGGAGTTAACAGCCATGTCTTCAGTGCATAACCACAATCTCCTGATGTGAAGTTCAATAATTACATGCACAAATAAATACAAATCCTTTAGACAAAACCATAACTTTAAATGTGTCACTCACCAAGAAGCCACCCATCGCGCACCCTGCCAACTTGGAGCCTCATCCCAACTGTTCGTAAGGATGTATGAATCATGTTTTTCAGCCAGGCCACCTTGCCACAATATTTGTTAGGTGCATTTGTGCATCACATATTATTTGCACATTTATTGAATGGAAATGTTTCTTCAGATGGCGCCTTTATAGCAATGTGTGTGCAGTTGATCGCTCCAATTACATTAAGAAAACCAGCTATCGCTGCAAATTGCGCTTTAATGTTTGGCTAGTCAACTGTACCATATCATCATCGTGGTCCAGAAAATCACTGTGGTCCCTAAAAACTCATTCTCTTCGGATTCTAAGGCCAATGCTGTGATTGCCATAGATGAAGGGTTGTATAAATTTGCACATGCTTTTATATGTTCTAACTTAATTCCATAATTGAGAACATTACCATAAGGCTTGTGTGACAATAGTAAGTCAATTAACCTATTTGATCAATTACAAATTAATAGCAATGTTTCTCTCAGGTGGTGTTGCGATAGACTTGTAGAATACTTCGTAGTCTAATGTTTGCAACTTCACTTCATTGCCTCTAAGAGTCGCCAACGGACAAAAAACATGAGAAATGTATGTACGCCATATGAAGTTGAAGTTGGCGTGGACAAACGCACATTCTCACGTTAATTTCACTGTTAGTAAATCCAACCGTGAGTGTAAAAACTGGCGTAAGCAAAGTTTTTGTGCATACACAGCGTTGATACATGAGGCCCCAGGTCTGTTGAGTCGATCAAGCATGAGCTGAAAGTGTCCTTCCATTCTGGGGAAGCATCTGTGTCAAGTGCCATCCTCCCCAGGATGCTTATCTGACCTGCTAAGAAGTCTTCAGTCACCTTCAGGTAGAAGGTGTATTTCGCAGAATTTGTCAGATTTCCATCGGTGAAGGAATTATTTCACTGACGATGCTCCAGTGCGTGCGAGACATCTATACAATCCCTGAGTGACCATGCAATAACTAAACACTGATGACTTTGGTGAGGTAATGCAATGAGAAGAGGGTTATGAGATAATCATGTCAAAAGTGCGAGTGGTAAATAAGGTCTCATTTTTTATCAAGTCAAATATTTTGTGAACAGGTCTCATTTGGTTGCCAGATTGTTTACTACCAATATGAAATATAATTTGGATTTAGGCACTTGGTCTGGATAAATAAAAGGGAAGTAGCAAAATCAATATAACCGATATGTTTATCCATGGTATGCATAATTAAAATATGTCACATAATTAAACATAGAAATACACAATTTCATAATTAACATCATAAAATTGACTATATTGTTTTAATTGTAAATCAATAATACAGAGGTTTTAAGCAAGTCAAGTCAAATTCACCGAAACAGAGATTTCAAATCTGTTGTGTAGCTTTTTTCAATCATCCTCTGTGCATCTGATATGCAGGCTAAAGTTGTCAAGATCCTGCCCTGACAGTCATGTCTGTTCTGTCTTTGTTTAACATGTCTTTGTTTGTCTTGTGTCTGAGCACATGGCTTTGTCTTTGTTGGCCATGTGCTCCTCCTGCCCTGCCTCCTTGTTTCCAGTTACCCCGCCCCCTTGTTTAGTTCTAGTCTAGTCCTTGTTTACGTGATTGTGTCCACCTGATCCTCATGTTCCTGCTCCTTTGTAGTGTGCTCTTTTCCTTCTTGGCTTGCTGATTCTTTGTGTTTATTCCTTGTGTGTAAAGGGAATTTCTTGTTCATTAACTAGTTGTATTAGTAGTGTTAAATTATTCTCTCCCTGTCAGTCTAGTTTTGTATTTAGTTCTTTTGTAGTTTATTAGGTTTTCTTGGCTTTTGCTATTTTGCTCTAGTTCAGTTCCTGTCTTTTATTTTTTTGTTCTGGTTTTCTCAAGTCTCTAGTTTGGTTGCTTTATTTTGATTTAGTCTTTTCCCAGTTTTTATCTCCGTTATAGAGTTTTAGTGTTCGCCATTTTGGTTCAATTTTTTTTTTTTTTTGCTTGGTTGCTTTCTGCAGTTTGAATCCATTTTTCTATCCCCCTCCTCTTAGTCATAGTTCATAGTCAGTCTTATTTAGCTGCTTGTTGTTCTCTCTTCTGGTCTTGTTTTGTTTTGTATGTTTGTTCCTGTTCTATGTCCTGATTCTCCCCTGGCTGCTGTTCTCAAGGCCTGGCTCTGACTGAACTGGTTCCACTACAGCTCAAAGTATCAGGTTTCTCAAGCTGCTGTCTGATCTCCAGTGTTCTCATTGACTGGTGTTGCTCTATCCCTTTGTTCTCCAGCCAAGCATGGTCCAGGTCTGATTTCAGCAGTCCCCCTGTTCAAACTTCCCTTTCCTACTGTTTGGACTCTCACATCAGCCCTGTATATGCTTGTCTTGTCAATAAACCCCACTCACTTGATCATACTGCATCTGGGTCTTTTTCCTCTAGTAAATTGCTGTGACAAACCCGGACAAATGTCACACTTGATAATGCAGTTTGATTGGAAATCGTATAATTTATTCATCTTTATCTATTTAGATAAATTTGTATTGTCATTAGACATACCCTTGTGAAAAAGAAGTGTGCTTAATTGTACGTGTTCTTTTTGTGTACTTCAAATCTTAAAAGTATACTTTTTAAAGTGCACTTGCAGATAATATAATACAGGGGTGTCAAACTCAGTTCCTGGAGGGCCGCAGCCCTGCAGTTTTGTTCCAACCTTGCTCCAACACACATACTATGCAGTTTTCAATTAAGCCTGAAGGACTTGATTAGTTGGATCAGGTGTGTTTAATTAGGGTTACATCTAAACTCTGCAGGGCTGCGGCCCTCCAGGACCAGAGTTTGACACCCCTGATATAATATAATAAAGAAGTAAAGGCCACCTAAGTGTACTTAAAGGAACATTGCGCCTGCTGCAGCCATGGTACGGCAGCGAAGTTTCTTGATTATTACGCCGGAATGAGAGTATAGTTCCTAGCCATATCAGCCTATAAAATCACAACTTTTCATTTTCCGCCAGTCTTAATACACGATGCAACTACAGAAGAGTCAAGTTTTAAATAGGAAAAATACTGAAACTCTTTAGTCATTTCATAGTGAGATGCTAATGGTCTAATCGGATTCAATGATTTATGCTAAGCTATGCTAAAAGTGCTACCGCCAGACGCGGCGATCGGCTGAATGGATTCAAAAACGGTAAAACACATCTGTATAACTCTAGGGGAGTTGGAAAATGAGCCTATTTCAAAAAAGTGGAGTGTTCCTTTAAAAAGAGTGCACTTTAATGACAATAGATCTTCACATACTTAAGTGCACTTTTTAAAAATGCACTTTATAATGTCTAATGAAGTATTACTTAAACATACATTATACATAATTATGATTTTATTGTGTTTTAAATAAGTACACTTATGTTGACATATTTATCAATATACTAAAGCACATGAAAAATAATTTATTTTATTTTAATTTCAACTTAAGTGTGTTCTCCAAAATTACATTTGTTAATGTATTTTAACTGTATTTAGTTTATAATATATACTATGTGCATTAATGCACTTGAAATTTATTTTTCTTGTAAACTTCAATGCACTTTTTTGCTATACAGTATACTCCAATAAAACGTATTGTTGAAATTTTCATCACCAGCTCCTGTGCTATGAACTCCCTGAATGGTAACACTTTATAATAACGTTCTGTTTTAAGGCTTTTATAAGTGATTAGTTAATGATGAACTAATTATTTACAAAACATTCATAAATGATTAATGAGTAATATGCTAACAGTCTGTGTATGTTTTGTTAATACGTTTACAAGTCATTGACAAGTGATTAATTAATGATGAACTAATCATTTACAAAACATGACTATGCATTCAAAAAGGATTAATAAATTATATGTTACATTTTTTGGGTATGTTTTGTAGATTAAGTTATAAGTCAATTACAAGTGATTAGATAATGATGAACTAATCATTTACAAATCATGACTATACGTTCACAGATGATTAGATAATATGCTAATGATTTACAAATGTCGTTATTTATCTTTAAAAAATACCATATTATGAAATTATCAAACAGATTCAAAGTCAATTTTTATTAAGTTACTATTTAATATGCTATTAATCACTTATAAATCAATTAAATTCAAATTTATTTGTATAGCGCTTTTCACGATACATATCCTTGCAAAGCAACTTTACAACAAATTAAAGTTTTTACAATATATTTAGTAGTAGCTTACAGTGGTGACTGTCAAGCTGATGTACATATGGTAGAGATGTATGGTAAAGACCAATTAATGACGTAATCAAAGAACACCATAAATTAGTAGCAAAATTCGGTAGTGCTGTATGTTGTTTCAGGGTTGGCATCATCTGAAGTCCTCTAAGGGGTTGGCATCATCTCTTCTTAAGTGTTCTGGATCCAGACTAAAGCTTGTGAATTCCTAGTTACCATGGGATGTCAATTTGACAAAAGATTTGTTCAACCAGAGCTAAAAGATTAATAATGAGCATTTGATCAGATATAACTGCAGGAAAAGTTTATGAGATGCATTATTTGAATGCTTGGCTAAAGAGATGTGTCTTCAATCTAGATTTAAACAGAGAAAGTGTGTCTGAACCCAGAACGTTATCCAGAAGGCTGTTCCAGAGTTTGGGAGCCAAATGCGAAAAAGCTCTACCTCCTTTAGTGGACTTTGCTATCCTAGGTACTTCCAACAGTCCAGAGTTTTGCGATCTTAGGGAGCGTGATGGATTATAGTGTGATAGAAGACTAGTTAGGTACACAGGAGCTAAACTGTTAAGTGCCTTATAGGTAAGAAGTACTATTTTATAGCTGATGCGGAACCTTATAGGTAGCCAGTGCAGAGACTTTAAGATTGGGGTAATATGATCATATTTTTTTGACCTGGTAAGGACTCTAGCAGCTGCATTTTGAACTGTAGCTTGTTTATTGAAGATGCAGAACAACCACCTAGTAGTGCATTACAATAGTCCAGTCTAGAGGTCATGAACGCATGAACTAGCTTTTCTGCGTCAGAAACAGGTAACATGTTTCATAGCTTGGCAATGTTTCCAAGATGGAAGAATGCTGTTTTTGTTACCTGAGAAATGTGATTTTCAAAAGACAAGTTGCTGTCTAATATAACACCCAGACTTTTGACTGCAGTGGAAGTAACAGTACATCCGTCTAGTTGTAGATTGTAAGTCAAGGGATTCTGTGTACTGTTTTTTGTTCCAATAAGTAATATCTCTGTCCTATCTGAATTTAATAGGAGAAAATTATTGGTCATCCAATCTTTTCCATTTTTAACACACTCTGTTAACTTTGATAATTTAGAAGTTTCATCTGGTCTTGTTGAGATATATAGTTGAGTATCATCAGCATAACAATGGAAACTAATCCCATGTTTTCTAATAATATTACCAAGCGGCAGCATGTATATTGAAAATAGCAGAGGACCTAGGACAGATCTTTGTGGCACTCCATACTTTACTGGTGATAATTGAGCTGACTCCCCATTTAAATAAACAAAGTGGTAGCGATCGGACAGGTAGGATCTAAACCATCTTAAAGCTTGCCCTTGGATACCCGCATAGTTTTGTAGTCGATCTATTAGTATGTCATGATCTATAGTGTAGAGCGCAGTACTAAGATCAAGATGCCAATGAGATGCAGTCTTGGTCTGATGCAAGAAGCAAGTCATTATTGATTTTAACAAGTGCAGTTTCTATGCTGTGATGGGGCCTGAAACCTGACTGAAATTCTTCATAGATATAGTTTTTTCGCAAGAATGAGCACAGTTGAGCAGATACAACTTTCTCTAAAATTTTAGACATAAACGGAAGATTAGAAATGGGTCTGTAATTTGCCAGTTTACTAGGGTCTAGTTGTGGTTTCTTAATAAGAGGCTTAATAACCGCCAGCTTGAATGGTTTTGGGACGTGACCTAAAGATAACGATGAGTTAATAATATTGATAAGCGGTTCTTCTGCTACAGGTAACAATTCTTTCAGTAATTTAGTGGGTACAGGATCTAATAGGCATGTGTCAGGCATTCACCACAGCCACCTCCACCTGCCATCTCACCTGTAGCAACGCACACCCATTCCTCATCACCGGAGTTCTAATTACACACACCTGAATCCAATCAGCCACACCCTATATAAGACTCTTTCCTTCAATCCTTCACTGTCTGGTCTACTGTTCACATCCTTACGCTAGTGCCAGACCCCATGCTGTATTCTCTTGGACTGTCCGGTGCTATTCCCTGCTACTCTGCTCATCCCTTTGGACTTCATGCTACTCATCTACACAAGGACTGTCAGATAAGATTCCTAGACATCATTACATCCTGCCTACTGTGATCTCTCAATCTGTTAATAAAGATCCCATCTGTTTGCACTCACCTCTGTTTCTGGTCTCATCCCTGTTTGTACGTGACAGCATGTTGTTGGTTTAGTCACAGTGAGTTTTGTTTTGTTTTTTGTCATATAGTGGTAAAGTACTGCAGTTTTTCTTTGGGTGTGACAAAAGAAGTTGACGTATTAGACACAGTAGAATCTACATTGGTTATTTTATTTCTGATGTTATCTATTTTATCAGTGAAGAAATTCATAAAGTCATTACTATTAAACTGTAAAGGAATATTTAGATCAGGTAACGTCTGGTTATTTGTTAATCTAGCCGCTGTGCTAAATAAAAACCTTGCATTGTTTTGGTTATTTTCTATGAGTTTGCAGATATGCTCAGCCCTAGCAGCATTTAAAGCCTGTCTATATCTGGACATACTGTTTTTCCATGCAATTATAAAAAAATTTTCAATTTGATGGGGGCAACAGCTTCTAACGTATTGGAGAAGATTTTGTCTAGATCCTGTGTATTAATGGGTACACAGAGCAGTAAATCTATCTTTGGTTGCTGGAACAATAGATCTGCCCAGATCATAACGCGGAGCCATATAGTTAATATCAGTATTACGCAGCATGCACGATACAAGGAAATGGTCAGAAACATCGCTTTGAGGTACGATATCTATATCAGTAAGATCAATTCCACGCAATGTAATTAAATCTAGCATATGATTAAAACGATGAGTGGGCCTGGTGACATTCTGCTTGACTCCAAAAGAGTTTATTAGGTCAGTAAACGCAAGTCCTAATGCATCATTTGTATTATCAACATGAATTTTAAAATCTCAGACAATTAGTGCTTTATCAAAATTAACCAATAGTTCTGAAAGGAATTATACAAATTCTTTTAGGAAATCTGTATATGGCCCTGGTGGTCTATACACAGTAGCTAAAACAAGAGATAGGAGAGATTTTTCTTGTATATCTGACAGAGTAACATTAAGCAAAAGGATTTCAAATGAATTACACCTGTATCCTGTATCCATGCTTATAACAGTAGTTTGGTGGAGTACATCAAAACTAATATCTGTGATAATTTAATTCACATTAACTGCTTTGTGTGCAAGTGATCTAAAGTTTAGCAGCCCAAGCTTTTCTAATTACGTTCAGATTTTTTCTAGATCCTGCATTAAATTTATGTTTTGACCTCACTATTCGAGGAACAGACACAGTCTTTATAGATTGGGCAGTGCAAGTACTATCATTTAAGCGTTCAGAACAAAAGCCATCATAGCAATCATTTGAGAATGTACTTACTAGTCAAATGGAGCGTAGCGTCCTGGAGATGTTGTCCGACAGGAGTTCCACTCCGACTCTGGCAGAAACATCGAGAACGCGAGCACCAGGATAACAGTGGGTGTGGACTTCACCTTTAGCTAAGGAAGCACGGACGTACCGGACAACGGAGTCTCTGACGATCACAGCGCTGCGTTCCGTCTTGCAGAGGGGAGCGAAGCGGTTCCGGGTGGAGATCTCGAAGACCGGAGGCGGCGGAGGGGGCAAGGTTCTCAGCCGGGGCCTGGCTCGCGTCTTCTGCTGCTGCTGCACCCAGGGTCCATGGTGTCCTGGCGCCGAAGTGAAGGACACCTGGGAAGATCGCGTCCAGGGTGCACGGGACCTGTGCAGAGAAGCACATGGAGTAAAGGTGGTAAGAGTGTTTGTATCGCACTGTATACTTACTCGGGAGGATTCCAGAGCAGCTCTCCGCTCTCTCAGCTCGGTCTGCCTCTCCAACAGCTTGTGAATCTGCTTCTCCACAGCCTCCAATGTGTCCTCACCTGCCATTAAAGCAAGTAACAGTGAGTAAACAATGGTAATGTGTGTAAATAGTGTGTAAACAATGCAAGCAAGATTAGCGGCAACCACGCTGGTGCTGCTAACGGGCTATAAGCTATCTGGTGGTTTTAGTTGTAAAATACAACAGGGGGTATACTCACATGTTATAAGAAACGAAAATGATGGTGTATAAAATTGATTTTAGAACTCTAAGCGTGCGGCAGCAACAAACGGGTTGCTTGATTGATTCTTGAACCCGCTCAAAAGTCCCGATCTAAATCGAATGATTTGCGAATCGATATGCGAGGTTCCCATCAAATTATATAAATCATTGGAATGTCAACATTGTATACACAGTGAACATTTGTCAATTATGAACAAATGATGATCAAACCATTAGTAAAAGATCAGTATATAATTTATGACAACTTTGGTAAAGTTGTAAAAAAGCACAAAAATGCACTTATGCTAAACCTTTTTTTTTTTTTTTTAAATAATAAATGATTTGTTGTCAAGTGAATCAACATGTGTAAATTACTTACAGTTAGGGGATTACAGTGGGCTGTGTTAAACCCTTTCTTTCGTCAGCATATTCTTGGAGTGTGTGGGATCTTGTGATAATGTGAACCAATTTCACCTTCCACTGAAGATAACATCAGGTGTACAGCGTTAAAATACTCCATGTGTCAGAGAAGACATCTGTCTATCTCCCTTACATTCAACCTACTATTTTATTAAAATACTAATTCAATCTACTTTTTACTTTTAATTATGGCGAGAAGCTTTCCATTCTTTTTTATATGATCTACCTCTGACAAAAGTGCTGGAAATACCACTTAAAGTACAACTTCATCTATCTAGAGTTTGCCACTGTCATGAATGAGACGACCTAGTGGTCCACTGTGATAATCTTTCGCCAGCCATTCTTGCCATTAAATAACTGCAACCAGTAGTTCTTCTGTGCGGTTTTCCCTGAGCTTCCACACATTCTCCTTGTAGGTCCTCCAGGCCCTCTCAGTGTGTTGGGTATGAGCTCCTGTCTGGGCATCAACGAATGCCACGCTGTGGTTCACAGTATAATGCTTGTAACCAAGCTGGGGCAGATCATGTCTGTAAGCCCTCCACTCATCACTGATGATGATGGACCCTCTCTTGGCATGGTGAGCAATAAGTGGAATCAGTTCCCTTCTGGTTCTCCTTTCCACTAAGTGGAGAACTAGTTTTGCCGATTTGTGTCCTTGGTATTTCACCCCCAGTATGCCAAACACCCACTTCCTCCTTTTCCATCCACCATTCATTCTGCCTCACCCATACTGGGAAAAGAAAAAAAATCCAAAGAAAGACAGGAATTTTATAAATAGATTTGAAATTAATTTAAATAGATAATGGTTTAACCATCTGGTTGTGTTCGGGTCAAATTGACCTGGAAAAAAAATTCTTTTTTTTCCGAAAATACTAGTTAACATTATCACATTGGACTCAAACTTACTGACTTTGTTCACACAGGGTATAAGTACATCTCAGACATTTTTTTTTCGAATTTTCGTAATTTTCTGTGGGTATTATTTCACTTGTCACACTTGTGGTGTTCCTGGTCAAAAATGACCGGACTCCAAACAACTGCTCATAAATCTGTCATTATGCCATATTATCACTAAAGATTAGATTCGTTCTTTTTGTCAACTTTTTTTCTTTCATTTAGGACTGGTTTTGTGTTTCTACTTGCATCTGATTAATTGTAGGCCTCATTTATCTGAAAGTAGGCACCTAATTTTTTGAGTGAAAAAAGCATTTTTAGTGAATAATTTTCACAATATGAGATAAAAATTTATGAAAATTTGCACTGTTTCTCACACTAATGTGCTTGAATATTTAATCAGGAAGTTTGCTTTTAAATGCTTTTATTTTGTACAAAATTGCACAAACTCACACTCATCAAAAATGGCCAGCCATTGAAAGTGAATGGGGAAGATCACAAAAAGCAGGATCTTTATTTTGAAATTATTTTATTTTCTGAAAAGGGGCACAAAGTAACACTTATGCTGTTCCTGTTAAATCTGACCATTGTGACATACAAGAAAGAACACATTAAGATTATTAACATTATAACATTGCATGGAACAACAAAGCAAAGCTGTTATTTTAGTTATATATATCCTGCACACTGACACTGTCAGACAGAGACAATATTATGAAACAACAAGCATTTATTTGTAAACTTTCATCTACTCTGTGAGAACATGAAAGCCTCAAAACCTAGGCTAAAGACAAGGCAGTTGTGTGAGATGTTTATCACAGAGAGAGTTATCATAAAAGCATATTGCATGCAGTTCAAGGTAGAATGAAATAAATATAATGCTCACAATAGTTTGATTGACTATACATGCATCTATACATGCACAGGTCCAAGGCCTTTATGTTTGCAAGCACCAAATGCTCCTGAACACTAGTTGTTTCTCTTACTTTCATTCTTCCCCATTCACTTTCAATGGCCGGCCATTTTTGACAAGTGTAACTTTGTGCAGTTTTGTACAGTTTTGCCTACTTTCAGATAAATGAGGCCTACGATGCAAATAGAAACACAAAACCAGTCCTAAATGAAAGAAAACAAGTTGACAAAAAAAAACTGAATCCAATATTTGGTGATAATATACCATAACAAGAGATTTATAAGCAATTGTTTGGAGTCCCGTCATTTTTGAATGGGAACACCACAAGTGACTTTGTGCAATTTTGTACAGTTTTGGCTAGTTTCGCATAAATGAGATGTACGATTAATCCGATTCAAATAGAAACACAAAACCAGTCCTAAATGAAAGAAAACAAGTTGACAAAAAGATTGAATACAATATTTAGTGATAATATAGCATAATGACAGATTTATAAGCAAATGTTTGGAGTCCAGTTATTTTTGACCGGGAACACCACAAATGACTTTCTGCAATTTTGTACAGTTTTGCCTACTTTCAGATAAATGAGGCCTACGATTAATCAGATGCAAGTAGAAACACAAAACCAGTCCTAAATGAAGGAAAACAAGTGGACGAAAAGATTGAATCCAATATTTGGTGATAATATACCATAACGAGAGATTTATAAGCAATTGTTTGGAGTCCGGTCATTTTTGACCGGGAACACCACAAGTGTGACTTTTTGCAATTTTGTAAAAAATAAAAGCATTTAAAAGCAAACTTCCTAATTAAACATTCAAGCACATGAGAAACCGTGCAAATTTTATAATTTTGTATCTCATATTGTGAAAATTATTCATAATTTTTTTTTTTTTTTAAAAAACGAGGTACCTTCTCTCAGAAAAATGAGGCCTACGATTAATTGGATGCAAATAGAAACACAAAACCAGTCCTAAATGAAAGAAAACAAGTTGACAAAAAGAACGAATCCAATATTTAGTGATAATATAGCATATTTACAGATTTATAAGCAATTGTTTGGAGTCCGGTCATTTTTGACCGGGAACACCACAAGTGTGACAGGAATCCGAACACAACCAGAGGGTTAAACTCTGTGTAATTATGGTGGATAGTTTAAATTATAATAAAATGTAATACAACTATTAATAATAGTTATGGTTACAATTTATTTTAAGGTGTCCTTGTTGCACTGTTATTATACATTGAAGTATTGAGTAATATTAATTAACTGCATGTACTTTCTATTTGGTTAGGATTAGGGTTTGGTTTAGGATTGCCTGCATGTAATTATACATATTTTATTGTTTTTATAATAGTAAGTACATGTAAAGTGCAACAAGGACACTGTAAAATAAAGTGTTAACATAATTATGACTCTTGCCTTTCTTTTATGTCGAAAGTGACTCTCATCTATAACAATGAACTGTCTTCTGCCCCCTTTATGTTGTCCTCTTCTTGTCCTCAATTTGTTCATTGCCACCACACATGCCTCTCGCACTTTTTTGTTCATCATTGACAATGTTGCAGAGCTCCCTGCTATGTCATCCTCGATCATATCAATTTGGCGCAAACGAAGTCCTTGAGAAAACCTAATAAAGTACAGAAAATTAACTGACAGCATGTGATTGGGGTGTGGTTGTGTGGGGGGTATGGGGGTTAAACTAACCTGTATAGAAATTTCATCCATTTGAAGATTGAGACTTTGGATTGACTAAATATTGAATTGTGCCTAACTGACTTCTTCATTCTTCTGCCTCTGTGACTACTTCACTGGCACCTCCTGGGAGATAAGCGAAAAGACACATGCATAGAAGGCAAATAGGTTTTAAAATATAAATTCAGATACAATAGTGAACATGTGATCTACAGTGGTGAAAGTCCACTGGCACAAGTATTGTACTTTTGATTTGGAGATCTGAGCTATTTTATGCTACTTCATAATTTACTACACTATGAAAATTATGAATTTTCACTATGTGAAAAGATTTTTTAAAATACTTTCACACATTACATACAGGTATCTGACATGTATAATAACTATCTATGAAAATCAAGCTTTTATAAAAATACAACAATATGAGCATGTAATAAATATGGATGTGGATTCTGTGCTTTTTAACAGACCAGCTTACAACTTTACCAAAGCATACATAAATTATATACTGATCGTTTACTAATGGTTTGATTTACTAATGGTTCATAATTAAGAAATGTTAATGTGTATACAATGTTGACATTTCAATGATTTATAAGTGATTGATAGCATATTAAATAGTAACTTAATAAGAATTTACTTAGGATCTGTTTGATCATTTCATAATATCTATTGTTTTAAAGATAAATAACGACATATTTGTAAACATTAGCATATTACTTAATCATTTGTGAACGTATAGTCATGGTTTGTAAATGATTAATCATTATCTACTCACTTGTAAGTGATTTATAACTTAATCTACAAAACATACACAAAAATATTAACATATAATTTATTAACACTGTTTGAATGCATAGTCATGTTTTGTAAATGATTAGTTCATCATTAACTAATCACTTGTAAATGACTTGTAAATGTATTAACAAGACATACAGAAACTGTTAGCATATCACTGATTAATCATTTATGAATGTTTTGTAAATAATTAGTTCATCATTAACTAATCACTTATAAATGCATTACAACAAAACGTTATTATAAAGTGTTACCCATTCTTGGTGTCACAAACAAAATGAAATGTGTGCTTCTTCTGTGTGTTGCTGTTTTCCAGAGATTTTTAAAAGATTTTTCAAGGACAATTCATTTAAAGCTGCAGATTCACCTTAATGTCTTTAAATGACACAAAATAGCCAGTTGCTTGTTTTGTGTGTGTGTGTGTGTGTGTGTGATTGTGTTTAAGTAGTAACGGGCTAAACTGAATGGAGATCGGTTACATTCCTGAAATTTAAAACTGATTGAGGAAAATTAATGATTGCCTTATAAAGCAGTAATCGGGGAGCAGGACATAAGATCACAGGGCAGCATTAAAATCCCAGGTCAGGTGATCGTGCTAAACTTAAACTGAAATACAAATTTAACTTTAAAACTGTAACTGGTTTCTAAGCAAATGCATTCTTTTCTCTTTTCTCGTATTTTGTTCACATGTAAGTGTGAGCAGCTCTGTTCAGCTGAGGATACTTCCCTTCTCTTCTCCACTAAGTATACAGAGATAGTGAATGATTTATGCATTAACATATCCAGCCACTTTAAAGCTATCCCATGACTTCATATCACTTTTTCAGCCTTCGCTCAAGAACACATGGTGCTCTGCAAGCATTAATGGATGTAAGACATGGGCTAGTAAGTGTGACTAACATTCTGCAGAGATACACTTTCATGATCTTTTGAACAACAACAAATCAACATTAGTTCAGTGTCACTGTCTCTACCCATGTGTGCTGTCAGATTTCATCAAAAATTAAATGCTGATCCAACATACTTTAAACATGGAAATGTCACACTTAACCTTGCTCTTTAATTTTGTGTTTGGTCTAAGCAAAAAGAACTGTTAATAGCTGGTATTTTGAATGAACTCCAATTAATGTTTAAATAATGATTTTGCTGTAAAGTTGTGGTTTGTTATAAATTATCTTTGTAATTTTTTTTGTAAAATTGTTCATAGTGCTATATTAGATTTTCATTACTCAATTCATGCGTAAATTCAAGACAACTGACATAATATGTTGCACTGTTAAAAATAAATGTAATTTTACATGTAAATGTCTGTATTTTTTTTATGGTATTTTACCTTTTTTCATTATACGATAAAATACCTGTTTTACAGATATTTTCTGTATTTGAAAGTTCCACCATTAAATTTACAGATAATTGCTTGTATTTTGATATTACATACATTTTCTGTTTTTTAAAAGGAAATTTTCCATATTTTCACAGAGTAATGTGTAATTTAACATAAAATGTCATGTAATAATTATAGAATATTCCTGTAAAAATAAGAAAAAATTGAACCACATATCATTTAGTCAAAGTGTTTTTATTACCATTGAAGGTCGTTAATTATGTGAAGGTTAATGTGAGGTTTTAAGGTAAAATAATAGTTTTTGTACATACAGTATCCTACACGTACTGTTAATTGTTTTAAAATACTACTCTTTTCACCTTGTCTTGCAAATATATGCTCATTTTAATCAAACTGGGTGTTGTTTTCTGTCATGATAGGTTTAAAGAGTGTGTGTACGCTCATGAACGCAGATTCAAATTTGCCGCTAGTTTAGCTCTGCCCACTACGGTTGGCTGAGGATGGAAAGGCGCGCGGGAATGATTTGAATTTATTTCAGGCCATCCATTCGGAAATGTGTGAGAAAATAACGCGCTCTTTCTTTAGTGAGCCTGTTTCACCAACTACAACAAATTCGGACAATGCTACAACAGATATCATGCCAACCACTGAGGTAAGTCATTTCATACAACATGTAAACGATATTTTTATAGTGTATCTGTTACGAATCTGGTCGGTGTTCCGCGGTCCGCTCACCGCCAGATGTCGCTCTTACCTTATCCACACACTCTTACCACAACCCGGACTACAACTCCCATCACCCATCGCGCCGATTGCGTTGCCTCCTGTAGCCAATCAGGCTCACTATAAAAGCCCCGGACTTTCCCCATGCAAGCCACGGATTGTTGTTATTATTATTGTTGTTAGCGTTCCCTTGTTTCCTAGTTCCTAGTTCCCTGTGTTTAGTTCCCTCGCCTGGCCATCTCGTCTTGACTGTCTCGCCGCCTGCCTACTGGACTCTTGCTCTTGTTATCGGATTATTCTCCACGCCTTGCCTGTGATTTACCTGTTTGCTCCTGTTTCGACCCTGCCTGTACGACCATGTCTTTGCCTCGTCCCTTTAATAAAAGCTCGCAGTTGGATCCGCTCGCCTCTCGTCTTTCACTCAACGTTACAGTATCTGCGGATTTGTGTTATTTAGTTTTGAAGCTAAAATGAGCATTTCTAAACAAGCTTTAGTAAACTTGTTATAGCCTCGTTAAAGCCTTTGCTTAGCCGGAAGTACCTGGCTAAAATGCGGGACATTTTGAAACGCTGAACGTGGCTATCGTTACCTAAGTAATATCAAAAACGTTTTTAGAGTGAATTCAGTAGGCTGCACACTTTATTGATTATGAATATGAACGCAGCATGATAACGTTAAATCGCAAGGTAGGTGTCAGGCATTCACCACAGCCACCTCCATCTGACACACCTCCTCAAGCACCACCCACACGTTCATCATCACCCGAGTACTGATTGTCTTCACCTGCACCTAGAGCCACGCCCTATTTAAGGACCTTGCACACACACACTCTTTGTCTGGTCTACCGTTCACATGCTGTGTATTCTCTCCTGGATCCTGCGTTTGCTACATGTGCTCATGTGCTTACCCTTCGCTGTGGCGTGGCTCTCGTATGGACGTTGATCTGACTCACACACGACAGTTAAGGCTTCATGTTTTTCATACCATTGTGTTATTCTGTGAAGATCGTTTTAATAAACGACTGGATTGAACTGTTACTCATCTCTCGTCTCATCCTGCATGGTGTATGTGTGTGTGAGTCTGTGACAGAAGACCAGACCCGTACAGACGACTATGAGCACCGAAACTCCTACCACAGCCAACCCCCTCGCTGAATTGGTGAATGCCCTCACGGCGGCGTTTCAAGCTACATCTGCGCCGTCATCCGCCTCGGGATCTCCCATGGCCATGCCCGCCACGTTCGCGGGTGAGGCGGCTGAGTGTAGCGGTTTCCTTCTACAAGTTAACCTGTTTATACGGATGCAACCACAACAATTCACTTCGGAAAATGCAAAGGTCGCTTTTCTCATCTCCCTGTTAACGGGTAAGGCTCTACAATGGGCGAAGGCTATCTGAAATTCTGACAATCCAATCATTCATTCTTATAAACAATTTACCAGTCATTTCTCCGAAGTGTTTTCCACAACCACAGATCACCTGTCTACATCCGATCAACTCTTCCGATTACAACAAGGGAATTCCACGATCCATCTGTACACCCTCCATTTCCACACGCTGGCGGCGGCTAGCGGATGGAACGAGACCGCACTGCTCGGCGCTTACCGACAAGGCCTCAACCCACAAATTCGCTCTGCTATGGCGTTGTACGACGACAGCATTGGGTTAGAGACCTTTCTCCAACGGACCGCCCGCGTGTCTCAGCGTCTAGCCGCCTGCCAGCCCACAATAACCGCTCCTCAGCCAGCCTCGGTGGTTGCTTGCACCCCAGTACCAGAACCCATGCAAGTGGATTCATCTCGTCTCTCTCGTTCCGAAAGGAATCGCCGTATGATGAATGGACTCTGTCTATACTGTGGGAATTCTGGACACTTACTGCGCACCTGTCCCATTCGACCCCCACGCCCCGTGGTGAGTACCCTTTCAACCGAAGTTGAGACTGCTTCTTTGACTCTAATACCTGTAACTTTGCATACTTCTAAAACGTCACTTTGTGTTTCTGCTTTGGTAGACTCGGGATCATCTGGAAACTTCATCTCACAAGCCTGTCTAGAGAAACTTCAGTTACAACGATGTCTACATAAACACACTCTCGCTATCAAGACAATACAGGGAAAACCACTGGGGCGTGGGAGGATTAAGTTTTCATCACCAGTCATCACACTACAAGTTGGATTATTTCACACAGAAGAGTTAAGGTTTCTGGTACTGGAGGGCTCCACTGTCAGCGTCATCCTGGGACGACCTTGGCTCCAGTTACATCACCCTGAACTCAGCTGGGATCCGTGTGACATCATCCGCTGGAGTAAACACTGCCACACCAACTGCCTGGTCAACCTCCCATCGCACCTGTATTCCTCTCATCTACTCAGATTGAGAGCCCCGAGCCTGCTTACACCCCGGAAATCCCAGCTGAGTACATGTCGTTCCAGGATGTATTCAGCAAGCAAGCAGCCACCCAACTACCACCTCATCGGCCATGGGATTGCGCCATCGATCTGCTGCCGGGGGCCCAGCTCCCCAAGGGGCGAGTTTACCCTCTGTCCATCCCAGAGTGCCAGGCAATGGAGGAATACATCAAGGAGGCTTTACAACAAGGATTCATCCAACCCTCAACCTCACCGGCTGCTTCTAGCTTCTTCTTCGTGGGTAAGAAGGATGGAGGTCTCCGCCCCTGTATTGACTACCGGCAACTGAACTCACAAATCATCCAACAACCATACCCGCTCCCTCTGGTTCCTGCCGCCCTCGAAGAGCTTCGTGGAGCACAAGTCTTCACGAAGCTGGACCTGCGGAGTGCATACAACCTCGTCGTGTTCGTGAGGGAGACGAGTGGAAGACAGCCTTCGTGACACCCACCAGCCATCATGAATACCGGGTCATGCCCTACGGATTATCCATCAGTCCCTCCGTCTTCCAAACGTTCATGAACGAGGTGTTCCGGGAGTTTCTCCATCGATTTGTGATAGTCTACTTTGACGACATCCTGATATACTCCCGGAACCTGGCCGAACATCGCCAGCACGTCCAGCAGGTCCTCCAGAAGCTCCGTCAACAGCGTCTCTACCTCAAGTTGGAGAAGTGTGAGTTTCACCTTCCATCAGTCCAATTCCTCGGATATGTCATATCGGCCGAGGGCGTGCAGATGGACCAGGGGAAGGTGACAGCTATACAGAACTGGCCACAACCCACCACCATCAAAGAACTGCAATGCTTCTTAGGATTCTCGAACTTCTACCGTCGTTTCATTCAGAACTACAGTTCCATCACTGCACCTCTGACCTCCCTCCTCAAGGGTAAACCAAGAACCATCACCTGGAACCCCGCTGCCCACGAAGCCTTCCAACAACTCAAGAAGATATTCAGCACCGCACCCTTGCTACACCATCTAGATCCCCAGCGACCATTCACAGTGGAAGTGGATGCCTCCACGACTGGAGTGGGTGCGGTGCTGTCTCAAGCAGTCGGTGAGTCTTCTCTCCTCCATCCCTGTGCATATTACTCCCGTAAGCTGTCTCCGGCGGAGCAAAATTATGACGTTGGTAATCGAGAACTCCTGGCCATCAAGTTGGCACTGGAGGAGTGGCGTCATTGGTTAGAGGGGTCTACCCATCCATTCACTATCATCACCGACCATAAAAACCTGCAATACCTTCGTGAAGCCAGGAGGCTCAATCCTCGACAGGCCAGATGGGCTCTGTTCTTCACCCGCTTCAACTTCACCATCACCTACCGACCAGGGTCCAAGAACACAGTCGCCGATGCACTATCCAGACAATATTCTCCGGATTTACCCACAGAACCAGAAACCATTCTCCCCTCTGACCTGATTGTCAGTCACATTCAATGGGAACTGGACCTCGACATCCAGAACGCCACTCTCCAGGAGCCCGCTCCGCCGGACTGCCCAGAAGGCAAGATCTACGTTCCTCAACACCTACGGTTAAGCCTTCTGGGTACAGCTCACAAATCTCTGGGCTCTGGACACCCCGGCAGTCAACGGACCCTCTCGCTCCTTCAGTCCCGTTACTGGTGGCCCAGTATGCGCCGGGATACCATCAGGTACGTTCAGAGCTGCTCTGTCTGTGCTATGTCTACCTCACCCCGACAGTTCAGTTACCCACAGGCAAACTGGTACCCCTACCAATCCCACAGAGGCCCTGGTCCCATCTAGGAGTGGATTTTGTGACCGATCTCCCGGCGGCCGAAGGTAACACCTGCATTCTGGTTGCTGTGGATCGCTTCTCTAAGATGTGCAAATTTGTTCCCCTAAAGGATCTGCCTACGGCGACGGAGACGGCTGAACTCCTATTCCAACATCTGTTCCGGCACTTCGGCCTGCCTGAGGAGATCGTGTCGGACCGGGGACCTCAATTCATCTCACATATTTGGAAGGCCTTCAAACTTCTTGGTGTGTCTGTTAATCTGTCTTCCGGTTACCATCCACAGACCAATGGCCAGACAGAGAGAAAGATCCAGGAGCTCGGACGTTACCTCCGGTCATACTGCCACGAAGATCAGCACAGCTGGGACCAGTTCCTCCTGTGGGCCGAGTACGCACAAAACTCCCTCCGCCAAGATACCACCAGCATGACACCTTTCCAGTGCGTACTCGGTTACCAGCCACCGCTGTTCCCCTGGACGGAGGAACCTTCCAACGTTCCAGCTGTGGACTACTGGTTTCGAGAGAGTGTGGGACTCAGCTCATCACCATCTACAGCGGGCCGTGCGACAATACAAGCACTTCGCGGACATCTGGAGAAGACCTGTGCCCAATTACCAACCCGGGGAGCAGGTCTGGTTGTCGACACGAGATCTCCGACTCCGTCTCCCATGCCGCAAGCTGAGTCCCCGCTACATTGGTCCGTTCACGATCCTGAGGCGGATCAACGATGTCACCGTCCAGCTTCAGCTCCCTCCCAGGTACCGCATTCACCCCACTTTCCATGTCTCTTTATTGAAACCCTTTCATCCCTTTGCCACAGAACACCTGGGAGCTGAAGTGGAACCCCCTCCTCCTGAAGTCTTGGACACTCCTTCCATCTACACGGTCCACGAGATCTTGGACTCACGGCGTCGAGGGGGACACCTTGAATATCTGGTCGACTGGGAGGGGTATGGACCCGAAGAACGATCTTGGGTAGCTCGGGATGACATCTTGGATCCATCGCTGTTGACGGACTTCCATCGTGAGCACCCGGATCGTCCTGCCCCTCGCGGTCGAGGTCGCCCTCGGCGTCGTGTT
This sequence comes from Cirrhinus mrigala, assembly GCA_036247105.1. NCBI lineage: Eukaryota > Metazoa > Chordata > Actinopteri > Cypriniformes > Cyprinidae > Cirrhinus > Cirrhinus mrigala. The sequence goes on along the minus strand of CM070010.1, from coordinate 14,353,440 downwards.
CGGGTGTCGGGAGCCGCCTGTGGGGGGGGGGTTGTGTCAGGCATTCACCACAGCTACCTCCATCTGACACACCTCCTCAAGCACCACCCACACGTTCATCATCACCCGAGTACTGATTGTCTTCACCTGCACCTCGTAGAGCCACACCCTATTTAAGGACCTTGCACACACACACTCTTTGTCTGGTCTACCGTTCACACGCTGTGTATTCTCTCCTGGATCCTGCGTTTGCTGCATGTGCTCATGTGCTTACCCTTCGCTGTGGCGTGGCTCTCATATGGACGTTGATCTGACTCACACACGACAGTTAAGGCTTCATGTTTTTCATACCATTGTGTTACTCTGTGAAGATCGTTTTAATAAACGACTGGATTGAACTGTTACTCATCTCTCGTCTCATCCTGCATGGTGTATGTGTGTGAGTCTGTGACAGTAGGCGCTCTTCCTCTTTCATATTCTCCTGTAAGTTACTTATATTTTTTAAAAAAAAAAGTACTTTGTAATTGTAATTTGTAAAAGTAATTTGGTCCTCCATTGTCACTAATGTGTTAAGCGTTTTGTAATGGCTTTCTATGGGGAAACGCTCAATCTAACTTGCAAGCGTTGCATTCACATTCTGGGCGCATTTGCTCGCCTACATCTATATTATGCACGTGTAAGTGCATAATTTATTTTCTATAAATTGAGGTAAAGTCACATGGTGGACCAAAACATCTATGTTATTCCTGCTCAGCTTCCAGATCTTTGTCTCAGTGGAGTATGTAATGTCTGAATGAAATGCAAAGTATTAAATTATTTTTTTTTTGTTTGTTTTGGGTCGTGTGGAAAGACTGTGGAGATCTACAGCGGATAAGCATGGCAATTCAGGTGTGGAACTTGGTTCTTTGTGTATAATTTTCAGTTTCTATGTGGTAAGGGGTGAATAAATTAACCATCAGTGTATATAAAATCAGTGTACAAAGGCTGTATGAAAAGATGTCTGTTAATTTTATTGTTTGACAATCATTGTCATTTTATGCCGAAGCAAAAGTTTATAGTTAAACCGTAGTGCTTTGTTTCATTATCTGGATCTGTATGGGTTACCTTTATGCTTTCTACATTACATTTTTGAATAATTAGAATGTTGGTATACCCACTTAGATGCCTTTTATGCCTCAACAGATCTTGGACTCCAAAAGTGATTTGCAGAAGACATCTTGGAATGCATGGGGTGAGTAAAACAAGATAATTTTCAACTTTGGGTAGGGCTGGGTATCGTTTTCTTGATACTTTTTAGGGTCTCACCAAATTGCCTCAACTACTGAGTATCAAAAAATGTCTTGTTGTTTGAAGTATTAAATGTCAGAATGCTTTATGTGACCAAATCAAGTGGCAAGGCATCAAGGGCTTTAAAATTCAGGAACCAGTATTGAAATCAAGGTATTGTTATTGATATTGAATATTTTTGAATGTTTACATTAATTTTTAGGTTAACTAGGACCATTAAAACATGTCATTTGGGCCTTGAGGTAAAAAATAATTGGCTCTGTCATTCAGAAACATGGCTTTTCATATTACTGCTATTGTAGTGACACACATCTCTTCCTTTCATTCCAGCTGGATTTTCTGATGGTTGCTGCTCGCATCTCTGCCTCCTGAACAGAAATTCCTTGCTGAATGTTGAATGACCATCAACTCAACCTTGCCAAGACAGAACTGCTCATGTTTTCAGCCATCCCAACCTTGGTGTTACAGTGGACACATATGAACTTGTGCAGATTTGCCCTTATGGGGCATGCAACAGAACTCCTTGTCCAAGCTCTTATTCTCTCTAGATGGGACTCCTGTACTGCTCTCTTAGCAGACCTTCCTTCAAAGACTCTGCAACTAATCCAACAACTGAGTGGAGTCTTTAATGAGTTGAAGAGAGTGCACATCACACAAATCGTCACTTTGCACTGGTTGCCAGTAGCCATTCACATCACATCCCAAAGAGGTACAAATTCACTTTCACAGATCTTTACTTTTGACTGTTTGTCGCTGTTGTAATAAACTGCCTAACTCTGCCCATTTTCATGAAATGGCTAAATTTTTTATTTTTTTTTTCAATGAACGCTTGACTAATTAAAGGGATAGTTCACCCAAAAAACGAGCCTATGATTTACTCACCCTCAATCCATTGTAAGTGTACATGACTTTCTTCTTTCAGACAAACACAACATCCTGGCTCTTTTAGGCATTAAATTGGCAATGAATGGCTGCTATGAGTTTGAAGCTCAAAGTGTATCCATCCATCATAAACGTACTCAACATGGCTCCGGTGGATTAATAAAGGCCTTCTGAAGCAGAGCATATTTTACACCTTAGAAAGTAAAATATATAGTAAATATATAATATTCAGGTCAAACAGACATATAGAGTCAACTTAAGCATAACTTGCATGATGTAGGATTGTAGCTTAGCATGTCATGTCGTAGCATTTTGCTGGAAGCAAGTTTTTTTTTTTTTTTTTTTACTTTAAAAAGTGTAAAATATGCTTCGCTTCAGAAGGGCTTTATTAACCCCCTGGAAGTATGTAGAGTACATTTATGAAGGATGGATGCACTTTTGAGCTTCAAACTCATGGCAGCCATTTACTGTCGTTATAAACCCTGGAAGAGCCAGGGTGTTTATTGATATAACTCTGATTGTGTTTGTCTGAAAGAAAAAAGTCATATACACAGAAACTATCCCTTTAATACTAACACTTTCGGTTAATTAAAAAACTGCTATTTCTACTGTGTTAGACTAACTGGGACTTTGTTGCTTTGGATAAAATGTCATTTTAAATGTATACAGCAGTTGTATTTTTGCATGTTCTAAATTATGTACTAAACGTGTTTCCTATAATTTCATTATTCATTTAACTTGACACACAATGCTTCTGTACAATGACTAATATTGTGACTGTAGAATATGTTGTTAATTTTACAGAAATTGGCTGAAAATGTTGCTGTTGTTTTTATGTATTTCTAAGTACTGTGCTCTCTTCTCTACTGTTAAAATATTTTAATCTGTAATATTTCTGGAAAATGAATGATTAAAATGTTTATCTACAGACATTGTCTTTGTATAACGAATTTACAACATTTTTATGCAACATTTCTTGATTATTGTAGTTAATAATATCGGTATTTTTAACAAAATGATTCCAGGTAGACACAAAATAGTTTAAGTACCTTTTAATTTTTCTGTAAAAAGAAGGATTAATCCTTTAAAAAAATATGTGGTTACTGTGTTTTTATAAATTATTTCTTAGTTATTGTACATGGAAAAACTGTAGTTTAAAAGTCAATTACTGTAGATGGACAGATCGTTCTATAAAATTAAAAATTATAAAATTAAAATTATAAAATTAAAACCTTAAATTTATGGCAATTAACCTGAAAGTTGGTTATTGTTCTATGTAATTTGACTATGTAATTTTTTTTTTTTTTTTTTTACAGGATTTTTTTTTTACAGTGTGTGTTCACATTAAATGTGATGTTAATGTGTGTGTGTGTGAAAGGAGATTACCATTAATTTACTTCAAAGGGCTTGTGTCAGAGTAAAATTATCTCTCTTTTAAAATAATGTTTAACACAAAGGTGGAGTTAAACCTTGAACTGTTTTATGGAACATTAAAAACTGCTGCTGCAGCCCAGCTGAAACAGTGTGAATATCCAGTTTCACAGCCACTCAGCCTCAGATGATACATCTCAAAGAGCAAACAGAACATAAGAGACAAGACAAGCAACATGTCAAATTACTTTATGCTTGCTTTACTTTCAGTTACCTTTGAAAACCCCTCAAACACCTTTAAATATAGAGGTCTAACAGCTTTAACTAATTGAATGTTACACTCAAAGTGTTTTGTTTTATAATGTGTGTTTATTCCGTTCGTTGATCGCATGCCGTTTACTCATTAGCATGTATTTCTTTTTTACAGTGACTCAGTAGGACTCAGTACATTCTAACACAGAGACATATTCAGATGATTTACACTTTGATGGTTTTATTTTAGTTCATTAGCTGGAAAAAAAAGTAAGGAAACACTTTACAATATGTGTGGCCAAATATGCACTAATTCATGCTTAACTAATGCAGAGATAATAATGAGTTAATATATAACTCATGAAGAACTAAAGCATTTATTCATAATAATTTCATCAGCAACAAATGAACATTTTATATGATTCACAGATTAAGTAATAAGTAATTGTTATTAGTTAAATTGGTCATAATGTATTAATTCCCTAATAACTTATTATTAATAACGTTTAATAAGTTAATTATACATTAACTTGTGATTATCTGTGCATTAATTAAGCATGAATTAATGCATATGTGTGCACACGTATTGTAAAGTGTTACCAAAAATAAAATAAAATAAAATAAATAAAAATAAAGTGGCGGTAATGAATCAAAAGCTGTTTCACAAACGCCGGTAAACATTAGGAGAGAATAGGTGTCTAACAGTTTGTTTTCTTAGGATCATGTTTACTTGCTGTATCAGACGCTGATTAGCTGCGAATAGGAATTAAAAATGTGAGCTAAACAATAAAAGAGATGAAAATTCAGCTTTAACAGTTTATGCTTAGGGATATCAGAATGGTCAGTAGAAATATTTAAACTGGACAAGAAGGAATCATATCATGTGACAGCGATCACAAATCGAAAGTGTTTCAAAGACGTCTGGATTCTGTTGCTGCTGCACTAGCCTACTCCAAGTAGATTTGAATACTTCTATGAGTACAGTTATTTGGGGGACAGATATCATGTAAGTGTGATTTAAATGTTAATTTCTAGTATGTCTGCCTGTTCCTAAAGCAGCCAGAGTCACATTTTTTTCCTGACTGTCTTAATCAATTCAGATTACTCAGCGTCTCATATATCTCTAAATGTATAGTGTCACGAAATGTAAAGTGTTCCTAAACCAGCAGGTGCAGTTCTTTCTTTCTTTCTCTTTCTTTCATTCATTCATTCATTCATTATTTCTTTCTTTCTTTTTCTTTCCTCCCCCCCCCCCCCCCCCCCCCCGCACTTTTATACTGGCCTTGTTTGCACTTATCACTTGCCTTTAAACGATTAGATTTGATTTTGATTTGTTAAAATTGTTTCATTAACACTTAAACACATAAGTGTGTCTCATCTTAACTTCCACAAACGATCTTCAGTTCCTCAAAGAAACCGATTGAGCTGCATTATCTTATTCATCGTAAACTAATTTCAGCAAAGACCGCAACAGGAAAGTGTGAGATCAGCAATGATGTGAGAATTAAGTCTTACTCATTTTAATGAAGATGACTGTGTTTTATACTCCTGGATGCGACAGCGAATTAAATTTTTAGTTTCATTTGCGAAAATTTGTGCGCTTGCTGCAGAGAGACGTTCATCTCCGGCGGGCAGTATCTGTGGAAGTGCGTGTTCCGTTTTTGGAGGAGTAAAACCACATCTCAAGTCACCACCAGTTTTCGAATAGTTAAAGCTCTTTTAAAAAACAACAACAAAAAAAATCTTGTCATTTCTTTTCCACAACTTTGGATTTTAATAATGCATTAGTAAATGTTGAAATTAATAGTAACTAAGATTAATAAAACCTAATAACAAGTATTTTTCATTGTTAGTTCATGTTAACTAATATTAAAAACATGGAAACTTACTAATAAGTGTTACTACTTAATGCTTATTACTTGCATAGCATATTTAGATCCATATGTTATGTGGAGTGATCTCTGTGGAATCATCAAGATTTGTAGGCCATTTTTAAAATATTGTTTATTTGTTAACTCAACATTCATCCATGTGAATTGCCTTGTTATTTATCTCAGTAACAAATTGTCATTTCCAGGTCATGATGAGCATCTAATTGTTTTCACAAACCAGTCTGTGTAGCTGCAGAGGAGTGAGGAAAGGACTTTCTGTCTGAGATGAGTCTCTCAGAGAAACAGAGGTAAGACTAAGTCTGCGTTTAGATAATTATTTTAAACACATTCTGTGAAGAATAAAACCCATCAGTAATGTCTTTGTCTTTAGAGTCTTTCTCTCACTGTTGCTATGTCAAATGCTGTGCAAAACCTCAGTTTAGAACTTCATATAAAAGCATTTAGAACGTTCTAGGTTAAAAACAACTTGCAACCAGTCTAATGTTCATTACTATTGCAGGCGCGCAGATACCACTAGGGACAGGGGGGACATGACCCCCTCAGATTCATAGTGACCCGATCAGTCCCCCTCACTCTCCCTGCCGCCGCTCCTTAATTATTGCCGCCTCTGCTTCAGAATCAGTCGCAGGCTGACCAGGGCTCTAGACTCATTCTTTCCACGGGTCGCTCATTTGCGACTAACTTTATTAGTTGGCCGCAGGAGCACATAAATTGATCGCTTTTTTGGCTACAACTTTAATCAATGCATGCTTATTAACGTTTAGCATAGTTTATAGTTATATGGTAACGAAAGTGGTTAACCCTTTTTTTACGTTTTTTTTTCATCAGTAGTATTTTACTGCGGTCAGGCAAGCCTCGACGTAGAAAAACACGGCCATTCTAGCCACCACGTTATTTTGAGGTGGGCGCATATGCTATGCGTTAAGGTAATAGTGTGCAAAAACCTTCATCAATGGAAAAGCGATCTTTAGCTTTCATTTACTGAGCCAGTTACTCAATATTGAATGAACGAATGAATAAATTCCAACAAACAAATAAATAAATAAATAAATGTTTAAAAAACGGTCTGATAACAAATGTTGCCCAAACGTTGAGTAATATTCAATGTAGAATTTCCAAATAATATGAAAATAAATGATGAGAAATAACAAAATAAAAGCCTTTCATAGACGTCCAAATAACCATTTTTATATGTAAATTCACAACATTAGTATTATAAATAAAACTCCCTGTTTCCACAAAATGTGTCACTTTAAATTAGACTTTTTTTTAAGTCCCAATGTCAGAACTATCTGATGTAGCATTACATAATAAAAGAAAAAAATAATATATAACCAGTTTTGTCTTTGATTTCGAAAAGCTCTAAAAAAGGAACTCCCTGATTGCACAGACCAATTTCAATTCAGATTGACAGTCCATCACCCCAGGGTGTCACTCAGACAGTTTTAGGACTATCTGATATGGCATATCTGATAAAAACATATAATCAGTACATATAATCAGTTTTGTCTTTGATTTTGAAGAACTCTAAAATCTCTGTGACTGCACAAACCAGTTTCATTTCAGATTGGCAGTGCACCACCCCAGTGTGTCCTTCAGCCAGTTTCAGTACTATCTGATGTAGCATTACATAATAAAAGCCCCCCAAAAACTCATATATAATCAGTTTGTCTTTGATTTTGAAGAGCTCTAAAAAAAAAAAAAAAAAAAAAAAAAAAAAACTCTGTGATTGCACAGACCAGTTTCAATTCAGATTGACAGCCCAACACCCCAGTGTGACCCTCAGCCAGTTTTAGGACTATCTGATGTAGCATTACATAATAAAAGCCATCTGAAAAAGTCAAATATAGCAATTCGCGTCTGAATTTGGATAGCTCTAAAAAAGAAACTCTGTGATTGCACAGAGCGGTTTCAATTCAGATTGACAGTCCACCACCCCAGTGTGTCCTTCAGCCAGTTTCAGGACTATCTGCTGTAGCATTACATGATAAAAGCCCTCCAAAAACTCATATATAGCAAGTTGTGTCTGAATATGGAGGGCTCGAAAAAAGAAACTCCCTGTTTGCACAAACCAGATTCAATTCAGATTGACAGTCCACCATCCCAGGATGCCACTCAGCCAGTTTTAGAACTATCTGATGTGGCATTACATAATAAAAGCCATCCAAAAATTCACATATAGTCAGTTTTTTCTTTGATTTTGAAGAGCTTTAAAAAAAATAAAAAAAATAAAAAAAACTCTGTGATAGCACAGACCAGTTTCAATTCAAATTGACAGTCCACCACCCTAGTGTGACCCTCAGCCAGTTTTAGGACTATCTGATATTACATTAAATAATAAAAGGCATCTGAAAAACTCATATATAACCAGTTTTGTCTTTGATTTTGAAGAGCTCTAAAAAAAGAAACTCTGTGATTGCACAAACCACTTTCAATTCAGACTGACACTCCTCCACCCCAGTGTGTCCTTCAGCCAGTTTCAGGACTATCTGATGTAGCATTACATAATAAAAGCCATCCGAAAAAGTCATATATAGCAAGTTGCGTCTGAATTTGGATAGCTCTAAAAAAAAAAACTCTGTGATTGCACAGACCAGTTTTAGAACTATCTGATGTGGCATTACATAATAAAAGCCATCCAAAACCTCATACTGTATATGTCCAGTTTTGTCTTTCATTTTGAATAGCTCTATAAAAGAAACTCCCTGATTGCACAGACCAATTTCAATTCAGATTGACAGTCCACCACCCCAGGGTGTCACTCAGCCAGTTTTAGGACTATCTGATGTAGTATTACGCAATAAAAGTCCTCCAAAAACTCATATATAACCAGTTTTGTCCTTGATCTTGGAGAGCACAAAAAAAAACCTCACTGATTGCACAGACCAATTTCAATTCAGATTAACAGTTCACCACGCCAGTGTGACCCTCAGCCAGTTTTAGGACTATCTGATGTAGAATTACATAATAAAAGCCTTCCAAACTCTAATATATGAACAGTTTTGTCTTTCATTTTGGATAGCTCTGAAAAATAAACTCTCTGTTTGCACAGACCAGTTTCAATTTAAATTTACCAGTTTTGTCTTTGATTTTGGAAAGCTCTAAGAAGGAAACACCATGTTTCCACAGAACAATTTCAATTCAGATTGACAGTTTTCATATTTAGAGCTATTCCACTGGACTGGACTGTCAGCCTTGTCAGTCTTGAAACTGGCTAAGTGACACCCTAGGGTGTCATATATGAGTTTTTGGACTACATCAGATAGTCCTGAAACTGGCTGAGGTACACACTGGGGTGGTGGACTGTCAATCTGAATTGAAACCGGTCTGTTCAATCACAGAGTTTCCTTTTTAGAGTTATCTAAAATGAAAGACAAAACTGGTCATATATGAGTTTTTGGATGGCTTTTGTTATGTAATGCTACATCAGATAGTCCTGAAGCTGGCTAAAGGACACACTGGGGTGGTGGACTGTCAATCTGAATTGAAACTGGTCTGTGCAATCAGGAAGTTTCTTTTTTTAGAGCTATCCAAAATGAAAGACAAAATTGGACATATACAGTATGAGTTTTTGGAAGGCTTTTATCATCTAATGCTACATCAGATAGTCCTGAAACTGGCTGAGGTACACACTGGGGTGTTGGACTGTCAATTTGAATTGAAACTGGTCTGTGCAATCAGGGAGTTTCTTTTTTAGAGCTCTCCAAAATCAAAGACAAAACTGTTTATATATTGCTTTTTGGATAGCTTTTATTATGTAATGCTACATCAAATAGTCCTAAAACTGGCTAAGTGACACCCTGGGGTGGTGGACTGTCAGTCTGAATTGAAACTGGTCTGTGCAGTCACAGAGTTTCTTTTTTAGAGCTATCCAAAATGAAAGACAAAACTGGTCATTTATGAGTTTTTGGAGGGCTTTTGTTATGCAATGCTATATTAGATAGTCCTGAAACTGGCTGAGTGACACTGTTACGGAGTGAGTGAGACGAGAGGCGAGCGGATCCATTCGCAAGCTTTTATTAAAGGGACGAGACAGAAACATGGTCGAAAACAGGCAGGGTCAAAACAGCAGCAAACAGGAGTGTAAGGAGAAAAACACAAGAACAGTCCGAAAGGCAGGCGTGGGTCAATCAGCGGCGAACATAATCCATAAAGGGACGAGACGAGAGAATGGTCAGACAGGCGAGAGTACAAAAGGCAGGCGGCGAGACAGTCGAGACAAGATGGCCAGGCGAGGGAACTAGGAACACGGGAACTAGGGAACTAGGAACTAGGAACTAGGAACAAGGGAACAAGGGAACAAGGGAACTAGGTAACGCTAACAATGAAAACACAACAACAATACTCCGTGGCTTGCATGGGGAAAGACCGGGGCTTTTATAGCGCTGCTGATTGGTCACGGGTGCTGACGCAATCAGCGCGATGGATACTGGGAGATGTAGTCCGGGGTGTAGTGCAGCAGTCTGTGTATAGTGACAGGGTGAGAGCGACGTCTGGCGGTGAGCGGACCGCAGGACACCGACCAGATTCGTAACAGACACCCTGGTTTGGTGGACTGTCAATCTGAATTGAAATTGGTCTGTGCAATCAGGAAGTTTTTGTTTTAGAGCTCTTCAAAATCAAAACTGGTTATATATTACTTTTTTGGATTACTTTTATTATGTAATGCTACATCAGATAGTCCTGACATTGGGCCTTTTTTTTAATTCTAATTTAAAGTGAAACATTTTGTGGAAACAGGGAGTTTTATTTAAAATAATAATAATAATAATAATAATAATAATGTGAATTTACATATGAAAATGGTTATATGCACGTTTATGAAAGGCTTTTATTTTGCTATTTCTCATCATTTATTTTCATATTATTTGGAAATTCTATATTGAATATTACCCAATATTTGAGCAACATTTGTTATCAGACCATTTTTTAACCTTTTTTTTTTTATTTTATTTTATTTTTTTTATTTATTTGTTTGTTTGTTTGTTGGAATTTATTAATTTGTTCATTCAATATTGACAGCGTAACTGGCTCAATAAATGAAAGCTAAAGATCGCTTTTCCATTGATGTATGTTTTTGCACGCTATTACCTTAACGCCTGGCATATGCGCACACCTCAAAATAAAGTGGCGGCTAGAATGACCGTGTTTTTCTAAGTGGAGGCTGGCCTGACCGCAGTAGTATTTTTGGTTTGAATTTTGTGAATGGGACTTTCTGTTTTGCTATGAGTCAGGCTTCAGACGTTTTCACTTTCGAATTCGCGATCTTGTCACATTTTACAAGAAAAGATTATTGTCTGTTTTGCTTACATTTATACACCTTTCACATTTTAAGACTAAAACAAAAGATGAATTATTTAGTAGCCTATACTTTATTAAAAGCAACAGCAATAAAACAGGCTACAAAACGAATAAGATGAAGCATGGCATACACATAGTGTATTAGCCTATACCGACTAATAAATTACATTTGGCAAACACGTAATGTGAGGTAAATTACAGCTTTTCAAAATGAAAACAAAAAGAAAAGTGAAACTTTGATGTTGACAATACATCTTTATTTTTTCCACAAGAATACCAAAATGTTCACCTTCTCTGTTTTTTATACATATTTTTAACTTTAGCTTGAAAACCAAATTCCTCCGTCCGCCATCGTTTTCTCAATATTCGAGTCAATTTGCCACGAGCTGCGCACACCTTCGCGCTTGTTCTGACACGGCTAGTGGTATAAACCAGGCTCTACATCTGAAGCGATCGCACTGAATGCGCCTCTCTTTACATGATCAGTGAATTCTGACTCCTGCTGCAACACGCGCTTTAGAGCAGACGCTTTGGAGCAGTGCAGACCATGCACTCACACAAATGCGACCACGTTAAATTTTAGCTAAATAAAACATATTTTGCAGAAGGCATGAAGTTTTGGTGGGCAATTTGGTGATTGGCATGCTAGACAAATAACAGTTTGATCATGTATTGCTAGTGTTGATCAGGCAGGCCTTTGTTTAAGTCAAGTCAAGTCACCTTTATTTATATACCGCCTTTAACAATACAGAATTGTGACAAGGCGGCTGTACAGTATTAAATAGGAAACAGTACATCAACAATGCCAAAGGCAACAGTAAGCACTCACATTTTAGGTAAGGGTAGTTAATCAAAAACAATAAAATAAAATGCAATATTGTGTTAAGAGAAACTGTCCCCAACTAAGCAAGCCAGAGGCGACAGCGGCAAGGAACCAAAACTCCATCGGTGACAAATGGAGAAGAAAAACCTTGGGAGAAACCAGGCTCAGTCGGGGGGCCAGTTCTCCTCTGGCCAAAGTTCCCGTGGTCTTGTGCCGACAGCCGTCTAGGTGACGAGGTCTTCACTGTGGATCCGTCTCTGGGGCTCATCTAGTTGATGTGGACTCCGCTGACATTCAGGGCTGTAGAGGTCGTCACTAGGTGCTGATCCACCATCTGGGCTGGGTTCGGACTGGATCTGGGGGACTGCAGTGACCATCTGATCTGGATACGGACTGGATCTGGTGGTTAATGTGACCTCGGAATAAGAGAGAAACAGACTAATATTAGCGTAGATGCCATTCTTCTGACGATGCACTGAGTACATCGGGTGTTATGTTTACCTTTGTTCATTGTTGTTTATCCATGATTTCAAATAAGAATCCCCCTATGGATTTTTTAGTGCAAACCATTAGCCCAAAGTAACTACTTGAGCATTAGCTAAACCCAAATTAAGCAAAATAACTGAGTTGAAATCATTTGCTGACAGCTTGGTCCCCCCCAGTTAAAAAATCCCATCTGTGCCTCTGACTGAAGGGGTGGACTTCAAATCCTCTCCTCTTTTATTTAATCATTAATAAGTGATTATGGTATTTCTAAAACCATTCTGTTCTGGTATTTATATTACAAGCAATGTCTGTTTTTAGTATCTAAGAGGTGACTGACTCTGTCAACTTATTGAACTTAAAATTTGATTTCTTGGTTCAGTTACATAAACTTAGCCTCTAGGTTAAGACAGTGTCTTAAGAACTAGTTTGACCAACTAGCAGTTGACTAAGGGTTATTTTTTATTTATTTTCTTTTTAAGCTATTTTTGCTACTTACAACATTAAAACTTTATAAATTAGACTGGAGTACATCCTGTAATATTGTTTCTTTATCCTCTCTGTTTTTTATTTTTTTGTCATTAGTGTAAGATCAGGCTCACATGTGTCCAACTCTGTATCTGTGAAGAGTGACCAGTCAAACGAAGGCGTGCCACCAGACTTGAAAAAAACAATATCTACCAAAAGGTATTACATTATAGCATTGTGTTAGCTATTTTTGCCACTGTGCTTTTAGTGATGTTGATAGAATAATAAAAATAAATCACTGAACACAATGTCTGGTAACCCTTAATGAACTATGTCTGGAGCTTATTTCCAATAATACAATTATACAGGTAGCCATTACGAGGCATAAACTTACAATGGAAAATACAGTAGATCATTCAACTAAAAATGTGTAGGCATATAAGAACAAATGGACAGCTATATCTGTATATTAATTAACATTTACAACATTAAACTTTATAAATTAGTCTGAAGTACCTCCTGTAACATTTTTTCTTTTTTTTCTCTGTCTTTTTTTTTTTTTTGTGTGTGTCATTAGTGTAAGATCAGGCTCACATGTGTTCAGCTCTGTGTCTGTGAAGTGTGACTATTCAAAAGATGGCCAGCAACCAAAATTCAGTGAGAAAAAAACATCATCTTCCAAAAGGTATTACATTATAGCATTGTGTTAGCTATTTTTGCCACTTACAACATTAAAACTTTATAAATTAGACTGGAGTATCTCCTGTAATATTGTTTCTTTTTCCTCAGTTTTTTTTTTCTTTTGTTTTGTTTTGTCATTAGTGTAAGATCAGGCTCAAATTTGTCCAGCTCTGTGTCTTTGAAGAATGACCATTCAATAGATGGCCAGCAACCAAAATTTAGTGAAAAAAAAACATCATATACCAAAAGCTATTACATTATAGCATTGTTTTAGCTACTTTTGCCACTGTGGTTTTAGTGATGTCGATAGAATAATAAAAATAAATCACTGAACACAATCACTGTTTTTTTTTTTCTCTGTTTTTTTTTGTTTGTTTGTTTGTTTTTTTGTGTCATTAGTGTAGGATCAGGCTCACATGTGTTCAGCTCTGTGTCTGTGAAGAGTGACCATTCAAAAGATGGCCAGCAACCAAAATTCAGTGAGAAAAAAACAACATCTTCCAAAAGGTATTACATTATAGCATTGTGTTAGCTACTTTAGCTGATGTGGATGTTGATAGAATAATAAAAATATATCACTGAACACAGTGTCTGGTAATCTTTAATGAACTCTTTCTGGAGCTTATTTGCAATAATACAATTATACAGGTAGCCATTACGAGGCATAAACTCACAATGGAGAATACAGTAGATCATGCAACTGAATATGTGTAGTCATAGAAGAACAAACGGACGGCTATACCTGTATAATAAATTACCATTTCCAACTTTAAAACTTTATAAATTAGTCCGTAGTATCTCCTGTAATATTGTTTCTTTTTTATCTCTGTTTTTGGTGTCATTAGTGTAAGATCAGGCTCACATGTGTTCAGCTCTGTGTCTGTGAAGAGTGACCATTCAAAAGATGGCCAGCAACCAAAATTCAGTGAGAAAAAAACAACATCTTCCAAAAGGTATTACATTATAGCATTGTGTTAGCTACTTTAGCTGATGTGGATGTTGATAGAATAATAAAAATATATCACTGAACACAGTGTCTGGTAATCTTTAATGAACTCTTTCTGGAGCTTATTTGCAATAATACAATTATACAGGTAGCCATTACGAGGCATAAACTCACAATGGAGAATACAGTAGATCATGCAACTGAATATGTGTAGTCATAGAAGAACAAACGGACGGCTATACCTGTATAATAATTACCATTTCCAACTTTAAAACTTTATAAATTAGTCCGTAGTATCTCCTGTAATATTGTTTCTTTTTTATCTCTGTTTTTGGTGTCATTAGTGTAAGATCAGGCTCACATGTGTTCAGCTCTGTGTCTGTGAAGAGTGACCATTCAAAAGATGGCCAGCAACCAAAATTCAGTGAGAAAAAAACAACATCTTCCAAAAGGTATTACATTATATCATTGTGTTAGCTACTTTAGCTGATGTGGATGTTGATAGAATAATAAAAATATATCACTGAACACAGTGTCTGGTAATCTTTAATGAACTCTTTCTGGAGCTTATTTGCAATAATACAATTATACAGGTAGCCATTACGAGGCATAAACTCACAATGGAGAATACAGTAGATCATGCAACTGAATATGTGTAGTCATAGAAGAACAAACGGACGGCTATACCTGTATAATAATTACCATTTTCAACTTTAAAACTTTATAAATTAGTCTGTAGTATCTCCTGTAATATTGTTTCTTTTTTATCTCTGTTTTTGGTGTCATTAGTGTAAGATCAGGCTCACATGTGTCCAGCTCTGTGTCTGTGAGGAGTGACCATTCAAAAGATGGCCAGCAACCAAAATTCAGTGAGAAAACAACATCTTCAACCAAAAGGTATTTCATGTATTTCTTGATATTTCTAAATATTTCTAAAACTAAAATATTTCTTTGAATATCCTGAAACTATATTGTGAAAATATCTATTAGAGTTTTCATTAAGATGCTAAGAGCATCAGTAAAGAAGATAAAAATGATAACAAAACTGCTGTATAGCATATGAAAAATACCCATTGTCAATGCAGAATATAATATTATTTAGCAGCCTCTGTGTAATATGCTTGTAGGACAGAAAATATTACAAAAAGAGACCAACTATTTAGCTAAATTTATACTTAAATAGATCCTATACTTCAACAGTGTGATTTTAAACTACTATTACTTTCTGTCTTTGTTAAAATATATATATATATTTGCAAACTATTTCTCTAATGTTTTCTCTGAAAATGCAGTACTTCGTTTTATTCACTAATAGGCTTCAGTGTGAGACATTAAATTCAGATGCCCAGACCCACAGAAACTACAAGAATTTCAAAGACAATCTCCTTTGGATCTTCCAGGTAAGAAAACACATTTTAACAATGTTTATATTTATAACAAACAAATAGTTTACTAAACAACACTTGCAAAAATATTCAATAGAAATTTGATTTCTGATTTATCTTGATCATTTACATTTCATTTTCTTTGATTATAGAACCTTGAAAGCAAAATAATCACATTTCTGAAGAATGAGCTGGAAAAGTTTAAGAAAATATTACAAAAAGAAGACTTACAATACATTGTGAAGGATTTTAATGAGTCAAGTCAAGTCAAGTCACCTTTATTTATATACCGCCTTTAACAATACAGAATTGTGACAAGGCGGCTGTACAGTATTAGATAGGAAACAGTACATCAACAATGCCAAAGGCAACAGTAAACACTCACATTTTAGGTAAAGGTAGTTAATCAAAAATAAAATAAAATGCAATATTGATTTAATAATGAGAACAGATGCAATATCAAAGAAGCAGCTCTTGATCTCACACTCTACTTTCTGAGAGAGATGAAGCAAAATGAAGCTGCTAAGACTCTAGAAGGTAAGAAACTTACATTTTTGTCATATTGTCACTTAGAAATATATATAGATAAAATGGTAAATCTAAAATGCTAACATTTTATTTTGTCCCTGTATTTAGATGAGCTGATCTTCATTCATCAGCTAAAATCAAACCTGAAGAAAAAGTATCAATGTGTGTTTGAAGGAATTGCACAGCAAGGTGACTGTACACTTCTGAACAACATTTACACAGATCTCTATATCACTCAGGGTTGTAGTGAACAGATCAATACTGAACATGAGGTAAGACAGATTGAAGTTACTTCCAGAAGTCATGAATCACAGGAGATTCAAATTGAATGCACAAAGATGTTTAAAGCATCTGAACAAGACAAGGAGATCAGAACTGTACTGACAAAAGGTGTTGCTGGGATCGGAAAATCAGTCTCTGTGCAAAAGTTTGTTCTGGATTGGGCTGAAGGAAAAGAAAACCAGGATATCAGCTTCATATTTCCTCTTCCTTTCAGAGAGATGAACTTAAAGGAAAAGGAAAAACAAAGTTTGATGGAACTTATAACCCAGTTTTTCCCAGAGACAAAAGGACTGAACCTTAGAAGAAGAAATAATTTCAAAGTCATGTTCATTCTTGATGGTTTGGATGAATTTCGCCTTCCTCTAAACTTCGATGGTAATAAGACGTGGTCTAATGTTTCATCACCAGCATCTCTGGATGTTATCTTAACAAACCTCATCAAGGGAAATCTGCTTCCTTCTGCTCTCATCTGGATCACCACCAGACCAGCAGCTGCCAGTAAAATTCCTCCTGACTGTATCGACCGGCTAACAGAGATACGAGGATTCAATGATGCACAAAAGGAAGAGTACTTCAAAAAAAGATTTACAGATGAGGATCTGGCCAACAAAATCATTAATCATGTTAAACAATCAAAGAGTCTTTTTATCATGTGCCACATCCCAGTCTTCTGCTGGATTTCAGCCACTGTTCTCCAAAACATTTTGCAGGAGGAAAAAAATTATGATGTGAAAAACAATCAGGCAGATGACGCCTCCAAAACACTGCAGGAATTATATACTAAAGACACTCCCAAGACCCTGACACAAATGTACACACACTTTCTCCGCTTTCAGGTCCTGCAGAGCCATCGAAAGTATGATAGAGAATACAGACCAGATGTTTCCTGGGATAAAGACGCCATCCTTTCACTGGGGAAACTGGCATTACATCAGCTGGAAAGAAGCAATGTCATCTTCTATGACTCAGATCTGCAAGCCTGTGGTATTGACGTCTATAAGGCATCAGTGTACTCAGGCATGTGTACTCAGATCTTTAAGGAGGAAACAGGGATCATTCTTGGTACCATATACTGCTTTGTTCATCTGAGCATTCAAGAGTTTATTGCAGCCCTTTATGCACATCTGTTTCTAGACATCAACAGGAAAAGTGTGTTTGATCAAGACTCTATTGAACAGGAAAACAAAAATAAAACCATGACTGATTTGCTCAAGACTGCAGTGGACAAGGCACTAGAGAGTGATACTGGACATCTGGACCTTTTCCTTCGCTTCCTTCTTGGACTGTCACTCAAGTCCAATCGACGACTCCTACAAGGTCTGTTAACGCAGGAAGACGATATTGACCAGAGCAAAATGGAAATAGTTCAGTACATCAAACAGAAATTTGAAGCTAATCTGTCCCCAGAGAGATCCATCAATCTGTTCTACTGTCTGAATGAACTGAATGACCAAACCCTGGTAAAAGAGATTCAGACCCACCTCAGAGAAGGAAGTCTGTCATCTTCCGACCTTTCACATGGCCAGTGGTCTGCTTTGGTCTTTGTGTTGTTGACATCAGAGAAGGAGCTGGAGGAGTTTGAGCTACAGAAATTCAAGAAATCAGACGAGTGTCTTATTAGATTATCAGCAGTCATCAAAACCTCTAAAAGAGCTCTGTAAGACATTTAATATACTTTGTCATATTTTATTCTCATTTTAAAATTGCACTTATTTACATTGATACATAGGAGGTTTGGACTCCCTTGATCTATAATGATTATTAACCATACACTAATTATAAATGTATATCTCTTTTAGGGTTACACCATAACATATTTTGTTTATCCTTTGCAATGGTATTATTTTATTAGATTTAGATGGGTTTTATGCAGAAATGTCTGTTTTCAGGAAACTAAGTTGTTCAGTGCTTTTGCATAACCTCAATGAATAATTTATTAATCTCCAGATTTTTCACCTCAAGACACTCAAGATAATGGTGCAGCACTTTTAAATGTATAACTTTTTTGCCATTAATGCTATAAACCTATTATTCATTTAAATATTTTATAGTTTTATTCAAGCGTGATAGTTTGTTTTGTCTAGGAAATCTGAATAAATAAAATTCTAATATATAATATATTCTAATATGCAGTATATTTACTGTTTGTGTAAAAATAATCAGTATAAATTTATTTTTTGTATTTAACAAATATATTACATGTATCTAATTCTGTGATTTATTTCTCTTGTAGGCTAAATGATTGTAACTTAACAGACAAAAGCTGTGTAGCTCTGTCTACAATTCTTGGATCAGATACCAATCTGAAAGAGCTGAACATGAGCAATAATAATCTGCAAGATTCAGGAGTGAAGCAGCTCTGTACTGGTCTAAAGAATATAAATTGCACATTAGAGATACTGAGGTAAGTTTTGTGACAATCGTTAATGTTAGAAATTAGATCTATCTGTTAACAAGGAGTTAGTTAATTTGCCACAGAATAGAGGGCAGAACTGCTTCAGTGAAATTTGTAGGCTTTAATTTCGGCATTAACTTTACATTCCCAGTCCAACAACATAATTTCAGTGGGGTTTAAGAGTGGACTTATGTTAGGCAATTTCAGTTTTCTTGATTTTCAACCATTATGTAGTTGTTTGTTTGTTGTGGATTATTTAGATCAGGGGTCAGCAACCTATGGCATAAGGATAATCATTGGCACGCAAGCAATTGGGAAAACTGTATACTGATTTTGAGGTAATCATTGCTGAAAGCCACACAGCCTGTTAGAAGCTATAAATACTAATAAAGTGTGAGAATTAACCTGTGTGCTAATTACAGACGACCACTGTGCATATGAGGCACTTAAGATCAGTGGTCTAACAGTACTCATCAGTGTCAAAAGTATTGAGATGGCCAATCAAATCCAAGTGGTTTACTGTTCATAAAAGCAGAGCACGAATTCAGCACAAAGCGTTGGTTTAGCGCTGATAGAGAGTGAGGTAAGATGGAAGTTGCAAATCATTTAATAAGGCCTATTAGTAAACTGTTTTACAACTGAAATGTTAAATGACTGACAGATATATCCAGTGATGCAAGCTGCTCAACCGTTTTTCTCAAATACTCGCATTTTGAGAGAGAGACAGAAAGAGATTAAAGCTGCGTGTCTGAATTATCTGTCTGTCTCTCTATACAAGAAAAAAAAGTTTAGTCACTTCCAAAACTTTGATTTTTATCCCTTACATACAAACATATAATGCGAAAACACTTACATAAAAAACATAATGTAGCAATTCAGCATTGATTAATAAAGTTAAAGGGGAATGTTGTCAACAAGTTTTGTGCGTGTGCAGCACAATCTTAGATCTCTGTGTGCGAGTGGTGTGTTTGTTTGTTTGTCAATTAAAGCAGGGGTTCCCAGCCTTTTTCACTCCGGGGCCCCCCTCCTTCTCTGGTCAAATTTGCAAGGCCCCCCCCTATGCCTGACATTTCCTCTTATACTGTACTTCTGCAGGGAAAGGGGTTTATTTTGAAACCTTTTTTATTAACCAAAATATATGTTTTGCCTTTTTATTCTTCTACTGGCATGTTATAAAAAAAACAACCAAAAAAAAACATGAAATTCAAACAAACTTTACATTAAAGCTATACTTTGTAACTTAAAAGAAAACCCTCTGCTCAGTTCTAACTTTTTAAAATAATATACATATACAGATTTAAAGCACCCGAATTCTTTTATTCAGACATTCTTTACAACTTTAAAGTACTTTTTCTTAAATAAGTGAACCTGCCAAACAGGACAACAGGAAGATGCCAAAAGACCACTCACAAAACCTGTCCCTTTGAATTGAACTGACTGAATATGAATATCTACTGTTTGTAACCATTAAAAAATAAACATACAAATGAAAAATGCAGCAAATACATTCTAAACCTCTTGAAACACATCAATCAAGGCAGTTCCTCGAAGATGTGATCAGTGAACAACAGTTCCTCCTTCAGAGTGCGTCTGATGCTTATATGTGCATAAACACCACTGAGCCTCACCCATATCCTCTATGGGTGAGCATCCGTTATAAAACACTCAAAGGAACATTAATTTGGTAATTAATTTGGTAACAGCTATACAAATATATAGAAATTTCATGCAAAAATACTAGGCATCAAAGCCCCGAGAACGTGCATAGTTTGGGAATCATGCAGCCGAGAGATGTTGTTTGCGTGGAGCAGTTGGAAGTTTTGAGCTGCCATTCTAAGCTATCTCACGGGCCCCCTGGAGGATCACTGAGGCCCCCTAGTGGGCCACAACCCCCCAGTTGGGAACCCCGAATTAAAGCAGCGTGTTAATGTAGAACGGTGATTAAACTAAATGGTTGTAATGCGCTATTGGCCTTATCTCACACATACATGAACACATGATTAGGCATGAAATGAAATGGAAATTCTGGTCCAAAACTGAAAATGCTTTTTGATAATTATTTACTATTTTATTAAATAATATAGAATAATTTTGTAAGACCTTTTAAAATTTAACTCAAGCAGTTTAATGAAACCTCCCTGGTGGTGTTCAGTGGGAGTGTTGGGGGTGTTGTTGGCACAGTTTTAAGTATGTGAAATATAATGTTCTTAGTTGTGAAGGTATTTTTGGTGCAAAACAACTGAGCGCCTGTGACAGCGGAATTCATAGTTGTAGAGAATAGCCACACATGTAAATCAGTAAATTTGAAGTCACAGAAAAAAGTTACAGACTTTTTTTTCTCTCTCCCACAAACACATACACATTCTCGAATCCTTCATTGCAGGTGCACAAATCCTATTCTCCGAATCACAAGTCAAGAAACTTGTACGCTCAGGTTTTGCTACTATTGCTGCAGTGAATATGGTGCAAAACACATTCACACACCCCCATCAAAAATGTGAAGTCACGGATGAGTTTTGTACATCTGCAAATCAGTACATGAATTCTTGAGGAGAACGAGTTATGCAAGCATCTTCTGGAGCAGACAGTGGCAACCAATAAAGGTACATTTTCTTTTTTGTTCTGAAATCACTCATCATCATACTGTACATTTGTTTATAGTTTATAGTTAAACTAGTTTAGCTCCAACCCTAATAAAACTCACTTACCTATAGCCTTCTAGTAATCATAATTAAGTTAGCTGGTCGAGGTGTGTTTTATTAGGGTTAAAGCTAAACACTGCAGGACAGATGCCCTCCAGTACAAAGTTTGCCCATCCCTGCTTCAACTCACAAAGAGACTTTATAAAAGATTGATTGACCAGTTAATTAAATAGATTATTATGAGAGTGGCATATACAAGATGATTAAATTATTAACAAATGTACAGTATAACATTGAGTGCTTTCAGAAAAAGAAAGAAAATGTACCTTTATTGGTATTTGTGGCTGTCAGTTCTGGAAGATGCTTACAGCTCGCAAACGTTTTCATTATTATTTTATTTTTTCTTCTGCTTGTTTGGGTACCAACTGATAGCCACCTTAAGTACACTGTTAAGAGATTCCTGTAAAATTTACAGTAGCTGGCTGTGTTATTACTGCATTTTCAGTATTCGTACTGTTCAGTTGATTTTCATTTTTTACCCGTATAAAACAATCCAACTGTGGTAAAACACTGTATACCATTTTTTTTTTTACAACCCCAACCCCATAAAAATCACAGTAACTCATTAGCACTTCCTAATATTCTTTTTAATTGTAATTTCCTTTTTTAAAAATACAAATTACAAATCATCTATTGCATGCACTAGCTGAAAAAGGGCATCAGCAGTCCCCTGGGGACTTTGTGTCTGTAGCATGGCAAACTAGGCTTTGGACTGGAGTGAACTCTGAAGGCTCCCGGACTAGAGCGGACTCGGGAGGCTCCTGGAATTGAGCGGACTCAGGATCTTCAGCCTCAGGTATCTCATACTTGTTGGCCACAGCAAGGGTGGCAAGAATCTCTCTTGTGGACCGGAGTAGGCTGGCAAGAGTTTTGGAGAAGACCTCAGTAGTCATTACAACTGGCTGCTTGGGGATGGCCTCAATGGCTGTACCTAGGAGAGTGGGGTGCTGGGAGATGGTCTCCGTGGCCATAACAGGCTGGATGAGAGCCTCTGGAATGGCCTCCATGGGCACAACAGGAATCTCAGACATGGCCTTCTTGAACATAACAGGCTGAATGAGAGCCGTTTGACTTGGGAGTGGGCTGTTCAGGAATGGCCACTGTGGACATGACCTGACCAACAGTAACATCTGTTGACTTCACATGATTTGCAGAAACATTCTTAGACTTGATATGACTTGCGTGAATGGCATCCATGGAAGCTACTGGGCAAGCAGGCAGCTTGGATCTGATGAATACCTCTGCATCGGCCTCCGTGGCCATGACAGGAGAGGCAGCCAGCTTAGGAAGAGTCTCTGTGGACATGACATGACGTGCAGAAACACATTCTTTGGACAAGACAGGATTCATTAGCATGGCTTCAGTAGACAAAACTGGAAGGGTATTAGGTTGTTCAGCACAGGTTGTGTTCCTCCGCTTCTGATGGACTGAAGCTGTGTGCTTTACCGCCTCTGTAGTATCTGTAGCTAAGTTGGCTAACACAGGCAGGGAGGCAGCAACTTTGGTCATCTCAGCAGAGATAGGAATTGATCCGGCCGATTGTGACAAGTTGGGAACAGTCCTTGAAGACAGAGGTCGACTTGGCAGATTCAGGAATGTCTGGTGTAAAGTTGAGTGATGAGTGTGGTTGACACAACTTGCTTTTGGATAACTGTAGTAAAGGAGACTAATTCAGGGATGACAGCCCTTACAATAAAGAAGTGTATTCAAGTGTGTTATTATTAGCATACTTCTTTTAAAATAAAAATAGGAAAGTATACTTTCAGTCTACTTTTCAATTACTTCTCAGAAATGTGCTTTATGTACTTCTCAGAGATATACTTAAAATGACATTTAAGTATATTTGACTTACACTTTGAAAAATTCTAAATATATTGAAGCTATACTATACTAAGCTCAGAGAATCCATGTTTTCATTGTTATACAGTAGGGGGCACTAGAACACATCTTCTGTATATAATTTCCAAAACACAAGTGAAGAAGAAACCGAAACAACAGATGCTTTTACATGTATAACACAATCATCAGACATAAAAAAAAATCATCAAAACTGTGTAACAGTATGGAATAAAATGTCGACCCATGAAGAGGTAATAATGACTGTCAAGCTTTGGGGTGTTGATCGACTCCATCTACACTTTGATTATCATTCTGAATCCAGTTCAGTCTTTTTTCAGCATTTTGTTCAAAATATTGTTTATTTTTTTATTTATGAAACTTGCCCACATTCAAGTGTTTATAAAAACAATGCATGAAGCTAGAATAAAATGTTTTTGTTTGCAAGCAGATGCCCTGGGGCCTCATGTATCAACGCTGCGTACGCACAAAAACTTTGCTTGCGCCAGTTTTCACGCTCACGGTCGGATTTACTAACAGTGAAATTAACGTGAGAATGTGCGTTCCTCCATGCCAACTTCATGTCTGGCGTACGTACATTTCTCATGTTTTTTGCCTGTTGGCGACTCTTAGAGGCAATGAAGTGAAGTTGTAAACATTAGACTACGAAGTATTCTACAAGTCTATCGCAACACCACCTGAGAGAAACATTGCTATTAATTTGTAATTGATAAAATAGGCTAATTGACTTACTATTGTCACACGAGCCTTATAGGAATGTTCTCAATTATGCAATTAAGTTAGTACATATAAAAGCATGTGCAAATTTATACAACCCTTCGTCTATGGCAATCACAGCGTTGGCCTTATTAGAGGACATTGCCAATGGCAGAATCTGAAGAGAACGAGTTTTTAGGGACCAAAGTGATTTTCTGGACCACTATGATGATACAATACAGTTGACCAGCCAAACATTAAAGCGCAATTTGCAGCGATTTGCCGGTTTTCCTAATGTAATTGGAGCGATCGACTGCACAGACATTGCTATAAAGGCACCATCTAAAGAAGAATTTGCATATGTGAATCGGAAACATTTCCATTCAATAAATGTGCAAATAATATGTGAAGCACAAGTGCACCTAACAAATATTGTGGCAAGGTGGCCTGGCTGAAAAACATGATTCATACATCCTTACAAACAGCATGGTTGGGATGATCTGTTGGCAGGGTGCACGATGGGTGGCTTCTTGGTGAGTGACACATTTAAAGTTATGGTTCTGTCTAAAGGATTTGTATTTATTTATTTATTTATTTGTGCATGTAATTGTTGAACTTCACATCAGGAGATTGCGGTTATGCACTGAAGTTGTGGCTGTTAACTCACCTCACCAACCCACAAACCGACCGAGAGCTCAAAAACATTGATGCCCATTCTCGCACTCGGTCAGTTGTAGAGCAGGCGATTGGGGAGCTGAAATGTCGGTGGCACTGTCTTGATAGGACTGGGGGGATGCTGCTATACCGCCCTAACACAATGTCACACACAGGCACGGCATACCACTCGGTAAAGGTGGTGGCACCGGCGCCAGATGACCCCGACCCAAAACCAGTGTATGTGCAGCCCAACCAACAAGCAATTCAGGCTGGTCCACGTGTGATTGCGGCAATATAAATAAAATATAAATGGTAATCAGAGACTGGACTCATCATGAGTGGACTCATTACCATATTAAAATTTATTGATTTGGGGGAGGGGACCGGTTGGGGTTTTGTGCTCGTGCTCTGAATTTCACGTTAATTGGGATGTACAAAGACACTATGCGTGGGATCCTTCGTACGCAGAGTTTCATACATCTGATTTTTTTTTGTGCATACGCAGAATTACAGCTTTGTCTGTATGCTATGTTTTAGTATGAATTCAACGCAAGTCTTTGTACATGAGGCCCCTGTTCTTTCTTTTGATGTTTTGTATGTTCAGATATTCAAATAACAAAATATATACAAAAATAATACCTAAATAGAGACATAGTAGTACACTTAAAGTATGATGTAAAGAAAACGTACGAGAATACTTGCAGTGTAAAACTACCAAGTTAGTAGTTTACTGAGACTGTACTTCAAAGTGTACTAAAAAGCTACAACTATTTAATTAGTAAACTATCAGCATACCTATAAGATCACTTTTAGTATAGTTGCAGTACAAACTTAAAACTTAGATGTAAGCTAGTTGTGTACTCAAAGTTTACTACTGTTATACTTGAAGTATACTTAAAAGTATACTTTTATATACTAGAAAGTGGGCCAATTTAGTCCCAAGGAGTAATGAAATAGTACACACTGGTATACTATCAGTACACTGATATTTGTATACTTACTACATAAAGTATACATAAAATATACTTGAACTTTACTTAAGCATGCTTAATAAAATAAACTTGAAGTATACTACTTTTTGGTCAGGGAGAAGTCGACTCTGGCTTAGAATTGACTGGAACTGACTGGATAGCTGCCAAATTGGCTATCTTGGAAATGACTTGAGCAGGGTTGACTGGCTCTGGAATGACTGGAGTGGACTTGACTGCCTCTGGAGTGACTGGAATGAGTTTGACTGGCTCTAAAGCATCCTTTTCTGAAGCTGGCTTGAGAATGGCCTCCTTGGCTATAACAACAGGCATTAACAGACAAGAGGCCTGTGGCAACATGACAGGATGGGCAGAAACTGTCTCTGAGGGCATGGCATGACTAGTAAGTGGTCTTGAAAAATGTCACTGGACCAGAGTCAGGTCCTTCAAGACCTCTGGGTTCTGAGCACTCAGATCTGGATCCTCTTGAACCACTGGACTTGGGACCTGAGCCTACTCTGCACGGGCCTTTCGTTTCCTCGCTTTCGACAGGTTGATGTAGTGAGCTTGTCCCCATCTGTAGTATCTGCAGCTAACTCAGCCAACTCAGGAGGAATAACTGTGATCTCTGTCAACTCAGCAGTGACTGAAACAGACCCAGCAGACTTCAACTTGACTGGAACAGACTTAGTTGACTGAAGGATAACACTTGACTTGTCTGGCTCAGACATAGGATTACTCATGGAAACTGGGAAAACAGAGGTTAATTTAACAGACTCAGAAGTGACTGGTGAGTAAATAATTCACAAATCTGTACATAAATAATAATGTGTATGAATCTGGAACAGAATATTTATTTTAAACTCATGTTATTTAAATGTTTTTTTCTGTTCTCATGTCAGATATGCATGCATGCATGTATGTAGCAGGAGCACCTAAAAAAAAAAACACAACAAATTCCTCGTGTGTTTGCGTACACCTGGCGAATAAAGCTAATTCTGATTCTGATTCTGATGACTGCAATACTTTGAAAAAACCCAGAAATTCTAAATCTTGAGATTATCCATCTCCCACTTAGGCACAGGCTCATCATTCAAGGGTGGTGTCATCATAAACAAGCCCTCTTGACATCGTCCAGAAAAACTGGGTAAATGCACTTATATCCCAGCCCAAAGTGCTGCTAGCCCCCGCTGGTGAGCCAGTCTCTCCTGGGCATTGATGGGTGGCAGGATTCTGATGCTCATTCTGCTGAGTCCAGCACTGGCCAGTTCGTTCTGTCAGGATTTTTATGAGAAAGGACTCATGCAGAATGAGGTGTGACAGTTTATTGACAAATGACTGATAGGACAAGATAAGGTGAGGAGTTGAGTGAACACAGTCCAAACAATAAGCAGGGAGAGACTTGTAGAATGGCAGGCTGAGTGAATGACCACAGAGTCCAGTCCATGTAGACAGTCCCTCCACACTTGTAATCTCACAGGCTCAGCAAATGTCTAGCTGCGATGCAGATAAAGGAAGCAAACCAGGACCTCTGCCTGCAGGACAGGACAGGACAGGACAAGACTAGAGACAGTATTAAATGAACAACTTGGCAGGGAATAATCAGTATCACAAAAGTAAGACAAGCTAGCAAACATAGAATAAAGCACAGTAACACAGTGGAACAATGAACTGACAAAACAAGAAGGAAAGAGAGAAAAATATAAAGGAGTGGAGAACATGAGGAACAGGTGAGAACACTCAAACAAGGCCCAAAAAGAGAGGAACAGGTGACAACACTCAGACAAATGAGAACTAAAAAAGGGGGTGTGGGAACGAGTAATAAGGAGGCAGGATGAGGGGAGCACATGGCAAACACAAACAAAGACAATGCCATGTGCTCAAACACAACACTAACAAGGAAACATTAAACAGGGAAAGGACTTCAATTCAGTTCAAATTTATTTGTATAGCGCCTTTCACGATACGTATCATTGCAAAGCAACCTTACAGCAAATTAAAGGTTTTACAATATATTTAGTAGTAGCTTACTAGTGGTGACTGTGTGAATTTTATGTACAAATGGCAGAGATGTATGGTAAAGATCAATTAATGACGTAATCAAGCAGACAAAGAACACTATAAATTAGTAACAAAATTCAGTAGTGCTGTATGCTGTTTCAGGGTTGGCATCATCTGAAGTCCTCGGAGGGGTTGACATCATCTCTTCTTAACTGTTCTGGATCCAGACTGAAGCTTGTGAATTCCTAGTTACCACAGGATGTCAATCCCGTGGCAGAAACAGAGAACAAATAGGAACATAATTAGCGTAGCTGCTGTTCAACCAAGCAAATTAAGATTTGTTCAACCAGAGCTAAAAGATTAATAATGTGCATTTGGTCAGATATAACTGCAGTAAAAGTTTATGAGATGCATTATTTGAATGCTTGGATAAAAAGATGAGTCTTTAATCTAGATTTAAACAGAGAGAGTGTGTCTGATCTCCGAACGTTATCAGGAAGGCTATTCCAGAGTTTGGGAGCCAAATGCGAAAAAGCTCTACCTCCCTTTGTGGACTTTGCTATAGTAGGTACTACCAATAGTCCATGATGGATTGTAGCGTGATAGAAGACTAGTTAGGTATGCAGGAGCTAAACCATTAAGGGCCCTATAGGTAAGAAGTAATATTTTGTAGCTGATGCAGAACCTAATATGTAGCCAGTGCAGAGACTTCAAAACTGGGGTAATATGATCATATTTTCTTAACCTGGTAATTACTCTAACAGCTACATTTTTGGACTTGTTTATTGAAGATGCAGGACAACCACCTAGTAGTGCATTACAATAGTCCAGTCTAGAGGTTATGAATGCATGGACCAGCTTTTCTGCATCAGAAACAGGGAGCATGTTTCGTAGCTTGGCAATGTTTCTAAGATGGAGGAATACTGTTTTTGTAACATGAGAAATATGATTTTCAAAAGACAAGTTGCAGTCTAATATAACACCCAGACTTTTGACTGTAGTGGAAGTAACAGTACATCCGTCTAGTTGTAGATTGTAAGCCAAGAGATACTGTGTACTGTTTTTTGGTCCAATAAGTAATATCTCTGTTTTATCTGAATTTAATAGGAGAAAATTATTGGTCATCCAATCTTTTACATTTTTAAAACACTCTGTTAACTTAGATAATTTAGAAGTTTCATCTGGTCGTGTTGAGATATATAGTTGAGTATCATCAGCATAACAATGGAAACTAATCCCGTATTTTCTAATAATATTACCAAGGGGCAGCATGTATATTGAAAATAGCAGAGGACCTAGGACAGATCTTTGTGGCACTCCATACTGGTGATAAATAAGATGATTCCCCGTTTAAATAAAGTGGTAGCGATCGGACAGGTAGGATCTAAACCATCTTAAAGCCTGCCCTTGGATACCCGCATAGTTTTGTAATCGATATGAGTATGTCATGATCTATAGTGTCGAACGCAGCACTAAGATCATGTAAAACCAGCAATGAGATGCTGCCTTGGTCTGACGCAAGAAGCAAGTCATTAGTGTTTTTCACAAGTGCAGTTTCTGTGCTGTGATGGGGCCTTAAACCTGACTGAAATTCTTCATAGATATCATTTTTTTGCAAGAAGGAGCACAGTTGAGCAGATACAACTTTCTCTAAAATTTTAGACATAAACAGAAGATTAGAAATGGGTCTGTAATTTGCCAGTTCACTAGGGTCTAGTTGTGGTTTCTTAATAAGAGGCTTAATAACTGCCAGCTTGAATGGTTTTGGGACGTGACCTCACCTGCACTCAAAGGTAGACACAAATTCGCCATTAAAGCAAGTAACAGTGAGTAAACAACAGTAATGTGTGTAAATAGTGTGTAAACAATGCAAGCAAGATTATCGGCAACCACGCTGGTTGTGCTAATGGGCTATAAGCTAGTGGACTCAACAAATCAAAACAAAGCTAGTGATAACAAGGCAATCTGGTTTTTTTAGTTGCAAAATACAACAGAGGGTTTATTCACACATTATAAGAAGCAAAAATGGTGGTGTATAAAATTGATTTTAGATCAGGACGTCTAGACTGTGAAACCTAGCAAATGTAGACACCGACGACCACCTGGCAGCCACACAAATCTCACACAAATCTGGAACACCTATAGGGCACTGTAAGCCCTCTGAGGCATAGGCCAAAGATATGGCATCAACTATCCAGCGAGAAAGCCTTTGCTTCGTAACTGGCAGCCCTTTGAGGTGGCCTCCAAAGCCAAAAAAAGCTGCTCCGACTGTCTGATCAGGCTGGAGCGGTCTAAGCAAACTCTCAAAGCCCTTACAGGGCACTGAACATTAGGACCCTGATCACCATCTGCCACGGGGTGT
The DNA here is from genome assembly GCA_036247105.1 of Cirrhinus mrigala. Lineage (NCBI taxonomy): Eukaryota > Metazoa > Chordata > Actinopteri > Cypriniformes > Cyprinidae > Cirrhinus > Cirrhinus mrigala. Next base: position 14,323,242 of record CM070010.1, on the reverse strand, counting down.
GCTAACAGGGTGATAACCTGGGCTCTGAATGGAGTTGAGAGCACCTTAGGGACGTAACCATGTCTATGCTTGAGGACATCCTTACAGTTGTTAGGCCCAAACTCCAGACAGGAAGCGCTGACTGACAGTGCCTGTAAGTCCCCCACTCACTTAACTGACGCTAGCGCCAATAGCAGGGTGGTTTTTAGGTTGTCCAGGGAGCCACAGCTTTGAAGCAGCCGTGGTCAATCTTGATGTAAAACCAGCCTAGGTGCCAAGCGTAGGATGGGACTTGGGCTTTGAGCCAATACTGGAGAGGCCGCATGTGAAGCAGGCCCAATGGGATCACAGAGGTCTCGGCCGCCATGAGGAACCGTTTTGTCAAAACGGTCCCTGTTTTGAAAGAAACCGCCAGTCGCCAAATAGTCAGGGACCATTCTATTCCCTCATTCGGGCTGAGTCTATAACCGTGCCCAGAAAGACTGCTTGCTGTCTGAGTGACAACTGACTCTTCTAAAGGTTGATTTGCAACCCAAGTTGCTCCAAATGATTGAGCAACAGAGCTCTGTGAGCAACTAGCTTGTTCTGATCTGGCTAACACTAGCCAGTTGTCAAGGTAATTCAATATGTGGATTCCCATCTGTCTCAGAGGTACTTATAGGCCACTCCCTCAAACACGAATCTCAAGAGGTTTTAGGGTTAGCATCTTGAACGGCCTGCACATAAGCGAGCGATTCAGATGTATGAGATCTAGAATAGGCCTGAACCCGCCATCCTTCTTGGGATGAGGAAATAGCGGCTGAAAGCCTGACTTGCTGTTTGCTGATGGAACTGTTTGTACAGCCCCCTTTGCAAGCAGTGTTTGAACTTTGTGTCGGAGAACGTGTGAGTCGTTGTCCTGAACCGAAGTGCAGATAATACCTCTGAACATGGTGGCCTGCGAGCAAACTGAAGTGAGTAGCCTCATTGAATTGTTTATAGAACCTAACTTGACATGCCCGGTATGGCTGCCTACCCTTGAACCAGGACACAAGTGGATCTAATTTCACAAATAAAAGTTCACTGTGAGGGGCGGGGAACTAATATTTGCATGTGCGAATGTAGGAAGAGGAACACAGCGGTAAAACATTCGCGTATGCACTGCCCCTGCAGGGTGTGGCCCACAGGAAACAAAACTCTATCGCTCAGGGGTGTTCGGAGGTATGGAGGGTGAAAGCGAGCTATTTTTGAGGGAGTTCTGGGCAAGGTAGAACTAACCCTCTCCTCTTCCTTTCAAAAGTTTGCTTTGTTGGACTCAATGTTCTCTTCATGAGATCAGCCAACCCCCGTGAGCGCAGCATCAGGGTGGGCGTGGTCCAGATGCATCTAGTCTGAAGCTGTCAATGACAGTATTTTAATCTGCCTAAAAGATCAAACCTCCCTAGGTGAGGGGTGCTGATGATCTTCATGTGTAACACAGTGGCAGATCAAAGTGCAGCGTGCATCTGCTTAAAAGGAAAAAACCCATTTGTTGCAGACAAGGGTGCTAATCCTCACGTGTAAAACACATTGGTGGATCAGAGCATTGCAGGAAGAGAGAAGCACACAGGGGCTGTGCTGCACGTGATTTCTCAAACCCGGCTTCTCAGCACTGCGAATTCACCATTTCTTCCTCCGAGGCAGCTGGGAGGATTAAATGTGAGAGACACTTTTGTGCAGCAACAGTAGTAAAACATGTGAGCATACAAGTTTCTTGATTTGCGATTCATAGAATAGGATTTGTGCACCTGCAATTAAGTATTTGGGAATGTGTAACAGTTTGTGGGAGAGAGAAAAAAAATCTGCAACTTTTGTCTGTGACTTCTAGTTTACTGATACATGTGTGGTTATTCTCTACGAACTACGAATTCCACTGTCACAGACGGTCAGTTGTTTTGCACCAAAAATACCTTCATCATAAGTGTTAGATGTTTTTGGTTCTAATCTGCCTTCGCATATTGCTCCACCTTATTAAAATCAAAGATGTTCATCAAAGATGATCCTGTATCAAGAGGAGGGACGCGTTTGTGTGTATTTTGTTCTGTGATTGAACCGGAATGAATAGATAGTCTCCACAACTTATTATGCAATAGATTGAAGCTCTCGTGTGTGAAGACTGAGCTCGAGCCGCACTGAGAACATTCCGTTACTAATAACATAGCAACAAACATTCAGCATGATTTCAGAAAGAATAGATTCCAGCGCCAGATCGCAACTTATTTAACAGAAACAAATGTTTCATCAGCATTAGTACGTATGTAGCGAGGTGTTCAAAGAAGTGGAGGGGACAATATCGACCCTGGCAAAAAGTGGTGGGGACATGTCCCACCCGTAAATTTTTTGGCACACTACATTGTTCAAAATTAAAAAAAAAAAAAAAAAGATTATACTTTTTGATGTTAGTTTTAATAAATAAAAAAGAAATGTAAAAATTAAGGAAATTTCTCTGCCATTTCTTTTTCTTGGCTGTACTAAAAACGCACTGAACCTTGATTCCACTGTATCAAACCAAACCATGAATTTTGTGAACCATTACACCCCTACTAAAGAGGCAATAATATAGAACATTGATCATCTTCTGCAGAGGCTTTTTTGTCACACTATGACATCATAATGTGACAAATTCCAAAATGAGTCATTTTCTCAGCTTGGTTTTAATAAAAGCTGTTTTTGAACTACCAAGAAAATTTTAAGTTCTGAAACTTACAGGATATTTTTAATAGTGTATTGACCTGTTATATGTCAAAAGATCAAGGGGAATTTAATTTCTCAGTTTATGACTGGTTTAAGTGACTGTAAACTGAAGGTTCTTGTGTGAGTTGGTGTGTAAAATATTAAAGGCAGGAAGCTAACATGGAACAAAAATAATTGTGACCCTTGACCACAAAACCAGTCATAAGGGTAAATTTTTCAATATTGAGCTTTATACATCATCCAAAAGCTGAATAAATAAGCTTTCCATTAATGTATGGTTTGTGAGGATAGAACAATATTTGGCTGAGATACAACTATTTCAGTATATGGAATCTGAGGATGCAAAAAAATCTAAATATTGAGAAAATCGCCTTTAAAGTTGTCCAAATTAAGTTCTTTGCAATGCATATTCCTAATCAAAAATTAAGTTCTGATATATTTACAGTAGGAAATGTACAAAACATCTTCATGGAACATGATATTTACTTAATTTCCTATGATTTTTGGCATAAAAGAAAAATCCATATTTTTGACCCATACAATGTATTTTTGGCTATTGCTACAAATATACCATAACGACTGTTTTTTTGGTCCAGGGTCACAATTCACTTTATGGTTTAATATTGTAAAGGTAATTAAAAGCTCATTAGTCAGTTGAATGTTACATTTTCATTTCTGTTGTAGACTTTCAGACTGCGGTATCACTGAAGAAGGTTATAAAGCTCTGGCTTCAGCTCTGAGATCAAACCCTTCACACCTGATAGAGCTGGATCTCACTGGAAATGATCCTGGACAATCAGGAGTGAAGGAGCTCAGTGATTTACTACAGGATCCAAACTATCAACTCAAGACACTGAGGTGAAACATGATGAAATAATACAAAATAAATGATATGCTGGTGAATTATTATTATTATTTTTTACTTATATAGTATGTGGAACAACCTGTTGCTGCATCAAAGGTAACAAAGTAACTTCAGGATTAAAAATAAATAAATAAATAAATAATAATAATAATAATAATAATAAGAATAAGAATAAAATAAATAAGAAATTGGGGGCTTTTAAGCAATATTTTGCTTGTCTAACATCATCCTTAACTCAACCTTGACAAGAACTGCTTGTGGTTCCATCAAACCTGTCGTTTCACCATCAGAAACCTTGGAGTTGTGATTGATGATCAGCTGACTTTCTCAGACCACATTGCTAAAACTGCCCAGTCCTGCAGATTTACTCTATACAACATCAGGAAAATCAGGCCCTTTCTTTCGGAGTATGCTTCACAACTTCTTGTTCAAGCTCTTGTTTTGTCCAGGCTGGACAATTTCAATGCTTTCTTGGCAGGTGTTTTTTTTTTTTTTTTTTTTTTTTTTTTTTTAAAAAATGTATACAAAAAAATGTATTAGTATAGAAAAAATAATCTGGTGTGGAAGGCTTACTCCACACAATAGAACCATAATAATTCCAGCCAAAACATATAACAAAATATTCCAAGAAACATTAGGGATGTGACGAGATCTCGTGGGACTAGATCTCGCGAGATCCAACTTGTCTCGCAAGACCAGTCTGATCTGGTGAGGATATCCTAGCAAAACATTTTGCAGTGTTTGCATTAGAGCTGCATGATTAATCCTTAAAAGATTGAGATCTTGATTCAAACATGATTTTTTTCCTAAATGACAACGATTTAGCAATAGGCTCATTTGGGATAAGCAAATTCTGCGCTGAATCGTTCACCGGTGATCATCGCAAGATGCATGACGGTTAGAAATGAGTTACGTCCACCTTGCTCTGATGTCATGTTGACCTGTGCCAAAAATGTCTCGTGACAGTGAGGCAGCTGTGTCGGATTGCAGTCGGGCGCAGTAGCTCTCCACCGACTGCGCTGACCAAAAGACGATAAAGCTCATTGGCTCAGACAACCGTGATGTTGCCGTTCTTTTCTAAAATGTTTTATTTTTAATCTAATATCATGTGGTTATGTGTTTAAATTATGCATACATATTCCCAAACACTATGCCAGTGCGATTTTTGTGTGGGATATGTGACTGTTGTCATATTTTTATAAAAATCTAAAATACACGTTTGTATTAAAGTAAAAATGGATGCTAAAAATACACCTTTTGTATGAAATTAAATAGTGAACACTTTGAGTGTCTTGTTCATCATATTTATTTTCATATGAAAACAACAGAACTGAAATTACACGTGAGTGTGATAACGCAATATCCGCCTTTGATCTCGTAGGTATCTGTTCTACTACGAGAAGTCAGAACTGTCCGTCCAGACCGCACTTATTTCACTCCTTCCCTTATTGCAGCCGCCTACTCTCACCTACATTTCAAGTGAGGCGAGGCGAGGCGCAACTCAAACGAGCCTAATGAATCAGAGGGGTGGCCATCATTACGCTTCTGATGTGAATGCTGTCATTCATTGATAAACGTGACAAAACACATGCTGCTCATGCTGATGCTTACGATGTGAAACAGGTGTTAAAGAGGTTCAAATCTGCATTCATGCTGCTGCTAAACAGTCTTTTCAACCACATTATAATCACTATTTCTGTGTTACAGACATTTGAATAACAGAAGTACTGGGATAAAAGTTTATAGTTTGGGTATAAACTGTCTACAAAATTAAAGTGTCTTAAAGGAACACTCCACTTTTTTTGAAAATAGGCTCATTTTCCAACTTTCCTAGAGTTAAACAGTTGAGTTTTACCGTTTTTGAATCCATTCAGCCGATCTCCGGGTCTGGCAGTAGCACTTTTAGCATAGCTTAGCATAGATCATTGAATCCGATTAGACCGTTAGCATCTCAAAATTTTTCCTGTTTGAAACTTGACTCTTCTGTAGTTACATCATGTACAAAGATGGACGAAAAATGAAAAGTTGTGATTTTCTAGGTCGATATGGCTAGGAACTATACTTTAATTTCGGCGTAATAATCAAGGAACTTTGCTGCCGTACCATGGGTGCAGCAGGCGCAATGATACTACGCAGCCGTCAACTCTGCCGGCTGCAACTCTGCATCTACACAAACTTAGTGCCAGTCACTTTCAGGCGCTGCGTGATTTCATTGCGCCTGCTGCACCGATGGTACGGCAGCAAAGTTCCTTGATTATTACACCAGAATGAGAGTATAGTTCCTAACCATATCAGCCTAGAAAATCACAACTTTTCATTTTCCGTCAGTCTTAATACACAATGTAACTACAGAAGAGTCAAGCTTTAAACAGGAAAAATAGTGTCATTATATATGATCATTTTTGAGCGAGATGCTATCGGTCTAATCAGATTCAATTATCTATGCTAAGCTATGCTAAAAGTGCTACCGCTAGACCCGGAGATCGGCTGAATGGATTCGAAAACGGTAAAACTCAACTGTTTAACTCTAGGGGAGTTGGAAAATGAGCCTATTTTCAAAAAAAGTGGAGTGTTCCTTTAACACTTGTATGTATTGTAACGCTTATCATCTTCTGCCAGGAGGTGGCAACAACTGCCTGTTTTAAAAAAAAGTATGTCATTGAATTATTCATTCAGGAGATTCCAACAGTCAAACAAGTCTTAATGAATTGAGACACTGACTCCTTCATTGATTTTTTAGATTTTTTAATTTTGTTTAAATGAATATGTTTTTAAAAGACTTAAACAATTAACATTTTGTCAGAACCACTAGTAAATTACATTATTTTGTTTAGTTTTCTAATCTTTTTTCTCCAGAATTGTGAGAGACAACTGGGATTCTCAATTTATCCTCAATTTATCCAGAATCGTGAAGCTCTTGTTTAAATGTGGTTTATTACTGCATATAATTCATTAAAATGGAAGTTTAATTTCATAAAGTAAAAGTTGATTTCAGAATGCACCTACATTTTTTGTATTGTCTTTTTCAGTTGAATAAAAGACTATTTTCCCTATATATTTAATCATTGAGAATTTCTTTAAAAAAGTTTAAAAATCTCGTCTCATCTCGTTCTTGTAAACCCAGTCTCGTGTCTCGTCTCATCTCGTGGGTAAGTGTCTCGTCACACCCCTAATATGTAACATATTAGAGATGTAATGGTACACGGATGTCATGGTTTGGAATGTACCTCGGTTCTAGGGTCACGGTTCGATGTGATTTCGGTACAACAAAAACAAATCTACTATGCTAGGTCTCTTTTCTTTTGATTTAAAAAGACAGTAGTACAAATTTAAATTTTTTCCACCTACATGTGAAAATAGTAAATAGTATATCAAATTAATGTCATATATACGCTATAAAATCTGCAGTACATAAATACATACAAGGAATAAATACTTGAAACATATTCAATTTAGTTAACTGATAGACAAGGGAAAAAAACTGTGATGTAATGTAGCCTATATTTGCTGAGTTTTAGTTCAGTTTTGTGACAGAAAAGAAACTCAAATGGCAGAAAGCGACATTCTATTTGTTTTTTGTTTAAGTTGATTTTGCTGGTATAAGGAAAGTTGAAGTAATCGTGCCGGCGCACACAAACACAAAACATGTCAGTTCCAGGCTTCTAGCATTGCTAACTAGACAGCGCAGTTGGAACCTTATCAAAATAAAACACAGTTAACCAAACAATAGCGCGCCCGCCTCACTGTCTCCGTAGGAACACGACTGAAGTACAAAGTTTATAATTTATATAATAAATAATAGTTTAGCATTTGGATGTATCAAATGAACAAGGCAAAGAAACAAGACAAAAACTATGGCAATAAAACAAGGCAAAACTATGACTATGAAACAAAACAATGACCATGGAAATAATCGCAATGAAACAAGGGAAACGCTTGGTAGAGTGCGGTACGGCAAAACAATACTTCGCCGAGTCCTGTGTGGCATGGCCCTCCTTAAATGGCTGCCAAGCAGGAAGTCACCAAAGAGGAAGCAGAGGGAGTGGTAACAGTCAGTACATGGGCAAGGGCTCCCTCTGCTGGCATGGCATTACAGAATCCCCCCTCTAGGAGTGACTCCTGGCGCTCAAGAAACAACAGTCCAGGAGGGTGGGGGAACAGAGACAAAACGGGGTGGGACGGAGGGCCAGGTCCATGCAGAGGAAGTGGACCTGGATCGTGGAGCAGAGACAGACAGTGAAGCACTGGAGGACCTGGGCCATGTAGCAGTGGCAGACAGTAGAACACTGGAGGACCTGGGCTGTGGAGCACTGGCAAACAGTTAAACACTGGAGCAGAAGTCCACCATGTTAGATCCCGAGGAGCCTGGAGCCATGGCGGAACAGGCAGAGCAGGAAGCCATGGTGAGACAGGCAGAGCAGAGAGCCATGGCAGGGCAGGCAGAGCGGAGAGCCATGGCGGGGCAGGCAGAGGAGGGAGCCATGGCAGGGCAGGCAGAGCAGGGAGCCAAGGCGGAGCTGGCGACCAGTACAGCAGAGCAGACTGGAGCAAAGATCCCCACAATGGAACAGATGAGTCCGAAGATCTCCATGGTGAAGCAGACGACCACCACAGCAGAGCAGAGGAAAGCAGGAATCCCCACAGCAGAGCAGAGAGTTCAGGGGTAGCCCCTTTGAACGTGGCTGGACTCGTGGACAGACGAGGCCTCTGGAACAGACTTGTGGTCAGACGAGGCCTCTGGAGCAGACTTGTGGTCAGATAAGGCCTCTGGAGCAGACTCATGGACAGATGAGGCCTCTGGAGTGCAGTATGCCGCCCATATGCTCAAAATGGCAACCGCCATTACAGACAGCACAGTAGACAGCGGGATGTTGGTCATGTAGGTTGACTGTCACTTGACTTGACTCAGGAAGATCAGCTGTAGCTTGACTTGGCTTGGGAACAACAGCAGTAACTTGACTTGGCTCGTGAAGATCAGCTGTGGCTTGACTTGGCTCATGAGGATCAGCTGTGACTTGACTTGGCTCATGAAGATCAGCTGTGGCTTGACTTGGCTTGTGAAGATCAGCTGTGGCTTGACTTGGCTTATGAACAACAGTTCTGACTTTGCTTGACTCAGGAACACCAGCAGTAACTTGACTTGACTCGTGAAGAACAGCTGTGACTTGACTCAGGAACAACAGCTGTAACTTGACTTGGCACTGAAAGTGCAGCTCTGGCTTGACTTGACACCAGAGGATCAGCCATCATTTAACTTGCTTTGGGTATGGCAGACATGACAGGACGAGATTCTGGTAGGATGACCTCGGCATGGCGAGGCTCAGGCGTAGCGGCCATCTTGGCCGGGGACTCAGATGGGGTGGCCACCTTGTGAACTGGCTTATGGATGGTGGCCACCTTGTGAACTGGCGTAGGGATGACAGGTGCAGACTCTGGAAAGGCGGCCATGACAGGTGCAGGCTGTGGCTTGGCAGACGTGACGAGTACAGGCGCTGGAGCGGCAGGCGTGGCGTGAGCAGGCCCTGGAGCGGCAGGCATGGTGTGAGCAGGCCTTGGCTTGGTTGACATGACGTGAGCAGGCTTTAGTTTGGTAGGCATGACATCAACAGGCCTTGGTTTGGCAGGCTTGGCCTGAAAGATCTCTGGCTTGCTAGACATGACATGAGCAGGCTTTGGCATGGCAGGCATGGCGTGAGAGGGCTCTGGCATGATATTAACAATACTGGACATGACATGTAAACACTGTAGTGTGGTGGATACTGGAGGATGGCAGGGTTTCTCATCAGCAATCCCCACAGTAAATGCAGAGCCACTCAACCAAGGCAAAGTCAATGTAACGTACCAGAGACCAATGAGGGTGATCACCTGGCATCCTACTTGAAATGTCCTTCCTCAATCCAAAGTAAAAAATGTCCTTTAGGAAACTTTCCTTAAAGTCCACCAAGTGGACAAAAGTCCTTGACATATTCCTCAATAGGCCGGTTACCTTGACGGAGTCGAACGAGACGATCTGCCGGATTCAGTGTGATCTATGTTCAGAAAGCTGCTGAATCTGTGGTGTGCAAAGTATTCTGTGACGGGACTTGACAGACAGCGTGGATAGATCCAAGTGTGAGCTTTATTGTACAGATCGTGGTAGGGTTGGACACCAGCAAACCGTAACATCCAAGGGCCACACAAAAGCGTAATCCAAAAACAGGCAAAAGGTCAAAATACCAGAGAGCAGTCCAAAGTATCAAATGAATAAGGCAATGAAACAAGACAAAAACTATGGCAATGAAACAAGGCAAAACTATGACTATGAAACAAAACAATGACCATGGAAATAATCGCAATGAAACAAGGAAAATGCTTGGTAGAGTCCGCTACAGCAAAACAATACTTTGCCGAGTCCTGTTTGGCATGGCCCTCCTTAAATGGCTGCCAAACAGGAAGTCACCAAAGAGGAAGCAGAGGGAGCGGTAACAGTCAGCACATGGGCAAGGGCTCCCTCTGCTGGCGTGGCGTTACAGAGTCACATATAATGTACTCACCCCCTTGTCATCCACGATGTTCATGTCTTTCTTTCTTCAGTCGTAAAGAAATTATGTTTTTTGAGGAAAACATTTCTGCATTTTTCTCCATATAACGGACTGGTATGGTGCCCTGATTTTGAACTTCCAAAAGGCAGTTTACTTGCAGCTTCAAATGATCCCAAATGCACTTGTAAACGATCCCAGCCGAGGAAGAAGGGTCTTATCTAGCAAAACGATTTGTTATTTACATTAAAAAAATACAATTTAAATACTTTTTAATCTCAAAGACTTGTCTTGCCTTTCTCTCCCTGAACTCTGTGTATTCTGACTCAAGACAGTTAGGGTATGTCGAAAAACTCCAAACGTATTTTCTCCCTCAACTTCAAAAATCATTTCAAAATCATCCTATATCACTGCAGAAGTTCTGTCCCAGTCTTTGCAAAGTGAACATGCAAAGGAGATCAAACACCCTTAACAAAAAAGGTAAAACAGTGATATAGGACAATTTCGAAGTTGAGGGAGAACATGAGATGGAAGTTTTTCGACATACCCTAACTGTCATTAGCTAGAATATACAGAGTTCAGGGAGAGTAAGACAAGATGAGCGTTTGACATTAGAAAGTATATAAATTATTAAATAAATTAAGTTTAATAAATTATTTACAATGGATAAAAGCTTTACTAATAAATCATTAACAAACATTATATATTGCTTAATGGATCATTAGTTAATGTTTACAAATGTCATTAAACTTTCAATGTGTTTTAAAAATCTACAAATGATTTTAACAAAGTATACAATATTTACAAGATTATTGGTTAATGTACTTTTGAATGCTTACAAATGTCAGTAAACTTTAGTTCACATATTAGCTAATTTTCATTTTTGCATGTACAACTGAAAATATATCCTGAATAGTAATTTTAAGCAGTTCACAAACTATTCATGTTAATTAGGGGTGTAATGATACATGCATTTGTACCGAACCATCATGGTACGGACAACAAATACAGGCAATTCACCCTCAATCCAGAAGGGGGCGCCCGCAGTAATGCAACGCTGTTTGATAACCACCAGCAGAAGAACAGCGAACACCGTGAGTTGCGCATTTGAAAACAAAGACCACTAGACAGTGATCATGCGCTGATTCTGAACGCGTCTCTCACTGACAAAGGCTTGCATATTCAACTGTTTGTGAAACTGAGTTCTGTGCTTGTGTATCCTACCTATCTCATTCGGCACAAATCCAAATATTCCATAATATTTCCATACTTGCGATGTATCCAAATGCTAAACTATTATTTAGTATGTAAATTATAGGCTTTGTACTTCAGTCGCATTCCAACTTTTGAAACAAGGAGACAAGTGCGTTTGGTTCACTGTATTTTATTTTGATAAAGTACCAACTGCACTGTCAAGTTAGCAATGCTGAAAGCCTGGAACTGATATGTTTTGTGTGTGCGCGCGCCGGCACGATTACTTAAACTGTTTCTTTATACCAGCAAAATCAACACTGTCAATTATTGTTTTATTAACCTTTTCACACGTGAGTTTAAAATATTCTAACTGAGCCCCCGGGGTGAGTTTTTTTAGGCAACCGTTATTTTAGAACGTATCGCCTTATTGCTTCCATGGCGATGCGTCATGCTTGTCACATGACACAACGCAGCCACAATACAGGTGTAAGACAGATGGTTTTTCTTTTTTTTATTAGAAATATTCACAAACATGCTCGATAGATAATGAAATATCTGATATTCCAATTCTGAAATATGTGCAACTTAACTGGAAACATAATAAAAATAAAAAAGTGCAAAATGTAAGAAAAAATGCAAACACTTGTATGAGAAAGAACAAAAAATTCGCCAGGTTGTATAACCACGAACCTATAACATATCTCATAACCTGGTGCGTCTCCAAAACAGTCATATCTCATACCATTCTACCAGTAATCAGTTCAATTGAATAATCATGTTGAGTCAATGCGTTGTCCTTAAATGTAACTGAACCATCCATGGTAGTACACTTTCTTTCCTGCTTTACGCGCCTGATCGATCAAGGGCCATAGCGCACCGTGGGCCAGTCGGTTTCCTCCGTGAATCGAACTCTGCGGTCCCGGCAGACTAATGAATTCTTTGTTGATTTCCAAATTTCATCCCTGTTTTTCCCCATTGTAAACTGCACAATCATCTGCATTGGTTTCCCTGGCTCCTTCTTGCCGATTCAGTGTACTGTCAACAATGTCATCCAATTTCTAAACCAGGTGCGGTGCGATTTCAGCAAAAAGACAGATCACTTCCCTGCGGGGACCCTCTTCAGGCTTCTCTTTCAAACCATTGATCCAGAGGTTCCATCTTTTTTATACCGGTCAAGTTCAGATGTTCTACTCACCAGGTCTTGTCAACTTGACAGCCTTGGAGATCTTTGTGATCATGACACTTTGCCTTCACATTTGATTCGCCATTTCTGTGAGTTTTTCATCTTGTGAATCAAAGCGAGCCGTCAATGAAGTTATGGCTTACAGAAGAGTTGCGCTTATCTGTTTGAACAGACTCTATCTCCATTTCTGAGGCGCAGATGGGATTTTTTAACTGGGGGGGACCAAGCTGTCAGGAAATGATTTCAACTCAGTTATTTTGCGTAATTTGGGTTTAGCTAATACTCAATTAGTTACTTTGCATAATTTGGGCTAATGGTTTGCACTAAAAAATCCATTGGGGGATTCTTATTTGAAATCATGGATAAACAACAATGAACAAAGGTAAACAAAGCCTGCCTGATCAACACTAGCAATGCATGATCAAACTGTTATTTGTCTAGCATGCCAATCACCAAAGTGCCCACCAAAACGTAATGCCTTCTGCAAAATATTTTTTATTTAGCTAAAATTTAACGTGGTCGCATTTATGTAAGTGCATGGTCTGCATTGCTCCAAAGCGTCTGCTCTAAAGCATGCGTTGCAGCAGGAGTCAGAATTCACTGATCATGTAAAGAGAGGTGCATTTAGTGCGATTGCTTAAGATGTAGAGCCTGGTTTATACCACTAGCCGTGTCAGAGCGAGCACAACGGTGCGCGCAGCTCGCTGCAAAAATGACTTGAATATTGAGGAAACGATGGCGGATGACGTGAAGGATGTGGAGGAGGAAGATGGTTCTGAGGTTGCAGAGAGCCACACGTCTGTGGTGAGTCTGACTCACCTAGAGCAGAGGTCTTCAACCTTGCTCCTGGGGACCCACTCTCCTGAAAATTTATTTCCAACTGGCTTCAGCTTTATTTCCAACTGGCTTCAGCAGACCTGCCTGCAATTTTCAAGCAGTCTTGAAGATCTTGATTGGCCGCTTCAGGTGTGTTTGATTAGGGTTGTAGCTAAGCTGGGAGTGATTGAGCTGCCAATGAGTGAGTGGAGTAGGCTGGTAGTCATAGTCCTGAAGAAGGATGGATCTCTACATGTCTGCATTGACTTTCACAAGCTCAGTGCCCAGTTCCAGTTTGACGCATACCCAATGCTGCAGGTAGATGATCTGCTGGAGAAGATAGGAAAAGCCAAATACATTACCACACTAGACCCCTGCAAAGGGAACTGGCAGGAACCCCTAGAACCAACGTCCACACCCAACACTGCTTTCAGGACACTGGTAGGGCTCTATCAATTTATTGTCCTTCCTTTTGGGCTGCATGGAGCCCCAGCAACATTGATGGATAGATTGATGGACAGAGTCTTGCGAGGATGTGAGGAGTGGTCTGCAACATATCTGGATGATGTTGTTATCCACAGCAACTCCTGGCAAGAGCATCTACAGCATCTGAGACAGACCATGAAAAAGAGGCTGGATTAACATTAAATGTTGGAAAGTGTGAGAGGGCAAGGCAAGAAGCGAGTTAGCTTAGTTATCACCTGGGCATCGGACAGCTACATCCTCAAGTCAACATCTGTCAAAGTCCCACACTAAAGACCAAGAATGAAGTGAGATCGTTCCTTGAACTGGTGGGCTGGTACAGACGCTTTGTCCCAAACTTTTCTTCAATAGCTGCACCCCTAAATAACCTGCTGAATAAATGTGTGACAAACCCTATTCCATGGACCGAGGACTGTAAAGTGGCATTCAAGACTCTGAAGGAGAAGATGTGCTCCAGTCCAGTCTTGCAAAGTCCTGATTTTACCAAAAGTTTCTTGGTCCAGGTAGATGCCTCTGCTATAGAACTCGGGGCAGTCTTGGTCCAGGGAACACAGGGAAACGAGCTGTTGCCAAGGGAGACTCACTATTCAGGGATAGAGAAGGAGTGCCATGCCATCAAGTGGGCCATGGAAAGCTTACGATATTACCTCCTCGGAAGAGAGTTCAGCCTGGAGATGGACCACAGAGCCTTGACCTGGTTGCATTCGATGAAGGACCATAACGCCAGAGTCATGAGATGGTACCTGTCACTGCAGCCCTACAACTTCAAGATAATGCACAGACCTGTAAGACTGAATCTAGTTGCCGATTACTTGTCCAGGTTTCCGGCCGGTACTCGGATTGAAGAGGGGGGAGGTGATGTGACAAAGTGCCTGTTTGTCACCGCTGAGGGAGCGGCACTGACCTGCACACACACACACACACACACACACACAAACGCACAAGAGTGAACTGATCGCGCACAGACGTTTTTCGACATCACAGATTCCACCATCTCATAACTGATCATCTCACACACACACACACACACATCTTATGTTTTTGTCCTTGTGTCTTCGTTCAAGTGTTTTTTTTTTTTTTGTCAGGTTTTTGTAGTGTAAGAAGTATGTGTATTTTGAAGTATTTCCAGTAAAGAATTATTATTTAGTGTTGATTTAATGAACATTTTGAAGTGTGGGAATGTAAAATGTGTAAGGTATACCTGAATACTTACCTGTTTGTGAGTGTTGCTGAAGAAGGGGCACAGCCTTGGCTGTAAAAGGGGAGGCCAGACTCACACACAGTTGCTTGCTAACCAAGTCGGCGAGAGTGTTACAGTAGTACCTCGAGCAAACCCTCAACTTATTTATTGTACGGTTTTATTATACAGTTTTTTTTGGTCTTTATTTTCCTATTTGTTGCTTCTTTGGTACTTTGGTATATTTTCGTGCGTACCTGTATATATTCTTCACTTTGGACTGTCTGGATTATTGGCACTGTAAATAAACTACATCCTGCACAAAAGTGCTGTGCGAGTGAGCCATCTTTTGTTTTTCACGAACTCATTCAAACTGGTGGTTAACCAAACCCATTCAAACCCTTTGCCTCTCCCCCTGAAGCGAGTCGTGTAGGCGTGCAGATGGCACTAGTGATGGGGGGGACATGACCCCCCCCAGATTCATAGTGACCCAATCCATCCCCCTCACTGTCCCTACGAAAGGCAACAAACATCAGTAAAATAGAGGATTAATCAGGGTGTACACTACTTCAGAATCAGATGCAGGCTGACCAGGGCTCTAGACTCATTCTTTCCACAGGTCGCTCATTTGCGACTAACTTTCTCAGTTGGCTGCAGGAGCACATAAATTGGTCGCTTTTTTTGCTACTACTTTAATCAATGCATGATGCTTAACTTTTATCATAGTTTATAGTTATGTGGTAACGAAATATGGTAACGACAGTGGTTAACCCTCAACGACAGTGGTCAACCCAACGCAGAAACGTATTGATTAAGCACTGCAGCTTGTACACCAACGTATTGTTCTATTCTTTATCTGAACTTCAAGTAATAATGACAAACATTCACTATTCATCGACACGTTTCTAGACAACAGCGAGTGAACAGATAAAGCTGTCAGCCGGTTAGCCAGAGACCTACGATCTGCGCGGAGCGAACACAACACACACACACACACACACACAACTAAATATGTATTTCACGAGTTCGCCTGCCCATCCAGTCCTGATGGGCAATAGTAAACAAACTTGGCTTGCTGTCCTTAATGGAGGCTTGAACCAGAGGCTCGGCTTGAGCGCAGAGTTCGACCCCCCATTGCGATATTATCTAGAGGGAAAATAACAGAACCAGAGGAGGAGAAGGGGAGGTGGAGGGATGCCGGAAGAACGGAAGCTGGGACGGTGCAATGAGAGCTGCTTATATAGGCTTGTAATGATGATTGACAGGACTGAATGATTAGGCTCCTCCCGAACCTACGTTTGGAACTTCATTTCACGAGTTCACCTGCCCATCCAGTCCTGATGGGCAATAGTAAACAAACTTGGCTTGCTGACCTTAATGGAGGCTTGAACCAGAGGCTCGGCTTGAGCACAGAGTTCGACCCCCCCAAAAAGGGGGGGGGGGGGGGGTCAGTGACATAAAGTAACATTTTCATTGGAGGAGAAATCTCTGCTCTAGCAAAATTGGAAGAAAATTTATATATGAAGATTAGTCAGGGCGCAGCAAGGGTGCTGCGCAAAATCAATGCTGCGGCAGTGAGAAGTGGAATTTAGCATGACATCAGCTGCAAGGGAAGTGAGAGAGGTTATTGCTGTGGGCGTGAGAAAGAGTTTTAGTATACCTGCTCTTAGACCGGTGGAGAAAATCACTGCTGCGGCATTGAGAAAAGGAGGTTAGTATGACGTCTGCTGCAAGAGAGGTGGGGATGTCATTGCTGCGGAGGTGAGAAATAGTGTTTAGAATGGAAACTCCTCCAAGACCAGTGGAAGAAATACTGACCTCTAGACATCTGCTGAGACCGGTGGAGGAATTCACTGCTGCGGCAGTGAGCAATAGAGTTTGGTGTGACGTCTGCTGAGGCCTGTGGGAGAATTCACTGCTGCGGCAGTGAGCAAAAGAGTTTGGTATGACATCTGCTAAGGCCAGTGGGAGAATTCACTGCTGCGGCAGTGAGAAATAGGAGTTGGTATGATGTCTGCTGCAAGAAGGTGGGAGACATCGTTGCCGAGGAGGGGAGTAATAGAGCTTGGTATCGTATCTTCTCTGAGAATGGTGGAAGAAATCACTGTTGCGGCAGTGAGAATTAGAACTTAGTATGGTGACTGTCTGCTGCAAGAGTGGTAAAAAGAAATCACTGCTGTGGCAGTGATTTCAGGTCAAATCAAGTGCCCCCCTACATTTTAACAGAGCTCTGAATGATAGAAATTGCTTGAAGTGGCTTGCGGGATTGATAGTAAAGTAGCAGAATTAACAATGCCATTTTGTCAAGGAGATGAATTCGAGTTCTGCTGTAAATCAGCTGAAGCAAAAAAATTATGACTATTCAGTTAGTTCAGTTCTGATCAGTGATGACTCAATTGCATGTAATGACTGCAGGGTTTTATCAAGTTTAGTTTAGCTATGAGCAGCTCTACTGTAGACAGTAAAAGCAAGTGCTCTCATAGTTGATGGGTTAGAGATCGCTGATGAGGAAGTATAATTGGAAATTTGGTAGGGGGAGAATTCACTGCTGCGTCAGTTAAGTAATAAGTGATTTGTTAGGGTAAATCACTGCAGTGTCACTAAAAGATAACAGAGCTGATTTGAGAATGGTGGGAAATGTCACTGCTGTGGCAGAGACATACTGAAAATTTTCTGGAAGACAGACCCAAAGAGAGGAAAGCGAGGGTCCAAGACGGTTGCCTGAAAGAAATCTCAAGGTGGATGGCTCACGGTGCTGTTGAAATCATTTTAAGTTTAGGTGCGACCTTAGAAAGCTCAGCTGGCCAGCAATGCGACAATGCCAAGACAGGGTTTCTTTGAGTATAACAAGCTATTTTCATGAATATATGATATATGGTAATCATCCATGCTCAGTCAATTTCTATTTCCTTAGCTGTCTGTTTGGGCTTGTTAAGAATAAATCTATGCAGCCTCTGTAGAAATCAGCATGGTACACATTATCATTAACTTATGTATAGGCGTGCAACAAGAAGGGCATGAACTTACAGAAAAAGTAAAAAACATGCGAATATAGCGGTTGCTGCGGTTTTTGGAATCCTCTGCGGTTGGTTCGTCAATAACGTGGTATTGCGATGATTGCAACAGCCCAATGGGAATCCTGCTTTGCTGAGAAATGGCAAATGAGAATCCAGATGACTGGGTAGATATTTTTGGATTTATTAATGGAGGAAGGTGTATGGGTTATTAATTAATTAATAGCAGGGAACTGCTGACCAAAGTTTAGTTTAACTGTATTAGTCCGGCAGAACTTGATCTGCATTTGTTGGGACAATAGATTATGGTCAACTCCATTGAATTGTCCCAATGAAAGGATATGCTTAGGAGGCCATTCTTTGGCCACAGGGCAGTGGACACGAGAAGCCCAGGGAGACATCTCTGCTGAGGCAGAGAAGTAACAAAATGTGATCATGAAGCTGCTGTAAAACGGAGTAATGAAGAAATGTGATTTGCTAATGAAACGGGTGAGACAAGCCATTTAAAGTATCCTACTTCATAAGCCAAAGTATGTAGCATCATGGCACATGGCTGACTTTGTTAGCCTGAACTGAGCGGACCATCTTCAGAAACATGCAAAAGAAGATGGTTTACAGACATGACAGAGAACTGTGATAGTGCTGATTCTACTTGATTTACTAAGGGATGAAAGCAATTGAGACATTCACATGCAAACATTCAGTGGTTTAGTAAAATTGTTAAATATCTTGCTGTGGGCTTGACATGAAAAATGTAAGTTCCCAGCTTAGTTTGAAGAAATCTGCCAGAAAAGGCAGCCATGGGGAATAGTCATGTTGAAACAGAAGCATCTGACGACCTGCTAAATTGGATTTTGCGTACATGAAGTAAGTTTGGAGCCATTTGTGTTCACAATGCACAGGATAAAGAACCATATTGATGGATGAAACTGAATCATACTCGGACCACCTCCAAGATGGGCTTGGTTTACAAAGTTCTGCAATATTTTTAGTGCTGACATATGGACCAAATCCAGTGGAACATGTTAGAAAAGGTTAGAAAACATTCAGACAGGCAGAGGTTCCACAGCAGCAGTATGAGTTGGAGCTGCTATGTGAGAGGCTGTAAAGATCTTTGCGGAGGCAGCCTTATGCTAGGACACCTGTGAAAGAAAGGTTGTAGAAAGAAAGGAAATAGGTATGCAAAGCAGCAGCCAGAGCGGTTCTTTTTGCGGAGGCAGCCTAACGCTAGGCCACTTCTGGAAGAAAGGTTCTAAGAAGAGAAGGGAGATTATATACCAAGGAGAAGCCGGAGTGGTTCCTTGTTGCGGAGGCAGCCTCACGCTAGGGCACCTGTGGAAGAAAGGTTGTAAAAAGAAAAGAAATAGGTATGCAAAGCAGCAGTCAGAGTGGTTCTTTTGCGGAGGCAGCCTCACGCTAAGCAACTTCTGGAAGAAAGATTCTGGGAAGAGAAGGGAGATATATACCAAGGAGAAGCCGGAGCGGTTCCTTGTAGCGGAGGCAGCCTCATGCTAGGGCACTTCTGGAAGAAAGGTTCTAGGAAGAAAAGAGAGAGAGAGAAATACCAAGAAGCAGCCAGGGCGATTCCTTGTTGTGGAGGCAGTCTAACGCTAGGGGCCACCTCAGAGACATCTGAGGAGGAAGAAAATTGAGACGAGCAAAAATGGGTGTGTTTTGGGTGAAGCAAGGTAAAATAGCCAGGGCAAAGTCGTGGACAGGGAGTGCCCGGTCATTCTTAGCAGTGGCTTTAAACATTGCTAACATAATGAAGGGCTTCATTTTCATGGGATGAAAATGGGAATTACCACTTTAGTTGATGGGGATCTGAAAAAGCATGATAATGGATAGTCAGGATAAACAATATTAAAATCTCAATTAGTGAAACGCACCCAGTAAATTTGATTTAGTTGGAGATCAAAGAGTTTACAAAAATGCTGTGTACATGAATGTAAACTCTAAACCCAGTATTCTTTGTGCAACATTTTAGATTATTTTAGAACGGCTCCCTCTGCTGGCGTGGCATTACAATTATAACTTCACAAAATATTACATTATAAATTATAGATTTAGATTATAACTTCACAAAACACGTAATATAAGGTATAATAATCACAATTTTAAAGCAAATCAAATGAGTCTATTCACAATATAAAGCGATGTATAGATCTTAAGCAATGTTTGTAGAGTGGGTGATGTGCTATTTGAGTAAAGCTGAGACTTCAGGGACCTGGTTAGGCTGCAATGAAGATTAAAAATTAAAAATATAATTTGAAAAACAGTAATCCGACCAGAGGGAGCTCGATCTATGATGCAGTGAGTGGGGATTATATGTGGAGACCAATCGGAAGCTGTTTAACAGCTGGAGCACGTTGGATTGGATCATTTGTTCAGATTGATGCGTCTATCATTACCGTACGTTGTAGAATAGGAGCGCACAACACTGAGCTATTACACGCTCACAATTTGTAAGTTATGCAATAAGATTTTACGTTTGGGAATACCGCTTAAGAATGAGATCATTATAAACGCTTTCGGGATGTAAAGTGAAATCGCTCGGAGCAGTGAGTGGGCCGGAAAGAGTGACAGAAAAGGTGAACAGAGCTAAATTTCTGATTGTTTTCATGGGAAATGAATGTTTGATGCGGCGAGCATGCATCAAACATTCAACTGTATGCGTTCCTATTTTAAGAGAGGTAGATTTTACGGATGAAAGTGGTTTAGCTGTAATTTCGATAACGTTAGGAGCTGTAGCGGCTGTAGTGTGCAGATACCTAACTTACGATACCCGGGCGGGAGAAGCGCGTTTGATGGAGGCGGCTGGGCAAATCTGCGGGACATCGTTGACGAACTCTATTACCCTTTTTGAAAGCTAAAGGTGGAGCCGGATTAAGCTTAACTTTGCAGAGCGTTGTTAGTTGTAGAAGTGCGGGAGTTCATCGGGCTGGGAGGCTGTTCACGGGACAGGGCAGGGTCGTATGCCGGAAGAACGGAAGCTGGGACGGTGCAATGAGAGCTGCTTATATAGGCTTGTAATGATGATTGACAGGACTGAATGATTAGGCTCCTCCCGAACCTACGTTTGGAACTTCATTTTGCATGATACAGAGTAACGTTACATGAGAGCAACAAGTTTTAAAGGATTACTCCACTTTCAGAATAAAAATGTCCTGATAATTTACTCACTCCCATGAACGATATAGGACGATTTTGAACGATCGCTAGAAAATACAACCATCAGTTATTAATCACACTTACAGTTAGAGGTTCAGAGGAGCAAGCCGGTCCAAATAAACTGGGCACTGATCCATCTTTTAAGAGCAAGCCTTTGGTGAATCCTGCATTGTACTTAGGATACAGCGTCTTCTCGACATGACGTAAACCACATGGAAATTTTACTGTGTTTGTGGGCGGGCAAGTTGTTCGCGAGATGGGCGGACATTATGCAAATGTGTTCCTTCGTGACGTGTGGCCGTAACAGAAAAAGATTTGAACTCCTGACGACTCATTCAGGCAATTGTGAACCAACTCTTTTTTTTGATAGACAATAACTTTATTTATCGTGCACTGGCGGCGTCACAACTTTGTAGATAGTTTATGTTCACATACAGCTACATGACACACTGCATGAAAGGTCATATGTGAAAAGGCATAATGGGAGCACTTTAAGAGTAAACCAAAAGATGCATTCAGTGGCAGCCTATTCTTTATTAAAAGCACAACGACAATAAAACAGTCTACAATGACAATGTTTATTAACAAAAACGAATAAGATGAAGCATAGCATACACCACATGCTGTATTAGCCTATATCTGAACAAACACTGAGGATTCAAATAAAAACAAAAGTAATAAAAGAAAGCCTCCATAACGTTACGTGAGATAAATAACAGCTTTTCACACTTAAAACAAAAAGAAAATTGAAACTAATATGGTTGTTGGTGACAATGGTTGGTGCTTGCATGTTTATTTTTCCACAAGAATACCAACATGTTCACCTTCTCTGGTTAAGATGCGTTTTTTTTCCTTTACTTTAGCTTGAAAACCAAATCCCTCCGTCCGCCATCATCTCCTCAATATTTGCATCATTTTTGCCACAAGCTGCACGCACCCTTGCACTCATGCAGATGCGGCTAGTGGTATAAACCAGGCTCTACATCCGAAGCGATCGCACTGAATGCACCTCTCTTTACGTGATCAGTGAATTCTGACTGCTGCTGTAATGCGCGCTTTATAGAGCAGACGTTTTCGAGCAGCGCAGACCATGCACTCATACAAATGCGACCACGTTAATTTTGACCTAAATAAAACATATTTTGCAGAAGGCATGAAGTTATGGTGGGTGATTGGCATACTAGACAAATAACAGTTCTTCCATGACAACTCTTGGAACATTTTATCATGGTAATGGATATGACAATGTTAATGTATTTGGTCTTGGCAGAATAGATCTGCTACGCTGCTGCTGTTGGTTATTGCTATAGTTGTAGATTATTGCTGCTCCTGCTGCTGCTGCAAGCAAGTTGCTACTGCCAAAGCATATG
Organism: Cirrhinus mrigala; assembly: GCA_036247105.1. Taxonomy (NCBI): domain Eukaryota; kingdom Metazoa; phylum Chordata; class Actinopteri; order Cypriniformes; family Cyprinidae; genus Cirrhinus; species Cirrhinus mrigala. The sequence goes on along the minus strand of CM070010.1, from coordinate 14,300,760 downwards.
GCGATACGGTGCTGTGAGTATTTAAGACATACTGCTGCTGCACAAACAGCATACAAAGTAACCCGAGTTATAGCTCAAGTGAATGCAAACCAGCCATTTAAAGGTAAAGGTTCAAACTCATTGGCTATGTATGCGATGTGAACCAATCAGCTTGTGCCAAGTGGCATAAGGCTGTGAATATCATCAGTTGCGTTAACACCCGTCAGCCTGCGCCATCTAGAGTTTCATGAAAGAACTAGGTATTTTGATCATGTATTGCTAGTGTTGATCAGGCAGGCCTTTGTTTACCTTTGTTCACTGTTGTTTATCCATGATTTCAAATAAGAATCCCCCAATGGCTTTAGCCCAAATTATGCAAAGTAAGTATGGAGAAGGCTTGGAACAGCTCATGATCCAAAGCATACAACCTCATCTGTGAAACATGGTGGAGCAGTGTGATGGCATGAGCATGCAGGCATGCATGGCTTCCAGTGGCACTGGGTTACTGATGTTTAGTGATGATGTGACAGAGGACAGAAGCAGCTGGATGAAGTCTGAAGTGTATAGGGATATACTCTCTGCCCAGATTCAGTCATATGGAGCAAAGGCGGCGCTTCATAGTACAAATGGACAATGACCCAAAACATACATCAAAAGCAACCCAGGAGTTTTTAAAGGTGAAAAAGTGGAATATTCTGCAATGGCCAAGTCAATCTCCTGATTCCAACCTGACTGAGCATGCATTTCAAAACTAAAGGCAGAAAGACCCACAAACAAACAACAACTGAAGTCAGCTGCAGTAAAGGCCTGGCAAAACATCACAAAGGAGGAAACCCAGTCTCTGGTGATCTCCATGATTTCCAGACTTAAGGCAGTCATTGCCTGCAAAGGATTATCAACAAAATATTAAAAATTTTATTTATGATTATATTTATTTGTCCAGTTAATTATGCGCCCCTGAAAATGGGAAGAGTGTGTATAAAAATGGTTGTAGTTCCTAAGCATTTTATGTTTTTGTTCAACCCCTTGAATTAAAGTTTAAAGTCTGCACTTCAATTTCATCTTGATTGTTTCATTTTAAATCTATTCTAGTGGCAAACAGAGCCAAAATTATGAAAATTGAGTCAGTGTCCAAATATATATGGACCTGATTGTAAAAGGAGAAAAAATTATTGAATCCTGCTTCATCCTCTCTTCTCCAGGTTTTTGGGTCCTGCTGCAGATGAAGCCTGTCAGTATGTGAATGGAATTGTGGATAAAAACCCTTTACTTCTGAGAGAGCTGAATCTGAGTGAACATAAACTAGGGAAGACACGAGTGAATCAGATTGCCGCTCTACTGCAAGATAAACACTGTCAACTCAACACACTAATGTGAGTGTTTCACATGTATTAATACTAACATTGTTGAGTGGGAATAAACTAGGAAGCTAAGGAAGAGTGAAGATCTGTTGTCTATAATAAACAACAGATCTTGTTGTCTGGCAAAAATAAAAAGCTTGAAATGTGTATTTTCAGTTATCTACATTTCTGTGTTTTAATATGCATTTGTAAATGTCAAAAAATGACCCAAAGCTATATCAATTAGCTATTGAGCAAGTATGTAAATAAGTCAGTAGGTATGTCAGTAATCTAAACTGTCCCCTTGACTTTCCTTTATTCAAAACGCTCTTATAGTAGTGATTTATAAATTGACCTGTGAGGTTGAATTTTGTATCCGTATCAGTTTCGACATTATTTGTCTTTGTGTTGTTGCGTCTCTGACTGTATATATGTTGCATACTTAAGTTGCTGCAGTGTTTGCATCTTTTTACATTAGTTGTTTTGTAACTAGTCATGTAGCATGGATTTGATATAAACACCACTGGTAACCATAGAGATTTTAGAGATTTCACACAATGAGATTCATCTGAGATCAAGTAGAGTGCCGTACTGGAGCTTAAAGGAGAACTCCACTTCCAGAACAACAATTTACAATTAATTACTCACCCCCTTGTCATCCAAGATGTTCATGTCTTTCTGTCTTCAGTCGTAAAGAAATTATGGTTTTTGAGGAAAGCATTTCAGGATTTTTCTTCATATAATGGACCCAATTTTTCAACATGGTAATCAATCTATCAATATTTTTTCCTCTTTTGTAAAGTCTTTTGTTGTGGATTTTTTTCTCTTGCTATTAAAATGAAAAAATTACATTTGTTACAGTTTCCGTTCACCACTATTGAACTATAACGTGAAAAGGGTCCATTCAGGCCAAATTTCTTTAGTGCAGGTTTTTATTTATTGACTTTTTTTTCTATTTATTGACTTTTTTTTTCTTTATCTTTTTTTTTTCTTTTTTTTTTTTGCAGTGCACATGTACTTGTATCAAAATCTCTGTTTTAAGCAGGAATAACATCTTTTTTTAGACTTTCAAACTGCAGTATCACTGAAGAAGGTTATAAAGCTCTGGCTTCAGCTCTGAGATCAAACACTTCACACCTGATAGAGCTGGATCTCACAGGAAATGATCCTGGACAATCAGGAGTGAAGGAACTCAAGGATTTACTACAGGAAGGACACTGTTCATTAAAGACCATCAGGTGATGAAACTTTAAAATATTTAAAAATGAACTACAAATGTAAAATCAGCTGAATGAAAATAGATAAAAGAGCCAAATAGACGAGGATGGAAAAGGAATGTCATGAACTGAAATCAAATTGCAATTGAGAGAAATTCATAAAAAAAAGCATAAATTATCTAAAATTTGTATCTACGTCCTGTAGGTTTTTGAAAAGTCCTGCTGCACAGGAAGCGTGTGAGCATCTCACTGAAGTTCTGGGTAAAAGTCCATTATTACTGACAGAACTCGATCTGAGTGACAATAAATTAGGAGATCTAGACTGGGAGAAGCTCTGTGCTCTTTTGATGGACTCTCATAGTAAACTGAAGAAAATTAAGTGAGTGAACATGATTTTATATATTTAGAACTTTGCTGATTATTCATTATACAAGACTGCCAGTCACATGTGTGATCAGATATCTTTTTATGGAAGAAAATTAATGTCTTTGAAGCAAAAAGCATGTTGAATTGCACTGAAAAAATAATGCATTGAATTAACAGTGCTTGCATTTTAATGCCTTGTATTTTCAGGGCTCGCATTTTTAGGTTCTGAAATTTAACATAGCTGTTTATTTAAGCTGTGAATATTTCAATTACAAATATTTCACCCACATTTTCATAACTAAAAATTCATATTCACTTTCCAGAATTCACTTCCCAAATATTCAATATGTTTAAAAATACGATGTATAATATTTGACAAATTCAGCAAATTTCTGTCCATTATTTCACTTTACAAATTCTCTTCCACAAATTCAGTGGTTCAAATTTGGCAGAAAATTGAGAGGGGTATAACTGCAGCCTGGAGATCTCCAAATGGGGGCGGGAACTCCAAAACAGGTTGGACGCTCCAAAATAGGGCGTGGCTTCCTCCCTTTGACAGACAGACATATGACACACATGCGCAATCCCCCCCCCCCAATCCAATCCACTTCAGTGCAAATTCCGCCCCACAGCTGAGTTTAAAGCTTTTATTGGCTGTCAATCACATTGTTGATTTCCTACACTATGCTACACAAATGCTAACCCCTAAACCTACCCCACACCTTATCCTATCCTTAACCAGTGAAATTGACTGTGCAGCGTGACTGGCGATGAATAGCGTGGCAGATAAACAGTTAATAAGATTATGTGATATGAGATCGTCGGGCCGTTCTGTAACTCCCCAACTGGACCTCACCGGAAAATTGGACCTTTTTAGTTACATCCAGCATCACTACCCCTCCTACCCTGCGAATTTCAAGCCCCGGGATGCCCCCGTTGCTTCCCGTTTATATCAATAACCTCCCCTCTTGAATTTTCTGCCGAATTTGAACCACTGAATTTGTGGAAGCGAATTTGTAAAGTGAAATAAAATGGACCGAAATTTGCCTGTCGATTATTGCTGATCGCATCTTAAATTTCAGTACCTAAAAATACAAGCCCTGAAAATACAAGCCATTAAAATGCAGGCACTGTTAATTCAATGCATTATTTTTTTAGTTAGTGCAATTCAACATGCTTTTTTGTTTCAAAGACTTTTGTCATTAATTTTCTTCCATATCTTTTGATGTGTGTTGAATAATAAATCATGCTGTGTTTCTGTTTAGGCTGAATAATTGTGAGCTGACAGAGAAAATCTGTTCAGTTCTAGCTACTGTTCTCTCCTCTAAAACCATGTTGAAAGAGATTAACCTGAACAACAGCCGTCTGCTGGACTCAGGAGTCAAAGAGATCTGTAAGGGACTGAAGAATCCTGTGTGTGAGCTGAAGATACTGAAGTGAGTATACTTCACCATCAACTACACTCAACACCACAGCAATGAGATCAATATTGCATATATATATATATATATATATATATATATATATATATATATATATACAGTACTGTGCGCTGTGCGAAAGTCTTAGGCTACTAGTATTTTCACCAGCTCAAAAAAATGGTTTGAAGTCAGTTATTTCTATCTTTTGCTGTAGTGTGTGAGTAGGAAATGTCAGTTTACATTTCCAAACATTTATTTTGCCTTTAATTGTAATAATAATTCAGTGAGATTTTTATTTGCACAAGAAGTCTGACAACAGCCAGTGCTCCACACAGAGATCTGATCTCATCATCATCCAGTCTGTCTGGAATGACATGAAGAAACAGAATAAACTGAGACTAAATCCAGAAACTGTGGCAACGTCTCCAAGATGCTTCAAGAAACCTACCTGCAAAGTACTGTTAAATGTTTAAGGCACTTGTGTAAAAATGCTGTAAAATGAGGATGCTGTCAAAAATAATGTCTGAAATAGATTTTATTTATCAATTTACTTATATTATCTAAATTAAATCAACATTTGGTAAACCATATTTGCGTTTAAAACTGCTTTTGCCCTAGGTACACTTGCGCATAAGTTTTCAGGTAGCTTTGCATGTAGGTTTCTTGAAGCATTTTGGAGATGTTGTGACAGTTCTTCTGTATTTAGTCTGTCTCAGTTTGTTCTGTTTCTTCATCCATCCAGACAGACTGGATGATGGTCAGATCAGATCTCTGTGTGGAGCACTGACTGTTGTCAGACTCCTTGTGCAAACAAAAATCTCACTGGATTATTCAAATTAATGGCAAAATGAATGTTTAGAAATGTAAACTGATATTTCCTACTGACACACTACAGCAAAAGAAATAACTGACTTAAAACCATTTTTTGTTGGTGAAAATACTAGTGGCCTAAGACTTTTGCACAGTACTGTATATATATTTTATCTATTCACCTGTAGAAGTATAAATAAATGTAAAATTACCAAGTTTTTAAACTTGTTTGTAAAAAACTTGTACTGAAAAAAAAGGCAAATTCATTTGAAAAACTGAACTATATGGATGACTTTAGAACTAATTAAACTAATAAAAAAAAAAAAAACAGAAATTAATTTGTTTTTGCTATGCTGTCCATTACACATTTTTAATAAAAAAAAAATCTAAAACAAGGAGCTAGTTTGAAAATACAGTACAAATGAAAACTAAATAACAAAGCTGAACTGTAACATTGGGTTACAATTGGATTGGATTTTTCCTAAAATTATGATGAAATTTTTAACCAACTCAAACCACACATACACAAAAATCACTCCTGGTGACAAGAATAAAATTATGTTCCTGCTTGTTTGTAGCCTGTTTATCTAATATGTGACATTTACAGTTTGCTGGTTCTTCTTTCCTCCCTTTCTGAGCCTCAAACTTCATTACAGTATTTAGGAGTGTGATAGATCTTGTGATTTTGCAGTAATGAATGAATTTGAACCACAATGTTAATTTAAATTCCTTTTTTTTTTTTTTTTTTTTTTTTTGTAGACTTTCAAACTGCAGTATCACTGAAGAAGGTTATAAAGCTCTGGCTTCTGCTCTGAGATCAAACCCTTCACACCTGATAGAGCTGGATCTCACAGGAAATGATCCTGGACAATCAGGAGTGCAGGGGCTCAGTGATTTACTACAGGATCCAAACTGTCAGCTGAAGATACTGAGGTGAGACAAGATGAAATAATAAAAAATAAATTATGTGCAGGTGAGTTATATAAAGATTACTTCACTAATGCAATAAAATTCTACTGCAATAAAACAAAATTTGTTGCATCAAACATTTTTTTAAAAATTATCAGACTTGAAAGATCAAATGATGCGACTGCTGTTGTATTGATGATGAATGTCAACACAGTTTAGTTCGATAATTCACTTTTGTGATTGTGTTATTGTGGACATTTTTCATTAAAAAATATTCATTGTTACCTATTATCCTGATTGTTACTGAATGCAGTATAGATTAATTTCCATCAAGCTCAGATTCACATCGTTGTATCACAAGCATGTGATGTGTGTCAGGAGAGGGTCAGTCATAATTCAACACACACACACACACGTTTACATGTTTTATGGGGACATTCCATAGGTGTAATGGTTTTTATACTGTACAAACCCTATTTCTATTGCCCTAAAACCTACCCTACACCTAAACCTAGCCCTCACAGGAGACTGTGCACACTTCTACTTTCTCAAAAAAACTCATTCTGCATGATTTATAAGCCTGTTTCCCTAATGGGGACCTCACAAATTTCCCCACAAGGTCAAAATTTACTAGTATTACTATCCTTGTGGGGACATTTGGTCCCCATGACGTGATAAATACCAGGTGCACACACACACACACACACACACACACACACACACACACACACACACACACACACAAATGTCTGAAGCTGCAGTTCCTCTTGTAATGAGCAGGATTACTGTTGCATCAGCTCAGACAACTGCCTAAAAGCCAGAAGGAATGTGAGATTTTTGAGAATCATGTTCCAGTGAGCTTTTGCTCTGCACGATGTTTCTGTCTTCCTGACTTTGCTGTATGAGACAGAGTTTCTTTTAAATAATTGACTTTTTGACGTTTGTTTTCAAATAATTTATTTGTTTATTTAAATGTTCAACTTTTAAAACTAGAACCAGAGCTTTTCATTACAAACAATGTTTAATATTCTTACAGGTTTTGTAATGCAGTGGATATTTGAATTAATTCCTGCTTTACATTCCCTTCTCCAGGTTTTTGGGTCCTACTGCAGATGAAGCTTGTCAGTTTGTGACTGGAGTTCAGGGTAAAAATCCGCTACTCCTGAGAGAGCTGAATCTGAGTGAACATGAACTAGGAGACACACGAGTGAATCAGATTGCTGCTCTTCTGCAGGATAAACACTGTAAACTCAACACACTGATGTGAGTAACTTGCATCACTTGAGTACTAGTAATGTTATAGTAATTGATAATTCTCATTCGAGAAATTAAACAGGCAATTAAAGCACATACAAATAAGAGATTAAAAAAACTGTCCTCATTGGTTTAGCAGTTGCATCACTTTTCATGGATTTGTGAAGTTGTCTGTAGTTGGTTTTTGTGGAAACAGCAAACCACAATATTCACCTTACAGATCCTGTCACTTTACTGCAGTAGTTTTGTGTTGTTTGACACAGTCCTGTGTAGTGCTTGGTCCCTATCATTCACTTTTACTTTTCACCCACTATTTTTCTTCTATTTTCTCCTATTTTTCTATTTTTCTCCTAATGGCCTGCCTTGATTTTTCTCTTTTTTGAAATCTGATAAGACATGCATTTCAGAGAGAGCTTGTCATAAAACAGTTCTGAAAACAACTTACACTACACTGATATAAAACCTGGAGACAAAGAAAAGATAACTGCAGAGTTTGCTTGATAATGAATAAATGCTGTAAAGGCTTTGCTTATTGTTAGTTGATGTTATTTAGTTTAGTTTTGAGTAGACAATGAACAACAGGCACAAACACATTTGAACAAAAGGGTGAGATTGCCATAGAAGAGCCAGTCTTGTAATTTATGTAAAATGAATTTGTCTTGAATTGACAGAATATTTTGTGTACCTTTATTGGAATCCTTAATTGATCATCATAATTCTGACCTGTTTTCTTTCTTTTTCTGTCTTTAGTCTGTATAAATGCGGTATTACAGAGAAACAGTGTCTCATCCTGACTTCAGCTCTCAAATCAAACCCATCACACCTGAGAGAACTGAACCTCAGGTTGAATCAAATAGAAAACACAGGAGTGAATCACTTATGTGCTGTACTGAAGGATTCACACTGTAAACTGGAGAGATTGAGGTCAGTAACATTCACACACATGGATCAAAATGATTAAAATCACTCCAACAGTTTAAACCCAAACACTTCATACTCAATATCTCTTGAGGAGTCTGAGTTCATGTTATATTTTAGAAAAAAATATTCACAGTAGTATTTTGTGATCTGGTGAAATAAGTGATCTCTTTTCAGTCAGTCTGCCTCTGGGTAATTTCTTTTCATGCTGTTGTCCATAAAATGTTCATTTTTCTTGATGTTCTTTCATCTTAAGCTCAGGAGACAATATGAAAAAGCTAGTAAAATGTGAAAATATGTAAAGTAAAAACAATAATTCACAATGCAATGCAAAAAAGTTGACAGTAAAAATCTATCAAAATACAAAATACTAATGAAAAAAATATTATTGAATGACTGTAAGCTGGAGATAGTAAAGTGAATTGATGTCTAACCATTTTAAAGGTCTCTTTTTTGTTTGGCTCCATATTCAGTTGTCAGTTTTTGCTTTATAACAAAATTTTATTTCATTTACATAAGGAACAAAATATAATTCACTTTTGGGATTTACACTGAATAGGTAATTCCTAGAATAACTGATTAATGAGCTAAATGTTACATTTCCCGTTCCCCATTCAGTTGGTCACTTTGAGTCACGTCGGTGACCGATGAATTGGGATCTCGCTTAGGGAGACCAATCTACTTTGAGTGTAAACTAAACGAGCCAATGTACATTGACATGTGATGATTGCATCCAGTTGCCGCTGATCACAGCGCGAGTATAAATACGCAGCAGGTGCAGCGCATAGTCAGCTTTTCGCTTCGGAGCTGATCTCATCGAGCCTTCAAGCAAGATCAAAACGAAACAAAACGAGTCACGCTCTACCTGCTCAAGTGTTGGCGGCACGCGCTTCAGCGGCAGTGGTCTCCTTTAGTCAAGTGGGAAAAAGCGCACATTAGGCTGCACTACCCCCTTCTGTGTTGCTGCGGCCATCTCCCCTGTGTGCCTCAGCACCTAGAGCAGTTTTCTAAAAGAGAAGAACTCCCCAAAAACAGGGGTTCCTCTTTCCACCAGCACCTTGCAGCCAGTGGAGCGGCCCAAGGAACAGGCTGGACCTCCCCGTGAGGTACCACTTTTATCTTTTGGGGCTCCCCCCGACGATCAGATGTCGTTTGCAGCACCGGAGAGTGAGCTCTCTGGGGAGGATGATCCGAGTACACTGTTGTCCACTAGGTGGTCAGCGGTGCCGGATACGGACCCTGAGATGATGGCTATGCTTGCCCGGGCTGCTGGAGCGCCATCTCTCGCTGTGTCTGGCCAACCGTGGAGCCGGTCACAGGGCAGCCGCCCCGCCCGTCCAGGCCCACACTAAGACCAGTGGCAAACAGAAGAGCAAGAGGCTCTGAGACAGGCGACCCAGAAATGGAGGGAGCTGCTCTTTGGGAGATGGCGAATGCACCACTCCCTCCCCTGGAGGAGGGTCAGGTGGAGAATCTTTTGTTTCCTTTTTTTCCGCCACTGGCCTCACGGTCAGTGGTTCCCAAAAACTCAACAAAAGAGCAGTTTGTTCTATCTCTGGGTCCCCAGAGGGAACGGGGGTGTGGAACTGGCCAACCTCAGAACTCGCTCACCCTCCCCTCTCGCCAGTGAGTGGCAGTGGGTGGTTGGAGAGTGCTATCAGATGTACTACTCACGTACCATCTGCCCAAACGCAGGTAAGTGTCTCACACACTCCAGACACAGACACTCTGACCCCGCTTCGGACCGGCAACACCCGGGCGGGATCCCTGTGTTCCCCATTGCTACGTCGGTGGTCCCACTGGTGCCGCTTGTACGTTATCTGGGGGCCTGGATAACGCTTTCCAGTCTGTCTTGCTGGCTCCTCCGGACCATCAGACTCGGCTATGCGCCCCCCCCCCAAGATGCTCACGCAGAAAAACATCTTCAGGTGTGCCTGTCCTCAAGATTGGTTTGCAGCGATCGACCTGAAGGATGCGTACTTTCATGTTTTGATCCTTCCACACCACAGACCATTTCTGCGGTTCGCGTTTGAAGGGCGAGCATATCAGTACAAAGTCCTGCCCTTTGGGCTGTCCCTGTCGCCACGTGTCTTTATGAAAGTTGTGGAGGCGGCCCTTGTTCCCCTCAAAGAGCAGGGCATTCTCATTCTCAACTACCTCCACGACTGGCTGATTCTGGCTCAGTCTCGGGATCAGTTGTGCGAACACAGGAACCTGGTGCTTGCGCACCTCAGCCGGTTGGGTCTTCGGGTCAACTGGGAAAAGATCAAACTCTCCCAGACACTCTCTGTATGGAGTTGGACTCGGTCGAACAGACAGCACACCTCATGCAGGAACGTGCCCTGTTGGTGTTGAACTGTCTCAATGCGTTCAAGTGCAGGACAGCGGTCCCACTGAAACAATTTCAGAGGCTCCTGGGGCATATGGCAGTATGCAGCAGCAGTTACACCACTGGGGCTGCTCCATATGAGACCACTTCAACACTGGCTCCACAGCCGAGTCCCGAGGAGGGCGTGGCAGTGCGGCACTCACCGGGTCAAAATGACACTGGCCTGCCGCCAAACCTTCACCCTTTAGTCAGACTTTGCATTCCTCCGAGCAGGAGTCCCCCTGGAACAGGTCTCCAGGCACGCTGTGGTACACACAGATGGCTCCACCACCAGCTGGGGGGCCACATACGACGGGCTGCTAGAGAGCTAGCAGTACGCCTTGCCTTGATCTGTCTCAAAGGGCGCTTACGAGGCAAGCACGTGCTGGTCCGCACGGACAACACTGCAACCGTTGCGTACATCAACCGACAAGGTAGTCTACACTCCCGTCACATGTCGCACCTCACCCACCTCCTCCTCCTTTGGAGTCTGAAGCATCTCAGGTCGCTTAGTGCCATTCACATTCCGGGCTTGCACAACCCTGGATGGGACGCGGGGGTTCTAGGTGACCTACCCCAAGGAGCGGTAGACACCATCACTTCGACGAGAGCCCAGTCCATGAGACACGCTTACGCCTTGAAGTGGTACCTGTTCGTCAAGTGGTGTTCCTCCCACCGCGAGGACCCCCGAAGATTTCCGATCAGAGTTGCGCTCTCCTTTTCGCAGCAAGGGTTGGAGCGAAGGCTGTTTCCCTCCACCCATAAAGTCTATGTGGCTGCTATTGTTGCGCACCATGACCCCATAGAAGGGAAGTTGGTGGGGAAGCATGACCTGGTTATCAGGTTCCTCAGGGGGGCAAGAAGGCTAAATCCTCCCCGGCCCCCCCTGTACCCTCTTGGGATCTGTCCCTAGTGCTGACAGCACTACGGTAGGCCCCATTTGAGCCTTTGCAGTCAGTCGAGCTGAAGTTCCTTTCAATGAAGACTCTGCTCCTGCTTGCATTGGCCTCCATCAAGAGGGTAGGGGATCCTGCATGCATTTTCGGTCGACGAACAAGGTTCCCACTACTCCCTTCAGGGATCAGGTGGTGAGCCTGCAAGCGCTGCCCCCAGAGGAGGCAGACCCAGCCCTAGCTTTGCTTTGTCCCATCTGAGCTCTAAGATGGTACACAGACCGGACACAAAGCTACAGGACCTCAGACCAGCTCTTTGTCTGTTACGGGGGCTGACAGAAGGGAAATGCAGTCTCCAAGCAGAGGATGGCCCACTGGATAGTGGATGCCATCACCCTGGTTTACCAGGCACAGGGTGTAACCTGTCCACTCAGGTTGCGAGCTCACTCAACTAGAAGTGTTGCATCCTCCTGGGCGCTGGTTTGTTGTGCCTCGCTGACAGATATCTAACACCTAACTCGTTTGCTAGATTCTATAACCTTTGTGTAGAGCCAGTATCCTCCTGTGTTCTCACCTCAAACTGGTAGAAGCACTGAGTGGCCCCGGGTCAGGTCAGCTTGCTAAAACTGCTCCAGAGTGTCCATACAGTAGACCCTGTTGAGCTCCTCCATCCCCTCGGCAGCCAGACATAGCGGAGTGTCAGGCACCAGGCCCTCAATCGACGAATCCATGAGAACCGGTAGAGGGCTGGGGTCCATATGAGAGACCTAAGTGGATCCCAGATGTGTAAAAGTCCACGGTATAGCCTCAGAGCCCGTGTTCCCCGGCAGATCGTCTGCCATTCCAAGAAGGTTACAATCACCTCCAATCTTCCATATGTTCCTGAAATATGAGTCATGTGTGTAAATGCTTCGAAACCTCCTACGGGAAGAAGTGCTAGTGGGTAGTGCTATGTTATACAGTGACTGGTATTCTTGTTGCGAGCTCAGCCTAGGCCAGAAAGGGGGCGCAGGGAGCTCACTCAGGACACTGGAGGGGGACAGCAGCTGTGGCGGTTTGGTAGGGATCCCAATTCGTGACCAACTGAATGGGGAACGTCTCGGTTATGTATGTAACCCTTGTTCCCTGAAGGAAGGAATGGAGACGTCACGTCCCGCCACCATGGCTACTGCACCACCGTTGAACCGCTGGGTCACCGGTTCGACTCCTCAGCGAAAACCTGACCATGCACTGTGCCTGCTGCCTATTTATACTCGCGCTGTGATCAGGGGCAGCTGGATGCAATCATCGCATGCCAATGTACATTGGCTCGTTTAGTTTACACTCTAAGTAGATTAGTTTCTCTAAGCGAGATCCCAATTCGTCGGTCACCCACGTGATGTCTTCGTTCCCTCCTTCAGGGAACGAGGGTTACATACGTAACCGAGACATTCTCTTCTAGGCTTTCAGACTGCGGTATCACAGAAGAAGGTTATAAAGCTCTGGCTTCAGCTCTGAGATCAAACCCTTTACACCTGATAGAGCTGGATCTTACAGGAAATGATCCTGGACAATCAGGAGTGAAGGAGCTCAATGATTTACTACAGGATCCAAACTGTCAGTTGAAGTTACTAAGGTGAGATGTGATGAAATAATAATAATAAAAAAATTATATGTAATAATTTTTTAGCTATATAATAATCTGGACAATTTGTTGCATCAGAATGATCAGATCAGATGCTGCGGGTTCTGCTGTACTGATGATGCCTGTCAACATAGTTTAGTTGTGGTGCTATTCTGGAGTATGGTATACCTTCATAATTAATGAGCACAATTTTGTTTTTATGGACACTTCTCATTAAAATAATTTAGATAACCATTTATTCAAATTGTTTAAATGTTTCTGAACACACTGTATTTAATTTCCATCAAGCTCTGATTCACTCTATCACTGTATCTCTAGAGCAGGTCTGTGAGTCTACAGATGATCACAAACAATCAAAAAAATTTGTACATGCCAGTTTTCTCTGTGGTGACGTTTCTTACTCTTCCTGCTTAAAATCCAGAAAGATATTGAGGCTTTTATTACACACAATGTATTTGTATTGAAAACCATGAGATCATGGTTTTAAATACAAATACATTGTGTGTAATTAACATTGTGTGTAATCAGCTGTTGCTTTTCTGCTCTGTGGGACGTTTCTGTTCTCCTGAGTTTTCTTTAGGACTGAGTGTCACTCAAATTTTTATTTTTTTTTTCCCAACTATGTGACTATTTCCATAACAGATTTGTGCAAAACGTAGGCGATATTTTATAAATGTTGATAAAAAAGTATTGTGAAATGATGGTGTCTATTAACCAATCTTATGCGACTAAAATGTAACTTTTTTCCTCTCACGATAAGTCATGGCAATGGAATTGGTTAGATTTTGATGGATTTTGGCTATATTTGATCGAAGGAGGCATATGCATGTATCTTTACAGAAGGAGTGCGGAGAGCCACTTTAAAAGTGTGGAACATAGCTGGCGTAAACACAAGCATTGACCAGAGTGATCAGCTACAGTGGCCATGTCAGAGCTGCAAACATGTGCAGTTGGTCTAAGCATTAATGGCAGGGAAAGCTCTTTATACTTGAGAGCGGCCACGTATGAAGTGTTTTTTGAAGGTTATAGTACATTGAAAAATGATCATATGACTTTTTACATATGGCATGTGACCTATAAATGCGAAAAAAAAAAAATTCCATTGCAGTTTTGCAAAATATTCCTTTTTCAAATTTTCTGAAAAACCACCTAATGCAAGTGTAAAAACTTTTTAGCAATAAATGGACATTTTTGTGCAATTGACACATTTCCATTAGTCATGTTTTAAATTTGCAATTTCAATTTGTGCAATTTCAAGGGTAATGGAAACGCAACTTATTTGACTTTGTTTTCAAGTATTTATTTGTGTATTTAAATGTTCAAAGAAAAGTTTTACAATAACTAGAGCTTGTTTTTAAAATAATAAAGGTCATTTTATCAGTCATTTTTGTAATGCAATGGACCTTTAGTTCAGGACTGAATTGAATCTTGCTTCATCTTCTCTTCTGCAGGTTTTTGAGTCCTGCTGCAGATGAAGCGTGTCAGTATGTGAATGGAATTGTGGGTAAAAACCTGTTACACTTAAAAGAGCTGAATCTGAGTAAACATGAACTAGGAGACACAGAAGTGAATCAGATCGCTGCTCTACTGCAGGATAAACACTGTCAACTCAACCCACTAATGTGAGTATTGTTAGTTTTTTTTTTTTTTTTTTTCACAATTACTATTTCCTATTATTGTTACTGTATTTGTTCCTATTCCTATTAGCTGTTTAGTTACGTCAATCAGAAAATATGTGCTGTGTTACATGTGTACGGAGAGTTTTATGTTTTAGTAGAGGTTGCTCGCATGCTCAGCTCATTGCACAGAAAAGCTGCCATTGTGCCGGAGCATAAGCATAGATCAGCGGGAACAGTAGGGCCCTATGAAATCCGCTTTATCTTTTTCCAAATTCCATTTAAATTTTTCTGGATTCCATTTTAATTTATCTGGACTCCTTTTTTTAATGGTTAAATTAAATTGTATTAATCAAAAAGCATGTATAATTAATTAAAATAATGAAACTTAAACAATTTAACATCAACTTATTAAAAGTTAAACAAAAATTACGTTTAGGGCCATTAAACAAATGTTTAATGTTTTCCCACCATATGTTTTATTTTGACCAAATTCAGTGTTTTAGTGTGTCTAATTATTTGAATGCATAAAAACAAGTATCATTTATTCTTACAATAATTCTTACAATTTTTCATCCAAACTTCGACAAATTCTGTGACATTCTGCATTAAACTGTAATTTCCGTTTTTATTACTGGACTCTGTAATTCCGACTGCGTTTTCCACATCGCGGAAATCATAGGGCCCTAGAACAGTGACATGCAAACTGTGTTTATGCCACTTGTACTGTTAGTGAGTGAGCTGTGTAACTATGTTGAAAACTAAGAAATTAAGTAAACAAAACGGAAAAGATCCTCTTGTCATAGCTTATTCCTCCCACGCATCCACACAGGCCAACGCATGAATGAAATTAACTGCACGCATGACAACTGGTGTCAGAAGGGGGGATTTCTTCTGGAAATTTCAACTACAAGTTTGAAACTAGAGAAAAGTCAGACACTGGTGAAATATACAGTGTATAAGCAGTAAGCTAATTTGTTAGTGCTCTTCCAGGACGAGAGGCAAGCAGGCTGACATCATCGTGCTGATGAGAACTGTGTTGACTCAACTACAAAGTGAATTGTCAGAAATAAGAGACTTGAAGGCTCCAGAAGAACATCTTAGTTAGTTTATACAATTATTCATTGTTCATATTAATTCACAGTGGATTAACTTTTGAATTAAAAAAAATGTATTAGTAAATGTTGAGACATACATTAAGGCAGGGGTGCCCAACCCTGTTCCTGGAGATCTACCTTCCTGCAGAGTTTAGTTCCAACCCTGATCAAACACACCTATCTGTAATTATCAAGTGCTCCTTCAGATCCTAATTAGTTGGTTCAGGTGTGTTTGATCAGGGTTGGAGCTGAACTCTGCAGGAAGGTAGATCTCCAGAAACAGGGTTGAGCACCCCTGCATTAAGGTAATTAAATGCTATACTAGTTCATCATTAGTTCATGTTAACTAATGTAGTTAAGTCGACAGTTTGTCTGAGAACAACTGACATATACACATTTACCCCAGTGAGCAAATTTGGAACTAATTTGTATAAATAAATCACATCTTAATTGGTGAGTTTGGTGATTTGTAATATTGCATACAGTACCTTTGTAACATTTGTGTAGTTGGCAGTATATTTAAATGAACAACAGTCTTTTCTCCATGTTACCAGCACCCAGGTATCACAGTTTATTTGTCAGCAAAAGTCTGCAAAATGTTTTAATGACAAAAACACATTAGTTAGTTCATCATCATAGATCTGAGTCATTGTCTTTTCTCTTCTGTCTTCAGTCTGTTTGATTGCAGTATTACAGAGAAACAGTGTGTCATCCTGACTTCAGCTCTGAAATCAAACCCATCACACCTGAGAGAACTGGACCTGAGCTGGAATAAACTAGGAGACTCTGGAGTGAAAAACCTCAGTGATCTACTGATGAACCCACAATGCAAGCTGGAAAAACTGAAGTACAATTAATGTTTATTTATTTTAAGACAACAGGTCTTAAGATAAATTATTTATAGCAGTGCTCCAGCATCTGATGCAATGTGCTGATTGTTACATGCACAAATCAGCCTTTTATCAGATAATAAAGAATAGAGGCATTAAATAAATAGTTAAAAAGGCAGGGGGGGCGGGGGAATGTAATGCCTGCTGTAGTTCTTTAATAAGGCACTCATCATACATCTGAGTTTTTGTCTTTTCTCCTTCTGTCTTCAGGCTGTGGGGGTGCAGTATTACAGAGAAACAGTGTCTCATCCTGACTTCAGCTCTGAACTCAAACCAATCACAGCTGAGAGAGCTGAACCTAAGCGGAAATCAACTAGGAGACTCTGGATATGAAAACCTCAGCGATCTACTGATAAACCCACAATGCAAGCTGGAGAAACTAACGTTAGTAACATTATATTGTACAGCAGTTACAGTGCAATTATAGTTTACTGTTTAAAGACAACTGGACTCAAGTCATCTTCCAGACTTTGTCATTGGTCATAATTATCTGTCTAGTAAATAACTGCATTTAAAGTATTTGAAACAGTAAACTCATTGTCTACTTTTTTATCCACAGAAATGTCTGATTTGCATTTGCTGCTGCAATAAACAAAAGAATAAACAATAAAATATAGGGTTGCACTTTATTTTAAGGTTCAGTTCTCACTATTAACAAAGCATTAACTATGACTTTCGCATCGATAAACTCCCAATTTGTTGCTTATTAATAGTTAGTAAGGTTGTTGTAAAGTTTAGGTATTGTGTAGGATTGGATGTAGAATATGATAATGGAGAATATGTGCTTTATAAGCACTAATAAACAGCCAATATGTAAGCAATTAGTTAACAGTGAGAATTGGTCCCTATACTAAAGTGTATAAAAGAAAGAAAGAAAGAAAGAAAGAGAGAATGAACAACAGTTTCCACTCCACAGGACTAGTGATACAAATACAAACAGATTATACGAACTATATGACAGATTATATTCCTATTGTTGTATGTTTCATAATGTAAGACAGTAACCCCCACATGTGAAACTGTTGATGCTTTTATTAACAGAGCTCATGTCACAAACATGACACATCAGATCACCATACCTCCTGTGTGTTCACAGCAAACACACAATGAGAGACTGGGGATAGGCCTTACGTTCTTAAAGAGCCCGACACTTTTAGACTGCAGCGTGTTAGAATGAACAAATCATGTTGCATTTCTGGACTGATCATTTATCACAATGATCTACACCTTCTGTAACTCTTCAATTAGATATTGTCATGTATTTACATTTACTTTTACAATTATTCATATAGCAGATGATTTCATCCAAAGCAACTTTCAATTTAGGAATACAAGAAGCAATTCATTATAAAAAGGCAAATAAACAGTAAGTGCTTGTAATGAAAATTTTCAGACATCATTTTGGTTAGTAGAAGCTAGAACAGGAAGGATTGAGGAAAGGTGAAATCAAAGATTTTTATTTTTTTTTTTAATGCTCATTGTTCTTTGTCTTCAGTCTGTATGAATGCAGTATTACAGAGAAACAGTGTCTCATCCTCACTTCAGCTCTAAAATCAAACCCATCACATCTGAGAGAGCTGGACCTGAACCAGAATAATCTACGAGACTCTGGAGTGAAAAACCTCAGTGATCTACTGATGAACCCGCAATGCAAGTTGGAAAAACTGAAGTGAGTATCATTATACTGTACAGCAGTTACAGCGTGATTAAACTTTTTAGTTTAAGACCGGTGGGCTCATGTCACATAATTTCTAGCGCTGACATTTCTCTATCTAAAGAAATATTCATTAATAATATGTTTGTATGTGTATGTGTATAAACGGCTGAAATCTGACAGAAATGACAAAACATAAATGACAACAGACTAAAAAACAGCCTAACAGTAGATGATTCTGACAGTTAAATTTATACTAGACTAATGGAAATTTTCACTTATTTTTTAATGAAGACAAATGTATGTTTATTTTATTTGTGCATATAGAGATTGTAAAAACTACACTCTAAAATGGCTTAAAATGATTTGACTTAATTCAATTGATGATTTTTTTGTATTATGTTTTTCTTGTATTATTTTTTTTGTATATATTCATTTACATTGGTAAAAATCACTTATTTGTTATGAGTCCAGAGTTGGATAAATTGTGTCCTCAGATACTTCTCTCTCGATTTGTTCATTCTTATGTTATAAGTTTCCGTGATTTTGCTTGTGTATTAGTGGCTGTATAGAATTTACTCATGATGTATCAGGGATCTGATTTATTGTCTTTTCTCTTTCTGTCTTCAGTCTGTGGAGATGCAGTATTACAGAGAAACAGTGTTTCATTCTGACTTCAGCTCTGAAATCAAACCCATCACACCTGAGAGAACTGAACCTCAGTGGGAATCAAATTAAAAACACAGGAGTGAGTCACTTATGTGATGTACTGAAGGATTCACACTGTAAACTGGAGAGATTGAGGTCAGTAACATTAACATACAAAAATCAAAATGATTATAATCACTTCAACAGTTTAAAGCTGAACACTTTATACTCAATGGTCCAGTTTCACAGATGGGGCTTAGCTTAACCCATGACTAGGTCTTAGTTAAATTAAAATATTTAAGCAGCTTTTATAAAATTGCCTTAGAAGAAAACGTCACAGGTGTGTATTGGCACTGACATATTTTACGATATTCAGAGCAAGATATTTTCAGTTGAGACAGCTCAAACATGCATTTTAGTCTGGAACTAGCCTTAAGCTTTGTCTGTGAAACCGGGAGTACTGTATCTCAAAATGAGTCTGAACTTACTTTATAGTTGTAATTTTTTTTTTTCACTTTTATATTTTGTGATTTGGTGTAGGGACGCTCATCATGAACTGATTAACCGTTAACCAATATAATTTTTTTTCTGAATATGAGTTAAATGGTTTAAAAAATATTTTTACTTTTGCTACTATTTACTATATAATATATTTACTTTTGCTACTATTTTAGTCTCCCTTATTCCACAACAAATCCTTTCAATTTAATGGCATTCAGAACAGAACAAGAATGAAAAATATAAGTAGCTTATAAATGTCAAGCCAAAATTAATTAATTTAAAGTTGTTGGGCTCATGTAGCCTATCTCTCTGATTTGACACGAAACCAAAAAGGTCCATAATCGCAATGTATTTGAAGGCTGAAATATTATTTATTCTGTAAACTAGACTTTCTACTTTACTCATGTTCCAATATTGATGTAAAACCTCATCCTACAAATGTGTTTGGCATAACAGCACATAAGTACGGTGGTCACACTGAACAGCAAAGATTGTACTACAGACTATTTAAATTAAGCAGTGTACTTTTTTTATGTGTTTTACTGTTTATTTTGATGATGAAAAGGTTGCAATGTCAAGTTAGAAATGCTAGAACTAATATGCTGTGTGTGTGCATGAGGCACCAGTGCAATCACTTGAATTATTTCCTTATAACAGCAGAAACAACTTAAATACAATATTTATGGTCATACAAATAAGAGTAAGGCATAATTTGAAACTATAAAGGGTTTACTTTTATTTCTGTCCAGTCACAACAAAAATAAAGCATTGTGCTTATGTAAAATAAAAAAGATAAACAAGATAAGCAAGTTTCCATGTACTTATTTGTGCAGTGTGTCACAAAAATTAGCCAAAACCTATATATTATTTGTCTTACAGTTTTGTTTTTGTTTTTTCTTTTGTTTTGGTAATTAAGTAAAATATATCTTGTATATTTATTCGTTTTGCATATGTGATTTTATTTGTCTCCATTCACAGAAGCACTGCAGGTGTGTGATGATGATAAATCCTCATGTTCTGTTGTTTTTGCTGCTTTTTGCACATGTAAAACAAATTTTGTTGTTTTTGATAGGTCACTGACACTTATCAATTCTAATTTAAGTCTTATTTCTCAATCTTGCCGTTTAATGGTTAATGATCATAAAAAAGGAACATCCCCTATCTGGTGAAATCAACAGGATAATCTTTTCCCCCCTCTGTTTTATTTGCTTGTAAAAAATTATGTAACTTATTCTATTTTTTTAATTATTGTATTATTTCCTGCTCTCCCTCTTTCTGCCAATGAAGGTTAAGAGGCTGTGAAATGACAGATGAAGGTTGTTCTGCTGTGACTTCAGCTCTGCAGTTAAACCCATCACACCTGGGAGAGCTGGACCTAAGCGGAAATCAACTAGGAGACACTGGAATGAAAAACCTCAGTGATCTACTGATGAACCCACAATGCAAGCTGGAGAAACTAGTGTTAGTATCATTATACTGTACAGCAGTCACAGTGTGATTAAAGTTTACTTTGTAGTTTATTTTAAGACGTGCTGCATCTTATTTTATAGTGCTGCATCTTCTGTTTTTCCTCTATTTGAAGAAAGATTCAGCAACAATATTAGTTAATGGGTTTGTATGTGTATTAGAAGAAAGAGCATTAAACTTGCTGAAATCTAACAAATCTTTGCTGTGAAACAAGACAGAAGTGAAAACAGAATAAAAACAAGTGCCAGAATGACAGTAGAGTTTTCTGAGTCATTTATGCTGGACTAATGGTACTTCTTACTAAATTTTCTTTCATTCAAAATGTGTATTTAGAAATTGTACACTCTAAAATAACTAAAATAATTTATGAATGTATATGTTTTTCTTGTATTAAAAATATAAATTTATATTATTAACCTTTTAAGTGTTATTTTTCTATTGTGTCTACATTAATCCTATCTATTAATCTACATTAATAAAATGTACTTGTTGAGTGAGGGCAAATCCAGACATGGATTATAACTAGTATCCTCAAATATTCCTCTTTTGGTGTATTTCCTATAATTAAGTTTCCATGGTTTTGCTGGTTTATTAGTGGCTGTATAGCATTTGCTCATTATCCCAAATCTGATTAATTTTTCTGTCTCTTTCTGTGTTAAGATTGTGTGATTGCAGTGTTACAGAGAAACAGTGTCTCATCCTGACTTCAGCTTTAAAATCAAACCCATCACACCTGAGAGAGCTGAACCTCAGCTGTAATGAAATTAAAAACACGGGAGTGAATCACTTATGTGACGTATTGAAGGATTCACACTGTAAACTCGAGAGATTGAGGTCAGTAACATTCACATACAAGAATCAAAATGATTACCATCACTTCAACAGTTTAAACCAAAACAATTTATACTCAGTATCATGATGAGTCTAAGTTCACATTATATTTGTGAAAAAATCTTGACCTTAATGATTTGTTTGTCAGTGTCAGTACAGGTCTCTTTCTCTTTTTGTATCTTTCTAGTCTAATCTACTGTGGCATTACAGATGTTTCTTCTTTAACGCAGTCTATGACATACACAAAAGCACTGCAGTTTCTAAAAGAGCTTGAGCTTAGTAACAATATGATTGGAGACTCAAAGCAGCAGCTCACTGATGTGCTACGAGACTCAAAATGTGAACTGAGGTGAGTAAACAACACTTTGTGATATTACTTTCAAATATTTGTGAAAGAACATTATTAAATTATTATCAATCTTTATTTATTGTATTGTTTGTGTTAGAATGAAATGTAAAGTTGATTAAAATGTATGACGCAAAGAGGAAAACAAAGCACACTGTCACAGCTTTATACAACAATGCTTTATTAATTACATCAGTACAAGTGAATCATTGCAGACTGAAAATAGATTTAGTCAGATTGTAGAAAAACGCTGGTAAAATTAGTGCAGATTCCAGCTTCAGCTCACAGTTGTTCAGCATCACATGATCAATGTCTCTGTCTCTTATGTGTTTTTACTTTGACAAGCAACAGTGGATTGTATAGTAAGGTGACCAGACTTGCCTCTTCCTGGGGACATTTTCAGCACAGGATTTCTAAATTGCCTAAAATAACCAGGTGTTGTTGTATGACATCAAAGTACCACGTAGGACAAAGGAGAAAACATGGAATGTCTTTAGAGATGTGGTGGCTGGAATTATTGACCTTCCAGTGTCAGTACTCCAAAGGCTTGCTGTTGCTACTCCTTTTGACTTGTACACTCCTGTCAAAATGAGCAACTCATGTCGGCTTGCAAGTCAGTCACATCAAATTCTTTCCAACTGTTCCCATACACCAGGGCTTTTCAAACCTGTCCTAGAGGCCCCCAGCACTGCATGTTTTGTATGTCTCCCATATGAGACACACCTAGTTCAGGTCTTCTCTACTAAGGCAGCCTCTACTAATACTGATGAGTTGAATCAGGTGTGTTAGATGAGGGAGACATCAACAAGTTTGAAAACCCCTGCCATACACCTTTCCGTCCGAGTTTGTCGTTTCAAGTATATCCTTTTCAATTGATAATGTAATGAAAAGCTCAAATGCTGATTTTATATCATTCTCATCTGAGGAGGATGCTTCATAATCAGGGTCCTCCTTAGCATTATCATCTGTCTCAAACACATTCTCCTCTTGTCAGTTTCACTGTCAAAAAACTGACAAAATCTCATTGACAGAAAAACTTTGCTTAGAGGGTATTTTCAGTACAGAGAGAGAGCGTAAAGGGAAAGCCTACAAAACAAAGAGAAATGGTTCAGAAGGCTTCTGTGTAAGCATTTATATGTTTTCTCCTCCCCTGTAAAGCACAAGAATTATGTTATGAACTATATTATATCTAATATAATATAGATTTGTTAAGTCATGTTATTTATGTATTCTAATCTATAGAATTAAAATGAAAGTAAATGTTTTGGCTAGGTAACGTTATCAATTTTAAAT
The DNA here is from genome assembly GCA_036247105.1 of Cirrhinus mrigala. Classification (NCBI taxonomy): domain Eukaryota; kingdom Metazoa; phylum Chordata; class Actinopteri; order Cypriniformes; family Cyprinidae; genus Cirrhinus; species Cirrhinus mrigala. Next base: position 14,277,318 of record CM070010.1, on the reverse strand, counting down.
GAAATGTTAATGAACAGTTCAAGTTAATAATGAACAGGCTAAGTCTGGCATGCTGTGCAACGGGCCGATTCCGGCATTTAAGTGTCTCAGATTGATTGGGTCCATAATCTGGCACTGAGTACACAGACATCCAGGCCGGGTGCTGCAGATGGGCAAGTCTCTGGCAAGTGAGAATTTACCTGAAACTGGCCCGGGAGAGGGATTGTGTATGAAGTCAAAATGGTACGTTTTCACTAAACTTGAGTGGAGTCAGCAGTTCGCCTGACAGTAAATAAGGATATAATCCTAATGTATCTATTTAAAAAATCTATTTGTTTTTCGTTGTTGGTGAAGTGTTATTTTGGTTTCCAATCACCAAGGAGAGGCTATTCAAGGTCCTAAAGATGGTGGCCATGACAAAAAAGTCACGTGACTGAAACCCATGAATTGAGAAAATGTCTCGCATTTTCATCAGTCTGTTGGTTTTTTATCATATTAAGAATACGTGTGTGCATTCTCTTGCACTTTTTTAATTCTTTTTGGAGCATAGTTTCCACGCAAAGGATATGCGGACCTCATCCAGTGATCTAGCACCACTGTCAGAAATTGTCGAGGACACATGGAAAAACACAATATTCTCCATTCATTTTAACCAAAAATCCGATGCATTTTTAATAGTATTTTTATAGTTTATTTTAGGTGGTTTCTTTTTTTTGTTGATGAAACTACTAATACCTAAGACTTTTGGACAGTACTGTACATTATCCTGCTTATTACACAGCTTCTTGCCACATATGCAAAATACGATGGACCATCGCAACTACTGGCCCACCTTTACAAGGACTCAGCCCTGCACCAACTGTGAGCCAGCGGCATCATTTCTACTCTCCTTCTCTCCTCCTTTCAAGCACCAGGTCAAGGCATGGTTACATCTCTCAACTCTACAAGGGTTGGTAGTTACAGTTGGCCATCAGATGGGCACCCCCGTTCCTTGGTGTTTCACTGATTTAAGGCCATGACAACTCAGGAGGGCTTGACACCAGATCCAGCGTCCTGGATCTACCCCTGCTGACCACCACCCAACTCTGTCGTTGCTCGTCCTTCAACAGGTTGGCTCTGCCACTGCAGCTCCTGCTCTATCCAGATCCAATGAGAGTTTCTGCCTGTTCGGTGACCTTGCCTACCAGACGTTTCTTGGCCATCTCTTCAATCCCCAGCAGCCCAAGGTTTCTCCAGGGTGACTGCCCAGCAAAGCCTCTGCAGCTGACCTCTACCGGTAAATTCCAGGCCTTCCTGCTGGCTCTCGAGGATAAGGCCTTGATATTTCTCGAGCTTGCACTCATGTGAATCCTCCATCCTTTCTTCCCAGGATACTGTTAACTCTATAAGCACCACCTGCTTGGTACCTTTAGACCAGAGGACAATATCTGGTCTGAGGCTAGTGTGTGCTATCCCCTCTGGGAATTTGAGCCGCTTCTTCAGGTCTGCCTGCATCTCTTAGTCATTTGCTGAGGCCAGGACCCCTCTACTGCTGCAGTGCTCTCTCCTGTCCTAACGAACTAGATAAAGTGGTGCCTGTTGGAAAGTTGTTTAATCTTCTTCCTTGCCTTTTCCACACCATCCGCCAACTGAGACAGGATCTTATTATGATGCCACCAGAATTTCCCATCTGCCAAACTTGACTGGCATGCTGAGAGGACATGCTTAAGGTTGACTTGCTTTCCACATAGTGTGCAGCTGGGGCTCTCTGCCATCCCCCAAATATGGAGGTTTGATGGAGTAGGTAGAACATCGTAGACAGAACACATCAGGAACTTTTTCTGATGCCTTTCCATGGTCCAAATGTCGTCACGTCAGGGCCTTTTCTCGTACACCCTCCCACCTTGTCCACCTGCCCTGTTTATATAAGTGATTAGACACAAAAAAAAAAAACAGCTGTGAGACTGAAAGTTCAGACAAGACGGACATTTAAGGCAGAATGTACAGTCGTGTCATTAATTATATAGCTTTTCACCGCATAAATAAAGACAATAACATACAGTACAATGTTATTTGATAAGAAAGTGTTTTAAAATTTACTTATCTTAAATCCATTACAGTGTACAAAGCAATTGTTCTAGTAAAAAGGACAAAGCTTTTCATCAATGTGTTATTCTGCATTGCTAATGACAACGGTTGTTATCAGGGTATAACACAGCTCAGAATATCGCAACTGACGAATCAGAATCAAGATAGTTGTGCAAAAATTACAAGGACAAACAGCTTTAAATAGTGAAATATTTAACTGAAAGGTTATTGTTTAAAGGGAAAATAACATTTGTTTTTGTTCCTTGTCATTTATTATATTTAGCATACACACATTAGCATGTCTTTCTCTTTATTGTGACTCAATAGGAGTCACATGAACACAAACAGACAAACATATAAATAGAATTCATGTTTTAAAGGTAGCATATTATACTTAAAAGATAAATTCTTTTTTTATAAATATGTATACAAGTTAATGAAAATGTAATTGCTGTGTTAAAATGTAAAAAAAAAATTGAAATGGTAACTAATTTGCAATTTGTTTCACTGAACCGTGATTGTTTTCTCTGTTCCTCCATCCAGAATAGATGAAGATCCATTGCCAAGAGTCCCTGATAGAGATCAGTTGCCAAAAATGCCTGATAGAGTTCAATCGCCAAAAATCCCTGATAGAGTTCACTTGCCAAAAGATGGATGTTTTATGTCATAATTTAAAATAATGATGAGAGGAGCAGTAAACATCAGGTGAAGATCCACAGAAGAGCTTCACTACTGAGGAAAAATAAATGTGTAAATGTGATAGTGTAAATGTGTAAAGACTTTACAATGAAGTAATGCAGCATGTGTGTTAGAAACAAGTGATACTGAATGATTAATGTTGTTTTAGTATTCAAACAAATGATCATTTTGTTTCATTTAAAGGTAAAACAGAGGAGGAAGGTCAGATGAGTCTGTCTGGTTCTTCAGTTTAAGGCCTACAAATATAATAATATTTGTATTAAACTCATCCATAATGATTTAAATGTTTCTAATCATAAATTTGACTATCAAGTACAGCACTTAAATGTATCAAAAGATTTAAAGCAAGTCTACACTGTAAAATGTCCATGTCACTTAAAACATTAACATGATCTCTCATACATTTTATACACGTTATTCTATTTTATATTAAGTTAGTTATGTGTATGTCCAGTATATTGTATTTGTTCTGTGGATGGAGTCTCTCCTTCATCCGTCCAGACCAGCTAAACATTTGTACAATTTAACATAATTTGTGTGTCTTTCACTCCGCTCTAGATAGTTGAATGCATTTTGTCTCCTTTTTTCACCTCATTTACATTTGCATGTAAATTAAATTATACATATTATACAAAAAATTTCACTTGCCTGTTTTAAATATTATTAAAGCTACATATGCAGATGAAGAGAGATTCTCTTTCTTAAAGGTGTGCTGGCTTTCTTAAAACCACATGATTGATTTTTTGAAAAAATTGGTTGAAAAGGAACTCTGCTGCTCTGGCTAATATATAAAGACAGAAATATTCCCATTATATGTATATAAATATAGTTTTAGAATTTTTATATTGAATTCATTTTATTTTTACTCTACATAGGTACTACTGGGATTCAATTAAAACAGACACAATAATTACAAAATATAAAATTCTTTATTTAAAACATTGCATGTATAACATTTAAAAATACAGTCTTCCAATGCTGGAGTGTATGAGAGTTTTCCTCATTTCCTAAAGAGTGGTGTTATTTAATCGTATGAGTGCATCTATAACTAAATTTCTATGTTTATTGGTCATATTTAGTGTGTTGTTTATGGGTTATCGCCATATGTTTTGTTGAGTTAACCAATATGGCCCGTATGGCCGATCAGTCTGCGCGTATACTACCTGGTTGCATGATTGTTATTGTTTATATGGTTCTTTCTTGTTGTTTATATGAAGCAGAAGTATATTTATTCATTATGTGTATTGAAAGAGTATTTAGATGATTTCAGGCATTGTTGAATACGCTAAGAAATGCTTAGTCATTCTGTTATGCACAAGCTTTTCAGCCGCAGGTTCGTATCTAAGTCTGACCAAAGTTGAATAACTTATGCATAAGGTGTTGAAAGTGAAGAATACTACTTCTGATATGTTTTAATGTCTTTTTAACTATTAATATTGTTATTTTTTGCTATTGTTTATTGCATTGTTATGCTATGGTGAATGTTAAGTACTGATATATACTATTGTTTTCTACTTGTTTGTATAACCACACAAACACCCACATGTTTGCATATGCTAATGCAAATAAATCTTCTGTGAAGCAAGAAGCATCTTCATTGCAGTTTGACCAGACATACCACAGTGATTAATTTAACCTGAACCACATTAGTACCTACAGTACATTTGGTCCTTCGAGCCGGATCCAGTAATTGCTGTGGATTGTGGAAGATGTTTCCAGACCAGAAGATCAGAGATGGACAACCAGCTGATGTATGTCCTAAGCATTGAAAACAGCCTCCAGCCTGGTTAGAGGACTAAGAAGTTTTTCCCCCCGCTATCACCAACAGTCTCCAGCTGCACATATGGTCCCTCATCCCAGAGAGTTACAGGAACCTCACACTGAAAGGGTAGCCGAGATGAACCCTCTCACTTACCAGCCAATGAGCGAATATGCCACCGGGACAGACCAGAGATTCGTAAGCCGCTCAGTATTCATCGAACCAAGATATGTGAGCACACCTGTATCTCACCCAGTCACAAAGGAGGATGTATCAGAGATACAAAGAACGGTTCAGGAGCTCAAGCGAGAAAATCAACAGCTTCAGTCTACCATGCTAGATATGCAGCAGAACATGAGTGTTAACACAGCATCCTCACTCCACCAAAGGTCAGTGCCTTTGCCATATGACAGAGCCCAGTCACAAGCAAGTCGAGCCCCCTTACCAGATTATGAAGACTGGCCGCTGCCACCTCCACCTGTAGTGGATGACGACATCCTTCCTCCCGCAGTGGATGTACCACCCCCACCTCCTAGACACGTATCCAGTTTGGTGGCGGAATTAACTACCAGACTGCGGGAATTACAGACTAAAGATCAACCTCGCTCATGTCTATCAGCCCTTGAGTACTGTGAACCTGAGCTATTCCATGGCATCATCTCCACAGCAGAGAATTTTAAACTATCCCCAGTCCAGTTGCCCTAAAACAGCACTTACCACCAGTATGCCATTCTACAGAGATAGTGGACAGCATCCATAGTACCCTCAACAAGAAAAAACATACAGAGGCCCTAAGCCCACAATCCCTGACTTCACTAAGGGAGACCCACAGGAATTTGCACGACTTAAAGTCTCACTGGACAACCTTTTACCAGCGGATGCTACTGAGAGATTTAAATATCAAACTCTCTTAGAACACTTGAAGTTTGAGGATGCTCTTCTCATTGCAGACTCATACATCAATTCTAGTAGGCCCCACTCAGATACCATGGCCTCTCTCACTGAGCAATACGGGCAACCTCACCATTTAGCATTGCAGCGAATTGCTGATTTGATGGACGATCCTACTATCCGTAGCCATGAGGCCAGTGGGTTCAAGAGGTTTGCATTGAAAGTCATGCTGGACCAATTGGGAGATAACGGCAGAATTTTACTACAACTTCAGTGTGGCTCACACATAATGAGGCTGTTGTCAAAGTTGCCCCACGACTTACGAGCTGAGTTCAAAAGGTACGTGTACCACTTTAATGTTCATATCCCCACGCTTCTACACTTTGCCGACTGGCTTGAATATGAGCTGAAAATACAGGAGAGTGGTTTCGAGTTTCTTGGTGGAGACAGAAAGGATCTCACTGACCAGAAGAGAGATAGGTGCAAAGACTTCAAGTCCACCAAGACAACAGCTATATTTCATAGTGCAGACCCTACTTCCAGTACCACATCTTCAGGAGAGTCCAATTCAAGCATGGTTAAACCTCAGGACAAACCAAAAATGTTCTGCTCCTACTGCACAAATACCCAGCATTATCTGAACCAGGAACTGAAGCAACATGGCAAACCAGAAAACCTTGCTCTGAGAACTGTTAGACATGACATGTAAATCATTCATGGTACTTCAGTCTCCTTCACCATCTCACCAGCCTGTCAGCCTCATAAAGTCTTCAAGATACACAGGGCATTTACTGCAGACCATTTGGGGGTCGCTGAATACACTTGCCCTGCCGCCATTTTACAGCATAAATATAGACACCTCAGAGGATTGCCAGTCCCTTCCTTTGACAGTGTTCAGCCCCTCCTTCTTATCGGCTCTGACTACCCCTACTTAGTTACCCCGATTGAGCCTGTACGCCTGGGACCTCCTGGTGGACCACCAGCAGTGAAGACACGAATAGGCTGGGCAGTCCAAGGGCCTGCTAAGCATGTGCAACATCAACTTTTGACCCAGCAGTGTCTCAACATATCGATCCATGAAGAGTTAAGGACATGCCCGAAATGCATGCTACAAAGCAAGCTGTGATGCCGAATCTACGCAGCACTGAGACTCATCTGGCTAAAGAAAAAATGTCAGAGGCTTACCAAGCTGAGATTCAGAGACTGAAACAGGCAGGTTATGTGGTTGAAGTACCAGAGCAAAATCTGATGGAGAAAGATCAAGAATCATGGTTGATTACCCATCATATAGCGAGTCATAATGGAAAAAACAATTTTCAATTTTCAAACGACCTGCTTCTGCCTGGACCAGCTCTGGGGTCCTCCTTACTTGGTGTATTGCTGCGATTCCGGGAGCATGGTGTCGCCTTTAGTAGCGATATAAAGGGCATGTTCCCTCAAGTAAGATTACTGCCTGAGGATAAGCCCCTCCTCTGATTCTTATGGTGTGATCTGAAGAGAGAGGAACTCCTTAGCGTCTACGAGTGGCAAGTGCTCCCATTCGGGAAAACCTGCAGTCCGTGTTGTGTGACGTACACACTACAGAAGCACGTGTTTGATCACAGTCAGCCAGGAGAGAATGTCCGCCACTCCCTTGAAAGGCGTTTCTACGTAGATAACTGTCTGCAGCGTGTTGCAACACCTGATGAGGCTAAAGTGCTGGTGAACACACTGATATTGGTATTGGTATAAGTCTTGGTATAAATTCACATAATCATACATAAACAATTCATATATACACACACATAAGTATACATATACACATACATATACCTACATACACACATTACAAATAAAGTCTCATTATAATCTATGATATAATCCATACTGTACATTTGATATATAACTTTCTTTCTATACATATAGATATAAATACATGCATGCAAAATTATAAAATTATATAATTATATATCAAATTAAATAAATTAAGAATATATCTTATATATATATATATATATATATATATATATATATATATATATATATATATATATATATCTCGATGTAAAATAGTTACGGGAGCCTAACATTTCTTATTATTTTGTAGTTTTGGGCATCAATTCACTGTTACATGTAGGTATTTAATATAGTATACATAACAATATGGGATACAATATAGAAAAATAGATAGAAGATATATAAATGTCTAGGAAGGAAAGGAAAGGTGTGAATTGTAAATGTGTCCAATTGGTTTTTAGGTATAGCATGTGTTCTTTTAATAATTGAAACCATTGTGTAACAGAATTTTTTTATTTATTTTTTTCCAGTTTATAAGAATTGTTTTCTTACAAAACACAAGAGTAGTGAAGCAGTGTGTTCTATTGTAGTGGATATTACTGAGGTATCACCTAACAGGCACAGTGATGGAGTAAGTGGAATGTTACAATTGAAACATGTTGAAATTGCTTTAATGGTTTCTTTCCAGAACAGGGTAACTGGTGGACATGACCATATTGCATGAAAATATGTATCCGGTATGTTAATCATGCAGTGTGTACATTTATGTGACTGCTATACCCATTTCAAACAGTTTTTGTTGAGTTAAATGTATTCTGTGAATGACTTTGTATTGAATTGAATTTTATTCAGACGGAAGCTAAATATATTTTTACAGATTTGATTCCAAAAATCTGTGTAATTTTGTGATTGGTACATGTTTTGTCCGCTGATAACATTATGTTACATAGCTTACTTATTGATTTTGATGATGAGCTAATCTTATGAATATTGTTCAGTAGGGTTTGTGGTTGTATTTGTGTGTGACCAACAGTGTTGGGCAGTAACGCATTACTTTGTAATGTGTTACTGTAATTTGATTCTTTTTTTAGTAACGGAGTAATTTAACGTGTTATAATTTCCAAATCAGTAATTAGAGTATAGTTACAAGCATCCGTTACTGCTGCGTTATATCATTGCCGACAGAATGTGTTTTATCATCTAGATTGTAAAAAGGCTGTTGGCTAGCAAGACCTACTTTGACTGGTAAGCGCCTGTGAGGCGAATTCTACCAATGAAAGCAAAGACAGCATGGAGAGAGGAAAGTATGTGTTATGTAGCTGGAAATACAATCATTATTTTGAGTTTACTTATGTCAAAGGAAAGAACATTTTTGTGCGTTGTCAGAGGGGAAGAAAATCTTTTCAACCGTGAAAAACTCCATATCCATTTTAAAACACCTGAAAGAGCACGGCACATTAAAACTTATGAAGAACGTACCGGGTGCGGAAAGCAACACACCAACTTCCATTGTCTTCACATGAGTTACTGCCCCCCGCAGCCCCACACCTGCACTTGCCCATCAAGTCTTGTTGCGGCGCGGGACAAGACTTGATGGGCGAGTGTGTGTGCGAGCGGGCAGAGATGCAATGTGCGGAATGCAATAGAACAAAATAATTTCTAAAAATATCTAAAACAAATGAATTGCTATTCCTGTATTGCATAAAAGCAACAAGAACAACTAATATAAAACAAAAACGATTAACACGCATAAGCATAGGCAGAGTTTCTATTTATAACACATGTTTGCAGCGTTAAACAATGTTGATTTGTGGAATGCAACGGACAATCAGAGAATCCACTCACCGCTCAAAATGCCGTGTATTTTGCAACCACGCATACAGAAGCCTATTGCTTTTAGTAAAAATAACAGTGGTTTGTGAATGTTGATGCTTTAATAACAAATATTTTATCGGGAGCGTTTATGCTGGGCAACACACAAACATACTATTTCACGTAAATTTCGTGAATGTACAGAAAAAAAAGTAATGTAACTAGTAATGTAACCAATTACTTTTGAAATAAAGTAATCAGAACAGTAATTTGATTACTTTTAAAAGGAGTAATCAGTAATTTAATTACATTTTCAGAGTAACTTGCCCATGTCAGGACTCGGGTATGATCCGTCCGTTTTGCTGGGGTTTTTTTCTATTTTTGTGTTTTTTTTTTTTCATTTTATTCGTTACGTCTCATTTTTATCCTCTTTTATTCGTTTGGGTTTCTCTCTTTCTCTCCCCCTCTGTTATCTTTTGGGGCTTCCCTGTTTGTTCCGGTGCCAGCTGATTGTCCTCTGCAATCAGCGTGCCGCTTGTTTGGCGCACCTGCTTCGCCTTACCTTTTAATTAGTTGGTCTATTTCTCCTGGCTGTTCTCTTTGTATTGTGACAGTGTGTTCTGAGAGTTTGCGAGTTCTACTTTCGTTTGTCTCCAGTCTAGTCAAATAAACCAAGATTCTTCTCTGCCCAGTTGGTGTAACGTGTGCTCTGCCCTTAGTGCTCGCTCTTCTCGGATTGTCTCTGTGGACCTGACCCGTGCTCTGGTTTTCGACGCTGTGACTGGCTACCCTCCACATCTCTGTCTGCACCTCTCTCGACCCTTCTCCGCTCGACTATTCTCCTGCCTACCGATTCGGATTCGTTGCCCTTCTTCTCTTCTGGCGCTGACGCAGGCTGAGCGCTCTGCCCGGACTGGGTTTGGATTTTTTTTGGATTTTTGGATTTCGGAACTGTGCCTTTTTTTTTTTTTTTTCCTGTCTACGGCCTATTTATTTTAGCTTTTTCCTTTTTTTTTTTTTTTTTTTTTTTTTTTTTTTAGCCAGTGTTACTGGCTAATAAAATTACTCTCTGCCTCATCCACTCTTGGGTCCTTTCTGTCCTGACAGCCCAACACTGGTTATGACTGTGCAGAGCCACCAACAGATTATTAGCTGTTTAGATGTCAGCAGCATTACAGGGGGAGACTGAAAATGCATTACCTACAAGAAATCTTTGGACTAATCGGATGCAAATGTCATGTGAAAATATTTTAATGGGTAGAGTTACTGTGTTCAGTTACTGTAACTTTTTTTTTGTCTTGGATTTTTAGACAGAATTTAATTACACTGGATAGCATTTTAAAAGACTGCATCGCTGCATGGTTTAAAGAAAATTCTCTTTGTCCTGTATCAAAGACTCCACATAATTCCTCCTTGTGGGAAGAAAATTAGATGCCAATTAAAATGGCAGTAACACTTTACAATACGGGTGCACAAATATGCATTAATTCATGCTTAACTAATGCACAGATAATCATGAGTTAATGTAAAATTCATGAAGAACTAAACCATTTATTAATGATTACTACATCAGTAACTAATGAACATTCTATATGATTCATAGTAAATTCAATAAATTGTTATTAGTTAAATGTGTCAATGTATTAATTCACTACTAACATGTTATATTAACTAATAGTGTAAATTCATGTGTTAATTACCACAATGGGTTGAAGCCATGTATTTCAACTTGCAGTTGTCTGCTTTAAGGAGGGGACACTCCAGGCAAAATTGCTGTTTTTCCATTCATCTGTCAAGTTTGAGATTTTGGGCTTTATGTTTTTTATAAAGTGTTTTTTCAGACTAGTGGAAAGAAAACATCTAGAAGACACTGTTAAGTGTTTCTTTTATAGCACTTTATCTATTTGCGTCAATAGATTTTTAATTACAATACATATTTTTAAATGCTGTTATCTCAGAATGAGTTTTTCTCCACTTCAGTAGCACACACACCAAACTTTTCATTTTTTTCCATCTATATCCTGAAGGTTTTTAAAGAGGGATTTGTTCATATATAATTTGCTTGATTTTATATATTTTATTCCCCCCAAAATTGTAAAAAAATATATTGTTTTCTAAGTTTTTTCTTAATTATGGAGTGACAAAATGAGATTCCCTCTGCAAAAACATTTGACACTAATATGTCAAAAAAAATTAAGAAAATTTTGTAACTGACTTCATCCAGTGTTTAGATTTTTGTACTAGAAATGTATGCAAATAAGCACATATTTCATTAAATAATGCCTCATTTGCATATTTAAACCTAACATTTTAGAAAACTTGTAATACAAAAATTGTTTACAGTCATCATTGTAATCAATCAACTGGGTAAATAAGGTGATAACGATTAGTTAATTTTCTTTTTTACCCTATTCACCTGCAGTGTCTCGCCTTAATTAATCATTAATTAATCAAAAGTAAATCTATCCTTGTGACAGAGAAGCTCTGATTTGGGGAATTGAACTCTTGATATCTGGCAACCACACACGAAAGCTCGCATAGTAGAGGCAAGTACAACAGTCTGCAATAATATTTTGTCTTCTTTTTTTGAAGAGAAAAAAAGTTTGGTAAAATTGTTATTTTTGAATGCATTTTAGTCTCCTTTTTTATCGTCAATGAAATTGCATGTTAATATAGTCATAGTTATTGTTTATTGACCTTATTGTCTTCTCGTCTTCGTCTAATTTTAATCATGAGGAAAAAAGCTAGTCAACAAACATTTTTCGTCATACTTTTCTTTAACAATATTATCACTACAGGGAATGAGGTTTACATATGTAACAGAGACGTTCCCTATCAGCCAGTCACTTTCGATGTTACATCAACGCTGATGTTAGGGGTCCCTATGGAAAGTGCAACAACCTGAACTGTGTTAAGTACATTTGAAGGAGCAGGTCCCGACAAGCAAGTGTGTCAGAACAGATATATCTCATTCTGTAACCTACCCGTAACCTAGCAGAATACTGTATGCCCTTGAGTGTTAGAATCCAAATACGGAGGCGCTGCTCGACTCAAGCCCTATATGCGGGATGCGATAACCCTAAAAGAGCATCTTAAACTCATGTATTCCGTGATCCGACAAATGCAACTGGAGCTTCTCATTGGATACACTCACAATGAGTGCGTTCAGAGCTGACCAAGACACATGACGCATAGATCATGTGTGTCCTCAAGTGTCAGAAACTTCAGGCACGGAGGCACGCACTTTTCACAGTGCTTACCTGCCTTGGTCTCTCACATGCACTTCAAACAGACAGCTCCTGAAGACATCTTTTATACTTCTGGGAACCTGCCTGTGACGTTATGGGCCATGTGGATATCCTGGCTGCATTACCCAATGTGCCCCCAAGGGGGCGCAGCATGGCGTTCCCTAGATGGGGAACTTGGCTATGTTAGCCTTGATGAGTTTACTTTCTTCATTTTATTTTTTATTGGTGGATTAAGATATTTGTTTACAGTTTTAACAGTTTCTTTGTAGACTTGTTAGACTTTACCTACCTTTTTAGGAAACTTGATTTGTTAAAAGAATCTCAGAATAATGACATTATTATAAGATTTGTCATTTAAAAATATTCTCTTTGTACTTGCTGTTTTTCAACTATAGCCATGGCATCACAGCCCATTGAAATAGCAGCCCTAGGAAGACCTGTTTCCTGGTATGCTGCATGACTGTCACAAGGATTCCTTTATTCCAGGTGGCGTTCCTAGTTATTTACACAATGCTGTTTTGTTTCCTTTTTTCACCCAATTATAAATCCACAAAAAAGAAAAGTTTATAATAGCTTTCATTAATACTTAACAAACACTTGTATAATGTTTAACAGAGCAGTGTGATGGCCAGCTTGTCCCTAGTGTTACAAATGAGGCTCCTGCACCACCAGACGGAGCCTTCACCCAAGTACTAGTCTTTCATTTGGACTCCATTTCTCATAGACCTCATACCCAGGACTAATCATGTTACACCTGCATCCAAACACGCACACTTTAAAAGAGGCCTGTTTCCTGTTCTCTGTGCAAAGTCTTGATTTGCTACGGTGATCATTTCTGAGCATTTTCCTGTATTACCCTTATGTTATTACCTGGACTGCCTTTCTCGTTTTGGATTGTAGCCGCCTGCCCGACCCTTTTACGTGTTACACAGACTCTATATCTAGCCGCCAGCCCTGATCTTTTTGTTTTGTGGTTTGAGATACTGTTGTACTGTTTCCTTGCTCAATAAAGAAGCTGCAGATGGATCCTCATGTTTCAGACTCGTCATCACACCTAGACCCAGTTCTAATAACTCTTACCCTGAGAAGATATTGCATTATTTCGGAAGATTAACTTTTCCCTTCTTTATTCTTTATAACCCGATAATGTGGTGACACATACCTGGGGTTTCACCGCTTAAACGGAAAGGTTGCATGTTCGGCTGTATGCATACACTGAGCTGAGCTGCTTCAGACAGCACACCAGTAGTGCTTCAACAGATGAAAACACACACAATTATGTCAAAATGAACGGTTTTGGCGAGTTACCTCGTAAACGTTTTTTTTTTTTAAATTAGTTAAAAAGTGTTAAAGGGGTCGTCGGATGCCCATTTTCCATAAGTTGATATGATTCTTTAGGGCAGGGGTGCTCAACCCTGGTCCTGGAGATCGACTTTCCTGCAAAGTTCACCTCCAACCCTGAAACTGAAGTATCAAAATACAAACTAACCAACAAACACCTGACTTGACTTGACTTTACTTGACATGAACAGACTTAGCATGAACAGAAACATGAACTTACCAACGAAGGTTACAGGAAAAAAGCTAGACAATGGGCAATGGAAACATAGGGGCTATATACCAAACAACAGAAGTCACATGACATAAACCAACAAATGACACATACAGCAAAGGAACCAATGAAAACATGACATGAGGGAACAGGGAATCACATGAGTATCAAAGAATAAAACTACAAAGTAAAATACATAAAAACAATAGATGTGAAACAAAACCAATATTACACATTCCTCCCTCAAAAAGGTTGGCTACAGGAAACCCCACACATGCCTGTGAAGCAGGATGGGACCTAAGTTGTGGAACACTGGCAGCCCTGGGCCATGAAACAGAGACAGAATCCATGAATCATGGAACAGTGGTGGGCCTGGACCCAGGAGCAAAGGCAGACTTGGGCCATGGAACAGAGGAGGACCTGGACCATGGAACAATGGCAGACTTAGACCGTAGAACAGAGGAGGAAACCAGGGCAGAGCAATAAAGAATAAAAGAAGAGATTGTATTGGCAAAACAGGCTTTTATCCCTGTCACAAATGTGCAACTTATAAATACATATGGAGAAAACAGTCATCTTTTAGTAGTTGTGTGGCAGATCGTGAGTACCGCATTAGATAGTTTACCACTTGTTCTTCCACTAATGTAATTTATTTGTTCACTTGTGGGTGTAACAAACAGTATGTGGGAAAAACAGGTAGATCAGTCAGAAAGCGTATTATTAAACAAATGAGCTCCATTAGGAGAAAGGATGTAAAGTCTCCAGTAACTCGTCACTTTAACGAAGCGTCACATTCTACATCAGACTCGGACTTTACGGTAATAGAACATATACCACAGTCTTGAAGGGGTGGTGACATGGATTGCAGTCTTCTACAAAAAGAGTGCAAATGGATATTTTGAGATCTTTATATCTTCTCGGTATGAATAAAGAATTGATTTTGAATTGTTTTTTTGTAACAATTACATAAACATTTATTGTATGGATTAACAAGATCATATCTATGTGTATGATTGGATGAGTTTATATATCTTTTATTTTTTGATATTAAGGATATTTACTATTAATATATGTATAAGGAAAAACTTTTTAAGATATTGGATATATGTGGTGTGGTTTGTGCCTGCGTGCATATTATGATGTCCATGGTCAATACTGATTTAATGTGGTGCAGGTGTATTGCACTTTTTGCACATATTTTTATGACCTCTGATGGAGCATTTAATAAAGATTTTTTGAAGAGGTATAAGCCTGGTGTACAACCGTGTGCAGATCTTAATTGTTTGCCTGCTCCATGTTTATTTGGATCTACGCACCGATCTTGGGTTTTGGGTTTTGGGTTTTAGATTTTGGACATTTGGTGATGCTCCTTTTCTGTGACTTTGTTACCATCAATGGCACCCAGCTCTCAAATGTTACCACCTTCAAGTACCTGGGCAGCATAATCTCCAACGACTGATATCTGGACCAGGAGATAAATACTAAAGTCCAAAAGGCCAGTCAAGCTCTTGGGAGACTGTGCTCCAAAGTTGTACAACACAGCGGCATTCATCTCTCCATCAAGCTCAAAGTATGTAGAGCATTGGTCCTCACCTCACTCCTGTACGGCTGCAAAACATAGACACTCTACTGGAGACACCTCAAACAACTGGAGCAGTTCCACTATCAGGGCTCAACGCTAAGTTTTTTTTCACTGGCCCTGCCACAAAAAAATTAAATAGTTGCTGTTATCATTGTTTTTGACTCACGTTATTTTTTTTTAAATAAATAAGCTTATATGACACCAACATTTTAAATTCCAATTCCAATTTCGATACCACAGCAAAACCTACTAATAAACATGAAGTTCAAACATTATTTGTTTGTTCAAAAATTATTTTATTATCATTAATATTTTATTACAAATGAAAAGATGCTTTAGGGAAAAACAGCACAGACGGACAGAACGCAAACTCTGTCTCTGCCAGCAGGTGGCGCTTATGGAATAACAATGATGGTACATTTCTTTGGTTACAGCTGTAAACAAAGCAGCTCTGCGCTTATGAACGCTACTTTAAATACATCATACATGGGCAAATGAAAAGAAAACGCCATGTAAACCTTTCCTAAAACAGTCAGTTCCCCTCAGAGATACATTCATATAAACACTCGTTTCAATATTTAGGATAATATTTCCAATCCGTGATCTTGCTCTGCCTGCTACAATATTTTTTTACCTCTTTGCGTTTATCTTCAGCGTTTCTGGACTCTGTTAACGGATGTTTAAAGAGTTTGTAATATTTCCACACACATGACATTTTTAAAAATGATTGCATGCAGTTCGTGTGCAAGCCCAGAATGGAGATCGGTTAAAATATGTCTGGTCGATCGGTGCATCTGCACTGTACTGTATTAATTAAATATGGATTGATCGTTACAAGCTACAAAGCTAATCGTCGAGTCGAGTATTTGACATACTTTTGTAGGCTATTTGTCAGTCAGAGACGCGTCTCTCTGTGATCGCTTAACATTTTAAATTAACAAGGTTTAAAAATGCATGCAAATGATAAACTTTCGTGAGGACGCGGCAGTGGCCCGATCGGTCCAGTGATAAAATTGTCAACTGTCCCGAGCGTCTTTCACGCTGGCCCTGGGCGATCGGGCACTCCTTATTGTCGAGCCCTGACCATCATCGCTCCCTCCGGTCAATCATGAAGATCCGCTGGCAGGACAAAGTCACCAACCAATAAATCCTGTACAGAGCCGGCTCAACAAGCATTGAATTCATGATTCTGAAAATGTAGCTCCGATGGGCTGGCCACATCATTTGTATGGACCTGCAGAGGATGCCAAAGCAAGTGTTCGTTGGAGAGCTGGCCGCAGGGTCAAGACACTAGGGGCACCCAAAATAAAGATACAAAGATAACCTCAAGTCACATCTAAAATGGGCTGACCTAAACCCAAAGCAGTTGGAGCTTGCCACCTCTGACAGAGCCAGTTGAGGCACCCAAACTAATAAAGCAGCCAGCGCATTTGAAGAGGACCGTCACTATCATCTTGCAGCTGCAAGAGAACACAGACACAGAGCTGTTGCTGCCCCTGCCCTAACTATTGCCGAACCTTGCCCCCTCTGCAACCACCTCTGTGCTGCTGTCCTTGGACTTCGAAGCCACATGAGGATCCACAGATGATTACACAAAGCCTTGATTGTCATTCTCGAGTTCCGAGAGACTACCAATAATAATAATAATAAGTAGGGAGTAAGGCATGTGGCAGTAACTTTTGTCGAAGAAGCAAGTTCCATGTACAACTGTTAGCGTAAGCTAGATTAAAGTGATTCTTACATTTTAAATATGGATATTTTTACAAATATGCATAGATTCGCTACAGCAGCCCTTTATTAACCCCCCAGAGGGAGGTTAATAAAGCTTGGGAGTGCCAGGATATATTTTACCAGCTCCAGCAGAAGGCTAAAATCAGCCTAACATCATCAAAACATCACTGATTAGCCTAGCCTATTCTAGTGCAAGTTTAAGCATCTTAAAAAACACATAATGTTGTAATCCAAAGGAGCCGTTCGTTGTAGTTCTTGAAAAGGGTTTTTTTTTTTTTTAAACCAAATATCTCCTTTTGAAGTAGACTTTGAGATTTGTAACTTTGTATATCTTTTTTATGCCCAAAGATACACACCACACACAGACTAATGTTCAAAAAGTGAAGGCATAAAATCACCCCTTTAAATGTTTAATAGTAAACATGTATAACCGTTTACAAATGATAAATGGTATCAGCTTTAGATTAGGTATTGTAAACACATGAGTAAATAGCGAACAAATGATTTGTAAAAATGTGTAAATCATAAAAAATTGTATACAAAAAAAAATGCAAAATGCAAATAAAAAAATGCTAATTTACAGATTGTGGTTATGAGTTATGAATCATATATCAACATGAATAGCGAAATATTTGAAAACATAAATAGTGAAAAAGCGTAAAATTACATTTTTACAAAATTTGTTAAAGTAAAAAGTGCATTAGACCCGGGATCCATTTTTCTGGAGTTCCAAACACTAGATTCTCTACTAATGAGCTGAGTTGAATTGAATCAGGTGTGATTTATTGAGGAGACATGCAAATTGGGAGACTTTAGGAATTTGGTTGGGAACCACTGCATTAGATGTTATAGAACAATTTAGAGTAGACATCACAGCTACATCACCTGCAGCTACATGTGCATAGCAGTTGCAGAAAAACACTGAGGAACAAGTGGAGGTAAACGGTAAAACGGGTAAAATATTTTGTGCCTTTTGATGTCAAAATCGGAATGCAAATAATTTTTATAGAATACTGTCATCCAAGATGCCATTTGAAGCTTAATGCAGACATTTAAATGGACATGCTGTGGATGAAACTGCTATGATTACTTTTAAAGCATAAGTTTGATTTTTTTTTTTTTTTTTTTAATTACATGTATCCGTGTAATTCTCTAGACGTAAAGGCTATCTCTCCCGGGTTTTTCTGCAACCATGATGCACTCGCATCCTGAATGTTTATATACCTATAATTGGTCTATATAAATCAGTTTAAACAACAACTTTAAAAACATTTGTAAGCATTCAAAAAGTACTTAATCATATAAGAGTTTAAAGTTTATTAACATCTGGAAGAATTTTCTTCTATCAATGATCTGTTGATCATTATTTAATGTTCAGTAAGTACCTTAGCAAACATTTACAAGCACATTATTTCATATTTGTAGTTATATGACTACGTATTGACTAATGATCTGTTAAGCATTATACAGTGTTTGTTAATGACTTATTAATGTAAGTAATAATAAAGTGTTACCAAAAGTACTTATAAAATTACACAAACATTAAATCAATTTAAAATTGTAATAATTTTTACTTCAGTTGTACGTTGTATCCTCATACGGAACTGTTAAAACCATTTCTCATTTCAGGTGTTACTCTGTTGAATAAGAAATCACTGAATGAAAATTTGGACACTCATCCACAACTTCTGACAGATTTGAAGTTCTGTAGCTCCGACTCTCTGATAAGTCCAGTCTCCTGAATGTAAATGCTTCCTTGAAGGCCAGCTTCTTAGGGGGATTAGTGGAGGTGGGAGGATCTGCCAAGTACCTGCATGACACCAAATCTTCAAAAAACAGTCTAGGGTAACAATGTATTACAGTGAAACCTCAAGATTCAAACAGCTCACTATGTCCCAGCTTGGCCAGATCACCTACCCTCAGGTGTTTGACCAGAAAACTGCAACTCATGTGGTCACAGTCACAGTGTTTGATTGGACAATTTCAGAAGATGAAAACAAACAGGAGGGAGAACTGAATGTCATGGTCAAGAAGATCCCTGAATTTTCCATTGAGGGAAAAGGAGCTGTACAAATGACAGACAGTGATCAGAAAAAGGCTGAGAATATCACCTGCACATTTCATGTTCAGCAGAACCCCACATCGTATGTGAATGCCATAGAGTTGTACAAGAACCTCCCCTCTCTGATAAAGAAAGAGAATGCATGGTCAGGAAGATCCCTGAATTTCACCTCTAGAGTTCTTACACCAAGACGCTGAAGGGGATCCAAATTGAAGATTTAGACAGTCTCATCTTCAGCCTCCTTGATGTTGTGGTGTGCTTGACCTTCACATCTCTGAAATACAAAGACAAATATCTTGCAAACCTGACAGAGTTTGTGAAATTTGACACGTTTAAAAAGTTAGATTGGGATATGTCATCCCAGACACCCCCTGATGAAAAATGGTTTGAACCTCATGAGGTCACTTCAAAAATGAGAGAAACCTTATCTCAATTCAAAAGTTTTTCAGAGGCCAATAAAAATGAAAAGAGAATCCGCTTCATTATTTCCACCATCTCTGATGCCTCCAGTCCAGGCTCCTCCATCTATCTGTATGAGAGAGGAAATCTGAGAAAAGGGTTCCAGCCCGTGTCCAAACTGCCCCCACCAGTAGTACACAATATCCAGGAGCAAACTTTGTCCCTGACACTGCAGAATTCTCCAACTGGAGAAACAGTAAAGTACAGAGTAGAGTACAAGAAGGTGAAAACAGATTCTGGAACTGAGGAACAGTGGCTTGTCAGAGACACAGCTGAAGAAAACTTTACTCTGACTGGACTGACTGGAAAGCAGTACCTGATTCGCTACAGGATAGTGGGTAAAGTAGCAGTGAGTGAAGCCAGTGATACTGTCAGCCCTACACTCTCTCTTCAAGTAAGTGTCATCTGCACATTTTTATGAATTAAATTTCCTCAAAATATTGCTATGTTCAAGAAGAATGAAGTAGCTGCAATAGCTTAAAGTTTGATAGAATAGAATTGAATTGTATAGAATTTAAGTAGTTTAAAATGCTGCTGTGTTATAGGTGTTTGCTATGCAGTTGCTAGGGTAATCTGCGTGTTTATTAAAGTTCCCCTAAGGCAAGTAATTTCACTCGGTGGCTATCTTTGAAATGCGTCTCGGGCAGGCAAGTGCAGCTCCTATCTCTTTGAATGGGGAAACATCAAATTCTCCAAAACTGTTCACCAAGCTTACAATTAAATTTCATATTCGAAATCACCAATGAAATCCAACAAGAACTGCCTTATATTTTTCCTTATGCTCCAATAGTGTTAAAAACTTATTTTAAAGCTTATTTTTCAGGCTAGGTCAGCAAGTGCGCATGCGCAGTACTGAGCGCACGTCTCAGAACGCTTACTGTTTCTATAGCGACCGGGACTTCTAACGGCAGCTGCAGTGGCGTGCTGACTTTACTAATCAGTGATTAAATACTATTATAAACTGGGTTAGTGGATAATTGAGCATCAAAAGATACTTTAGAAAAATCACAGGTGCACAATAATTTCATAAAATGTAGTGAAACATCTTAATCTAGAAGAACTGAAATAGAATTGAATTGAGAGAGAGGAGGAGAGGGAGGGGAGAGAAACTAATTAAGAATAATCTAAGAATAATAAATCTTCATCTAGAAGAATTAAAATGTAAATTAATTGAGAGAGGGAGGGAAGTAGAGAGAGAGAGAGAAATTGAAAACATACTTTTATTCCATATTTAATTTATAAACATCATTATAAAATTACACTTACATAGTCCTTAAATTATTAAAAAGATAAAACCAACTGACCATCACTATTAACAGCACAAAGAACATTCCCAACAGACCATTTTTCAACAAAACCCTGTAAATTACTAGTTAATTTATAATAAACATACTCAATTCGGAGACGAGATTCTAACAATCCCTGAAAAACTTGATCAACCTCTTTTGACCCTTTATTCTGTATTTTGCTTTTCCTGGAAAGCCACATAGAAAGTTTAACAAATTAAATAACATCCCCAATCTACCACAACCACAAAATAAATGCACCAAAGTTTCATTTTAAATACAAAATGGACATTCCACTCCTTGACTAGGATCTAAATGGGCTACATGTTTATTAGTGGCTATAGCTCCATGAACTATTCTCCATTGAAGATCTCCTGTCCGTTTATCAATAGGCATCTTATACAATGTTCTCCAGCATTTTTTCACTGAATGATCAGGGCCAAAAAAGTCAAACCACTTTGATGTTTTCATTCCTTCAAAAGCTCTGCTATGGAGTAATATTACACATAATATATAAGCCTCCTTCTTACTCAACTCTTCAAAAGAACCCAGATGTAAATTTGTAAATGAAAGAGAACCATCTTCCAAACCAATCCGTTCATTCACAGTTAAGGAGATATCAAGATATGGGAAAATATACTCACGCCCATCCTCCCACTGATTAACCAAATCATGATCTTCAGCAAACTCCATTAATGACTGTGATAATGATTAACAAACTTCTACCACAATCCTTTTCATCAATCTTTCAGATCTTATGTTTGCCAATTGTCCTAATTCAACAAGAGATGAATGCATAGCTTTTAAAAGATGGCCTAACTTTGTACAACCAGCCTCTCTCAGTGCTGAGCACAGGCTGGCAGAATTTAAATCATTTACATAAAGGAATTCATTATAAAAGAGTGGCTCTTCAAAGATCCACATACCAGGCAAAGCATCAGGATTTCTTGATACTTTCAAAATTTGCCACGCCTGCAAAACAATCATAAAAAGATGGTAAATCTGTGACTTGTACCTCATCAATTTTCAACAGAAAAAATTGCTTACTATAACCCAACCTTCCTACCCTCTGTAAAAGCAAATTTGGAGTGTCATGCCATCTCAAACCATTTCCATTCAAAAATCTTTGCGCAGTTTTCAGTCTAAAAGCTACTGACCTCCTTCACAAAGTGGGAGATATAGAGCAGCGGCTCTAATCCAATGATAGCCAGACCAAAAAAAGTCTAAAATTATCTTCTGCACACTTACAATCAATGCCTTTGGTGGATTTAAAACCATAACTTTATGCCACAGCATTGAAGCAACCAAGTTATTGATTACTAAAACACGTCCTCTACACGACATCTGAGGAAGCAACCATCTCCATTTAGAAATTTTTGCACATACTTTTCCCATTATCCAATCCCAATTCTTTTGGAATTGTTGTGTGCCCAAAAAAAAAAAAACACCCACAATCATGGGATTCCATTTTATTCCATTACTTCCCCACTTCAAACCACCAGGCAAACCAGGGATCTTTTCCTCTTTCCACTGTCCCACTTTTAAAGCCTCACTTTTATCCCAATTAACTTTTGATGAAGAAGCCTTCTCATAACAAAGCCCTTACAATTGTATGTATATCTTTTTCATTTTTAATAAATATATTAATATCGTCTGCCTAAGCAGATATTGCTAAAGGTGAATCAGTCTTACAGCCTGAAAACCAGTCAAATGCCTTCTTAAAAAAAAAGAAGTTCATAAAAGAAGTTCAACAGATAATGAATAAAGATGTCCAGAAATAGGGCAGCCTTGCCTTATTCCCCTCTTTACTGGTATTGGTCGACTAAGGCCCCCTCCCACCTTGACCATAAAAGAAGCATTATTATAAAGACGACTCACCCATGCTATAAACTTCTCTCCAAATCCAAAAGCTCTGAAAACAGAAAACAAAAAATCATGATCTATTCTGTCGAAGGCTTTCTCTTGATCTAGGGATAAAATTCCAACATTTTTATCGTACAGATTACACACATCCATAACATCTCTCATTAAAAACAAATTGTCCATTATTGTCCGATCTGGAATGCAATATGTCTGATCCATGTGTACAAGTAAACCTATATAAGGCTTTATCCTATTAGACAAGGCTCTAGAAAGCACTTTATTAATCAGTACACAAAAGAGCAACAGGTCTCCAATTCTTAAGTTTAGTTAAATCCCCTTTTTTAAGAAGTAATGTTAAAACAGCTCTTCTGCAGGAGGCTGGAAGTACATTATCATTATACCAGCTCATTAAAACCTCATGCAAATCAGGTCCAAAGACCCCCCAAAAATGTTTATAAAAGTCAATAGTAAGTCCATCTATTCCAGGTGCATGTCCAGATGCCAGTTGATTAACAGCTATAGTGAGTTCTTCCAGACTTATTTCTGTATCCAATTCAGCTTTTTCCACTTCACTAAGTTGAGGAAGACCTTCTAAAAGATTCTGGACACATTGCTCATCACACTGCTCCTTGCCATATAACTCGGTATAAAAATCCAAAGCATGTCTCCTCATTTCCACTCCATCTGTTGTTACATGACCATCTGGATATTTTAAACATGTCATGCGCTGACCTTTCACAGAAGTATTTTCCAAGCTGAAAAAGAAAGTACTTGAGGCGTCCATATCTTTTAATTAAATAAATCTTGACCTCACAAGTGCTCCTTTCACTTTTTCTTGCAGCAAGGCACAGAGCTCCAACCTCTTGGTGTTCAATTCATCGTTGTTTCCAGTCTCCTCATCATTTAAAAGTTTACATTCAATGTGTCTTATGGCCCGTTCAACCTCCTCTATGGCCTGTTTTAACATAACAGAAGAAAAAGAGGTATACTGTTCTAATTTCTAATTTGACGTTCTAATTTGAGCCTTCCCAACTTCCCACCACTGATTTAAAGACTCAAAAGACCTTTTTTTAACTTTCCACTTATCCCAAAAAATCTTAAAGTTCTTACAAAAATACATCATCTTGGAGTAATTTATTATTAAAGTGCCACCGATATCTATTAACTACTTGCTTCAAGAGAAGAATCACAATAACAAGATGATGATCAGAGAAACCTACTGGACTAATAGAGCTATCAATTAACTTAGATCTAAGCCCTTGTGACATATAAAATCTATCCAATCTAGCTGCGCTCACTCTTCCATCCACAACCTTCACCCATGTATATTGTTTCACATTTGGAAATTTAATTCTCCAAGCGTCTATTAAATCAAAATGAAGTAATAACTTATTTAGGTTTTTACTGGATTGTAAATGTGGCTCTTCACTAAGCCTATCAATATTAAAATCAAAGTACAATTCCAGTCTCCACCTAAAATAAAATAATCACAATCACTTTGTTCAAGACTTTTCTTTGAAGAAGTCTATTCTTTCAGTCCCAATATTGGGTGCATAAATATTAATAAAGCAGTAAATGAATCCCTCTATATCAGCTTTAACCAATAAACCTTGACCATTAACTAACATACTAGAATTTAAGATCTTCATTTTTAAACTGCTAGAAAAAAGCACAGCCACCCCTCCACTAACATTATTCCCATGATTTAAAAAAATTGACCACCCCAAAATAAACCCCAATCAACTTCATCTTTTATGGTACTATGCGTTTCCTGGAGAAAAATCACATCAAGTTTGTTCATGTGAACTATCTTTTACCAATTCTCTCTTCTGTCTGTCCCTCCCACCATTTATATTTAAAGAGCCTACTCTTAAACTCCCCATTGAGAAAAAGAGAAAGAGGGACAGATAGCTAAAAAAAAGGAAACCAAAAAGTGCAAAATGATCAAGACATACATCACTTATTTTTTGCTAAAACCTTTTTACATTTTCTAGTTTTATTTGACTTGGAGACCTTTTTCAATGCAGTGACGTTTCCTCAATCGATACCTTTTTCTTTCATCTAATAAATCAAAACTGACCATCTTTTGCAAAATTGCAACAGACCTAATGACTTTTTCTGTGTCAGCAAAATAGTCATCAACCTTGACAGACTGTCCAAAAGTATCATCAAGAAAATTATTAATTTCCTCCAATGAATACAAATCTCTCGACCTGTTTGACCCATCAACTCCTTCTCCATCTGACTCATCCTGTTCCATTTCTTCAGCATCACTTTCTACTTGATTTTTAGCAATTGATACAGTTTCTACAGGCTCCTGATTATTTTTGACAATAACATCCTGCAAAACAGGCACACTTTTACCAATGGCTTCACTTACATTCATTCCTTCTCCTGTATTGTCAACATCTTTTGAGCTCACCGCAGCTTTATCAGCAGAAACTGATTGCTCTCTTACCTTTCTCATGCGTGTGAAAAGGAAGAAAAAGAGTCACCACAGCAGTGTACCAAAAACATAGAGAGAAAGAGAGAGAGAGAGAGAGAATTGAATTTGAAGAAAAACTTTATTTACAAATACCCAAACACATTATTTCACAAAATCACACCACAATTTGTTAAAAAACCAAAAAAAAAAACATAAAATTAAAAACAAAAATATAATTCCCCATCCACAACTGTTCACAAAACCTCATGACTACACCATTTCAAATCAAAGGTAGAAAGATCACTCATAACCCTGGTGAAAAAAACAGCATATGCTGGTAGGTATGTTTTGATGCTGGTTTAAGCTGGTCCTTTGCTGGTTTATGCTGGTCCTTAGCTGGTCATGTTGCTGGTCAAGGACCAGCATAAACCAGCAAAGGACTAGCATAACCCTTACGAAAAAGAAGTGTATTCAAGTGTGCTATTAGTATATTTCTTTTAAACTAAAAAATAGGAAAGTATACTTTCAGTCTACTTTTCAAGTACTTCTCAGAAATGTGCTTTATGTACTTCTCAGAGATATACTTACAATAACATTTAAGTATACTTGACTTATACTTAGAAAAAGTCTAAATATATTGAAGCTATACTATACTAAGCTCAAAGAATCCATGTTTTCATTGTTATTCAGTAGAGGACACTAGGACACAAAGTGAAGAAGGAACTGAAACAACAGATGCTTCCACATGTAATCTAACACGATCATCAGACATAAAAAAAAAAAAAACAAAAAACAAAAAAATCATCAAAACTGTGTAACATTATGGAAAAAAAATGTCGACCCATGAAGAGGTAATAATGACTGTCAAGCTTTGGGGTGTTGATCGACTCCATCTACACTTTGATTATCATTCTGAATCCAGTTCAGTGTTTTTTCAGCGCTTTGTTCAAAATATTGTTTATTTCTTTATTTTTTATTTATGAAACTTGCCCACATTCAAGTGTTTATAAAAACAATGCATGAAGCTAGAATAAAATGTTTTTGTTTGCAAGCAGATACCCTGTTCTTTCTTCAGATGTCTTGTATGTTCAGATATTCATTTAACAAAATATATACAAAAATAATACCTAAATAGGGACATAGTAGTACACTTAAAGTATGATGTCAAGAAAACGTACGAGTATACTTGCAATGTAGAACTACTAAGCTAGTAGTTTACTGAGACTATACTTCAAAGTGTACTAAAATTCTATTTAATTAGTAAACTATCAGCATACCTATAAGATCACTTTTAGTAGAGTTGCAGTACAAAACATAGATGTAAACTTGTTGTTATACTACTGTTATACTTGAAGTATACTTAAAAGTATACTTGTATATACTAGAAAGTGGGCCAATTTAGTCCCAAGGAGTAATGAAATAGTACACTTACAAGTATACTACCAGTACACTGATATTTGTATACTTACTACATAAAGTATACTTAAAATATACTTGAACTTTACTTAAGCATATAAATAAACTTGTATACTTCTTTTTGGTAGGGGAAACCAGCAAAGGACCAGCTTAAACCAGCATCAAAACAAACCTAACCAGCATCCCAGCATCAAAACATACCTACCAGCATATGCTGGTTTTTCAACAGGGAACTTTATAAAATCTAAAGTCAATCAAAATTCGTGCCTAAAGTAAAGACTTAAAGACAACAATGACATCATCATTGCCCCTTTGCTCTATTTTACTTTTCCTACTCATGTAGATTCCCAGTTTGGCTTGCCCAAGAATAAAATTCAATAACTGAAACTTTACACACTTTCGTTGCACATATTTAAAACCAAAAATAAATGTTTCAGGACAGTGCTTTACCCTTAGACTTTCCAGGAGTTTACCAGTTTAATATTATGTGATCGTTAAAACCTGCTTCTTTTCATTTTAAGGTATTGTTTTCGTTATAATACACTGATTCGAGAGCCCAGTCTCATGAAAATGCGTATAAATAGCACAATTTTCTGTTTTTATTTGGCGTGTTATTCATACGCTGAAATTGAAATTGACATGCATATGATATGCATGTGTTTGTCGTGTGCATATTATACGCATCTACCCCACGCACTTTCATGAGATCGGGTGACAACCCCTGAGGTAGACCAACTCTGCTGGCATCCATTCACGTGAATTGTCGAGATGTGATGACTCCTCTTGGTAGTGTGATTTATATAGTGCCATTTCTAATCGCTCAGACACTGACGCTTTGACTCTGAGTACCGGCGACATGTCAGAAGTGCCGGTACGCACCAAAAAGTGCAGTATGCAAAAGGCTAAAATACAGAAGTGCCAGTACTGCATACTGGTGCATACCGGCCCACTTCAAGCACTGTTTCAGGATAAAACATTCATTAAACTTGTTACACATCAAGGACAACCTGAGCTTTTCTTAGAATCCAAAACTGAAACAAAAGAGTTCACTGCAATAGCTCCATGAAGGATTCTCCACTGCACATCTCCAGTTCTTTTCGAAAATTATTTCTTCAATCCATGAAAACTTCATTTAACCTAGTCAAAAAACAACTGAACGAAAAGATCTTAAACCCAGTTTTCCAGTAACAGCTTCTAAATTCTTAAAATAAGGCCCTGTTAAGCACAATAAATGACTTAAAACAAAAACTCCTGAGTTCTGTAGTTCCATGCTGCATTCTGGTAAAAACTGGACAAAGAAACATCCAGTCTTGCCTTAAAAATCAAAGGTTCATTCAACAGTCAGAAAACAGAATAAAAATGTTCAGACCTTTGAATATGAAAAAGGCTCCAAATCTTAAAAAAGATGCTGATAAAAAGACGATAACTTTGAAAGGTCCAGGCACTTAGGGTCCATAAAAAAAAAAAAAGACGTTTATCCATTCCAAGGTTTGCAACAGTCCTAAGCAACACACAACTGATTGCCCTCCAGCTTACATTCATTGGTCCATCAAGAAGTCTTTGTAAAAAATGTAGCCGAAATGCTGCAATCCTGCTCTGCAGATGAATCAATTCCTGGCCCCTTCTTCTTTGGATAAAAATAAAACACTCTGCGGAATCGAATGAAGTTTGTCCCAAAAAAAGTCTACAAAAACCATTTGAATCTCGGCCATCAAATTCACAGGAGGATCAATACAAACCAGTCTGTGCCATAAAGGTGAAGCAACCAAATTATTTACAATAAGCGTTCTACCCCTGTAAGACAGATTGGGTAGAATCCACTTCCATTTGTCTAAATGACCTTTAACTTTTTGTAACAATCCGTCCCAATTTTTTTGTACAACACCATCATCTCCTAAGAAAACCCCAAGATATTTCAAACCCCACCTATTCCAACACAAATCTTCAGCAAGAATTGGTTCCCTATCTGTCATACACTCCGAGTTGTGTCCAGTGTACGACACCAGGGGTCGCTCTTGGGAGCCCAAACACCTCTGATAGTTTGAAAAAAGGCCAATGAAATTGGGTGAGCAGAATTTGCATAGCTGGCCACACCCGGGAGATCCGGGCATAAATAGGGCAGCGTATGCACTGCTCACTCATTCTGTTTCTTCGGAGATGAATACAGCGTCTCTCTGTGAGAGGCTGTACCATTCACCTCTTCGTCATTGGATTCATAGCGCAAGCAGCGGTCTCTCCCTTCTCATACACAGATAAGTGTTGTGAGAGTTCCCCTGGGTGTTTCGATGGCGATCTTGAAGAGCAGTCTTCCTCCTAAAAGAGTAAATTCTCGGAAAGAGCTGGCGCGGTTGGGATTGTGTGTTGGTTAACATACCTTTCCCTCCATGTTCTTCTGGTTGCGGCTACCTCCCCGAACGATCATCACGACCGTTGTATTCAGTGTTGAGTTCTGGCTCCGATATAGCACTTGCTGTTGTTTCATGTTTTGTCAGCGAAAACTCCGGCCCAGCAGAACTGGTTCTTGGAGCTTGTGCTTCTTCCTGACACATCCCCCTGAGAGGGAACCTCCTTCCTCAGGGGAAGGGCACAATCTGGGACCCGCACCCAGATCTCTGAACTTCTGTAGTCCCTAATGCGACCAGGAAGGCTTCAGAAACTGTCCACCCGCAGTGGCAAGCACCTTATACAGGATTGAACCCCCTCCACTAGGCGGTGGCATGTCCTGGAAATGGCGCAGGCGTTCTTCCTCAGGGTAGAACCCACAGAGTTGCGGCATCAAATGTGTGCTATCCCTCCTCCAAGGATACCCGGATAGGCACCCTTCTGCTTCCACACCAAGCCCAGGTACAGCTACTGTGACTAGATAGAAGGCAGAACGGTGGGGCACGATTTGTTATCTGAGGTGCCCAGAAGTTGAACCCTCCCTGATTGCACCACATCCCCTCCCGATCTATCTGTGGTCCTTCTGCCCTACAGTAAGATCTGTTGAGCCTTCAGTCAGATGGTTCTGTGTCCTCTCCATGGAGATGGCCTCCCCGACTGCGCTCACCTCTGTTAAGAGCAGGGAATCCTAAGCCCTCTCTGATAGCTTTCGTGCCTGCAAATCGGACCGGTAACTCTCACATTGTTCTGAGAGCCCGGCCTGACTACGTGCCCACAGTAACCATCACTCCCCTCGGGGATCAGGTGGTCACCCTGCAAGCAATTCCTCCCAGGAAGATGACCCCAACCTGACCTTATTATTGCTGGTCCGTGTCCCACACATTTACCTGGAACATGCTCA
Source organism: Cirrhinus mrigala (assembly GCA_036247105.1). Classification (NCBI taxonomy): domain Eukaryota; kingdom Metazoa; phylum Chordata; class Actinopteri; order Cypriniformes; family Cyprinidae; genus Cirrhinus; species Cirrhinus mrigala. The sequence continues at coordinate 14,247,428 of CM070010.1, read as the reverse complement.
GCATTCAGATGTTCCAGTCAGCTCTTTGTCTGTTATGGAGCACAGCAGAAGGGGGAAGCTGTCTGCAAATAAGGATCTCCCACTTGCTGTGGATGCGATCCGTATGGCCTACCAGGCCAGAGGCTTACCCTGCCGGATGGCGCCTCGTTAACAGACGTCTACAGAGCTGCAGGTTGGGCTACACCTACACACTTGCCAGATTACAACCTGTGCGTGGAACCAGTATCCGCTAAGAGTCTTGAACACAAGCCCTTCATCTCAACACTCTGGTTTGGTATAATGCTTGCTTAAGCGCTTCCCCTCACGGTGATTACGCTTCTAAGTTTCAGTAGGTTCCTGACGTGAACCCTGGACATCTCTCCATCATTTGGCACTTCTGGATGTGGCGAAGTTTGGTGGAGGAACTCGCTACAAAAATCCAACATAAGGTAAGGTTACTTTTCTAACTCTTGGTTGGATTTGTGCCCCAAATGTAGTGGCTCCTCATGTGGCCCCATGTGTGTAATTTCCACCTATAACTCTCTGTGGTGCAGTGTTTCCCCTGAGACATGCCTGTCTCTAGGTCCTGAGTTTAATAGTTCCCCCCTAGGGTGGGGCCCACCTCAGGTCCCTTCACTAATCTTATTCACTTTATACCCCCCCTCTGGGCAGGTTGTGATCTCCATAGTGCCTTTTTCTACGGGAAACAGGCACTTTCCCGACGTCCTCAAGACGCTCAGCCGCTCCACTGATGAAGGCCCGGCTGCAGGTAACCCTGCCTGTGACAGGTCAGTTCTTGGACGTTGGAAGGTCACGAAGAGGTGAGCTGCACTTATGTTAACACCTTGGCTTGTTACTATCGGCACCCTATCACTCGTGACGCGGCCAGACTTGTGGTGTGTTTTATAGGGACCCCTAGTGTCGTACACTGGACACAATTCAGAGTGTGTGACAGATAGGGAACGTCTCGGTTACGTATGGTAGCCCTCGTTCCCTGATGGAGGGAACGGAGACGTTCTGTCCTCCATGCCACAACTCTGGACCGCCTCTGAGTGAGTTGAGATGCTTCGACTCCGTGCATACACTGCTCTATTTATGCCCGGAACTCCCGGGTGTGGCCAGCTATGCAAATTCTGCTCACCCAATTTCATTGGCCTTTTTTCAAACTATCAGAGGTGTTTGGGCTCCCAAGAGCGACCCCTAGTGCCGTACACTGGACACAACGTCTCCGTTCCCTCCATCAGGGAACGAGGGTTACCATACGTAACCGAGACGTTTTCTTTCATTCTAATCCCCTAATAAAAAGGCTTCACATTTTTTCCCAGTTTACTTTTGCTGATGACCACTTTCCAAAATCCTTTATCAGTTTAGATAAAACATTTATATCACTTTGCTCATTAATGATTATTATAAGGTCATCAGCATAAGCTGATAAACTTGCTCCTCCAAGTTTACTCTGCTCTTCTCCAAGCTCACCAGATTTTCACTTACTTTAATGTTTTTCGGGAGGAGAGGATGAATTTGCATTTTGTAAATCCCACGGCTCGGATTCAGCGCGAAATAACATGGCGCCGCCCATCACTCGGCATAGATCAACTAACACGCTCATTATAAAAGTGTTTAAACCTCCAAATACATTTCCTTGCACATATTTCAGAATCGGAATATCAGATATTTCATAATACAGTGAGCACGTTCGTAAATATTAATTATAAAAAGGGGAAAACTATATAAAAGTGATACATGTGTCATACAGCGCTATTGTGGCTGCGTTGTGTCACGATGCGTCGCCATGGAAACAATAAGGCTATACGTTCTAAATAACGGTCGCCTAAAAAAAACTCACTCTGGGGGCTCAGCTAGAATATTTTAAACTCACGTGTGAAAGGGTTAATCTTTCTTAGGTGCAGAAGAGCGACCGTATCTAGAGTCCTAGTAAAGAGAGAGTCAATAGTTTCTGTTATATCATCAAGTTTTTCTGAGCTATTGGACATGCTGAGGAATTCAGATAAGTCAGGAAGATTACTTAGAAATCAATCTTTTGTAACAGAGGTGATGGTTCTACCATACTTGTAATAAGGAGTTGAATTGACAGTTTTCGTTATTTGGAGTATACAAGAGACTAGATAATGATCAGAGATATCATCACTTTGCTGCAGAATCTCAATGGCATTGACATCAATTCCATGTGACAGTATTAAGTCTAGAATATGATTTCGACAATGAGTGGGACCTGACACGTGTTGTCTAACTCCAATAGAATTCAGAATGTCTATAAATGCTGCTCCCAGTGCATCATTTTCATTATCAACATCGATGTTAAAGTCACCCACTATTAAGACCTTATCTGTAGCCAACACTAATTCAGATCGGTGAATTCTTTAAGAAAGTCTGTATGGTGCCCTGGTGGCCTGTATACAGTAGCAAGTACAAATGTCACGGGGGCTTTATCATTAACACTTGTTTCTCTGGATAATGTTACATGAAGCACCATTACTTCAAACGAGTTATACTTGAAGCCCGCTCTTTGAGAAACATTGAAAATATTGCTATAAATTGTGGAAACACCTCCCCCTTTACCTTTTGGATGTGGCTCATGTTTATAACAGTAATCATGAGGGGTAGACTCGTTTAGCCAGGTTTCTGTCAAACAGAGCACATCTAGGTTATGATCAGTGATCATATCATTTACAAAAAGCGCATTTGTAGAAAGGGACCTGATATTCAATAAGCCAGATTTTATCATTTGTTTCTCTGTATTATGTACATTTTTTATTTGTTGAACATTGATTAGATTGTTACTCTTAAATTGGTTTGGACGTCTTTTGTATTGTCTAGCTCGGGGAACAGACACAGGCTCTATAGCATGATATCTAGGTGAAAGGGTCTCTGTGTGCTGAGAAATAACTGATTTTGGTGACGTGAGGTGGCTAGCAGACGGTCGGATTAGCCAGTCTGTCTGCTTCCTGACCAGGGCCCCAGTTAGTCAAGTGCAAACTCTAAAACTTTATGCCATATTACTAGAGAGAAGAGCGGCACCACCCCTGGAGGGATGAAGACCATCTCTTTTCAACAGGTCAGGTCTGCCCCAAAAACTTGTCCAATTGTCTATGAAACCTATGTTATTCTGTGGGCACCACTTAGACATCCAGCCATTTAGTGACGACAGTCTGCTATGTATCTCGTCACCACGATACGCAGGGAGGGGGCCAGAGCAAATTACAGTGTCTGACATCGTACTTGCAAGTTCACACACCTCTTTAACATTATTTTTAGTGATCTCCGACTGGCGAAGTCAAACATCATTTGTGCCGACGTGAATAACAATCTTACTGAATTTACATTTAGCATTATCCAGCACTTTTAAATTTGCCAAGATGTCAGGCGCTCTGGCTCCCGGTAGGCATTGGACTATGGTGGCTGGTGTCTCTATTTTCACGTTCCGTACAATAGAATAGCCAATTCAAAATAGCCAATAACTAGAGCACCTTCATCAGGTTTCTCAGTGGTGCTTCACTGAGTGGGAAGAACCTGTTTGATGTTCTGATTGGAACGGAAGAGCGGTGTTTTGACCTGCGACTATGCCGTCTCACAGTCACCCAGTTGCCCTGCTGCAAAGGCGAAGTTACCGGAACTGAACAATGTACGGGACTCCCTGAGCTAGTCGCATCCAAAGCCGTATCTAAGGCCCTCACATTCTTACTATCCTCGATTAAAGTTTAGATGCGTGTCTCTAGTTCTGAAATCTTCTCTGTCAGCCTAACTATCTCCCTGCATTTATCACATGTGAATCCCTCACTGTAGACAGAGATTGATCAGCTATGCATATGGCAGGTGCTGCAAACTACCAAAAAAGGAGAAGAAGCCATTACTCACCGTAGTTGTTGAACAATTTCAACTCACCACTGTTGTTTGACGAACTTGTGAAGAGAAAGGCAGGGGGAGAAAACAACAACGGTTGTAGATGCGAATAGAAACCAAAAATAAAAATGAATGGCAAGCTAACCGGCTAACACACTGCAGGCACGCTGGACTCGCGGTTGTAGAATAAAAACGAGCGATCAATGAGAACGAGGGGAAAAAAGAGAAAGTGGTAGTAGACGTGAATAGAGACGTGAGTGGGACCGCCAATGGTAGGCTAACCGGCAAACGGAATGCTAACGCACAGCACCGCGTTGCACTCGCGGATATAGAATAAAAGCGAACAATCTAATTAGTTTGATGGATAATATCAGAAATCTGGTGGGAAAAAAGCTATATTTTATCACTTTAAACAACAGAAAGTAATAGTAAGATAGAGATTTCTACAGAAAGTGAAGCTCCAGGGAGCTACAAACGCACACCACTCTGTGAAAAATTTTAAAGAAATCATCCACTGGGGGGGATTCCCTTCACTAAATCTTGGATGACTGTCAACTAGTGAAATGACATTTGCACCAAGGCATCAGAGCTTGTGTTAAAGGGCATGCCAGATAAAGCCTCGATTCGAGGCTTGTTAACGTAGAAATCCCTTTCATAGAAGCCTCACTTTCTGTTCAGTCATGTGCGCGATTCACTTTGCGTGTTCTAATGTTCGACCCCCAGATCTTACTTTGTGAGTACGTTTTCATTGGGACCTACTGAATAATTTACATTTTTAAATACCCAGGCATACAAATAATATGAAGAATACAAATTATTTCGGGAAAATTAAATATATGCCATATGCAATTAATATATGAGTACATTATTCTTCTATTACATCATATTGATATTCGTACTGGTATTTAATGGTACTGTTCAATGGGTAAATTAATTTATCAGAATCAGAAGTTCAACAAACAAACACACACATGGTTAGGCTTTTATTTCTGCATATAACATGGTTCGATCTATGGTGATCTAAAATCGTGGTGAATGCTGCTTCTGATGGAGCTTCACAGGCTTTTGGCTACTTTATGTTTTACTAACCACCAGATTGTGCTGTTTTTGACACTCTAAGCTTTTAATCTTTTCCCGAAACAGTCAGAGGAAAGTCTCTGTGCTTCACCAGGGTTCATTTGCCCGTTAATCCTGTCAACTGTTGAATGAATGCATGTCACGTCCCGCTTGTTTACTTTGAACCGGAAGACGCTCCCACTTTTGACCCAAGACATCATGGGACGTAGGAAACGTGGATATGGACTGTACAAGTGCTTGCAAACTGTCACTCAAATTCACTCATTCGATCCGATTAACACTCTACTACTGAGATTCTGAGATTGCGGGGCTTTTGAATGAGTAGCGCTTGTTGGAGTTCCAAAGTTTCCATGGAGACGGAATGTTTACAAACAACAGCGGAGCTCAGTAGCTTGTGTGCGTTTTCTCCGATTTGCTCATTATCTCATAAATAAATAATTAAACAGGGTTTTGAACAGTCCTTCTTATTTATGTCAGCGTTTGCTGCGATCCATTTCCAGCCCCACAGCAGGAAAAAAAAAGTTATATCTAGTAGTATTGGGTTCAAGTCCACCTAAGTCAAGTCCGAGTCTTCAATCCGAGTCCCAAAGGGTCGAATCTGAGTCCAAGGAAACGCTACTGTTTGCCAGTATCTTAACATTGTTTTAACCCAGGGGTGCCCAAACTCTGTCCTGGAGGGAGGTGTCCTACAGAGTTTAGCTCCAGCCCCAATCAGACACACGTGAACCAGCTAATCAAGCTCAAGGACCAGGACCGAGTTTGTGCACCCCTGTTTTTAACCTTTACAATGAGAAAAACGCAATGTCAGCTGAAATGTAAGAAAAGCAAACCTCTAGTGGATCTTGCCATTTTGGTTTCTGATTTCACAACATCTCATAATTAGTGTCCTGCTCTGCTTAGCAAACTTAAAGTCATGTAATAGAAGTTATGGCTGACTTATATATTGTGACATATTTCAGAGTGAAACAGGTTTTAGAATGTGAAAAATTAGAGGGTGGGACTTGACTTGATTCATCAATGGAGTAAATGTATAAATTCAAGGGTGGGGGTAAAGGAGTAGGTATCTTGGTGAATGGGACCTTAAAAGCAGAAAATGCACCTCTTTTATTTCTGATTGTGGCTTTGTGCGTTTTAGGTTGTATATGACTTTTTATTTTCTTGGATGAAAATGAGGCTGTGAGGGATAAGCCTAGTCTTTACAATGGCACACACTGTGTATGAAGCCCTACATTTACTTCCTATAAATCACAGCCAACTCACACCTGTTTTATTTTTTACTTTTTTATTAATACATTAATGTTACATATGTTACATTAATTACAATAAATTACATTATATAAGGAATAATTGATGATGGACCATTGAATTATTAGAAAATCATGCACACCCAAGGTGGTTTTGGACCCATAAAAACTCTTGCTGCAAAGATTTTAGAAAAATTATTTTTCTTTGAAGCTAGAAACTGCCATCATGTTTAAAAAAAAAAAAAAAAAAAATCAATACAGAAAAAAACTAATCAACTAATCTAAGTAAAACAGTTTACACTAAGTTTACACTGCTGTCGCTTTAAGATTTGACACACAGATCAAATATTTTGATGCATCAGTATTTCTCCCAACTGTTCAGGTTTACGTAAGACAAAACCGGCTTTATTTACATGAATAGTCTTCAAGACGAGCATGTGTGTAGCAATAACAGAACCTATTAGAAACGAAAGAGAACTCGCCATTTGTACACTGACTGAGAGGCGCGTTCTGTGAGCGCGCTTTGAGTGTGTGTGCGCATGTCCAGCCTACTGGACAAGACTTAAAAACACATGCAAATACTAAATATCACTTTCGTGATAATGCATCAAGTCAGTGACATTTCCGTCAACTGTCTCTGGACTGGATATTTTCCGAGTCCAAAAGGCTCAAGTCCAAATCAAGTCAGAATAAAAATGCAGAGTCCGTAACAAGTCCGAGTCACCTAAAAATTGTACTCAAGACCGGACTCAAGTCCGAGTATGAGTCAGAGTACCCCAACTCTAGTTATTACATTACTCATGTCACACTGATAATGTAAAAATACAGTTCTCTCATATGTGGAACCTCATGTGGTATTTAAGAGCTGCTTTGTTTCTGAAACTCTTTCCACAGTGACCACATATAAACGGCTTCTCTCCAGTGTGACGGTTCATGTGTCTGTTAAGGCTTCCTTTTTGGCTGAAACTTCTTCCACATTGCTGGCAGGTGAAAGGCTTCTCTCCTGTGTGAATTCTTTTGTGGTCTTCAAAGTGTTGTTTATGATTAAACCTCTTTCCGCACTGAGGGCACGTGTATGGTTGCTTTCCAGAGTGAATTCTCATGTGGTCTTTAAAGTGTTTTTGACTGAAACTCTTTCCACACTCAGAGCATGTGTAGGATTTCTCTCTATGAGTTTTCATGTGGACTTCAAGGTTTCCATGTTGATCAAAACTCTTTCCACACTGATCACATGTGTAAGGCTGCTCTCCATTGTGAATTCTCATGTGTTTGTTAAAGCTTTCTTTTTGAGTAAAACTTATTCCACACTGTTGGCAGGTGAAAAGGTTCTCTCCAGTGTGAACTGTCATGTGGCAATGAAGGTTCTCTTTCCGGTTGAAACTTCTTCCACACTGTTGGCAGGTGTAAGGCTTTTCTCCAGTGTGAACACTCATGTGCCTGTCAAGATTTCCTTTTTGGTTGAAACGTCTATTACATTGCTGGCATGTGTATGGCTTCTCTCCAGTGTGAATTCTTATGTGGTCTGCAAAGCATCGTTTATGATTAAACCTCTTTCCGCACTGAGGGCATGTGTAGGGTTGCTTTCCGGAGTGAATTCTCATATGATCTTCATAGTGTTGTTTTTGATGGAAACTCCGTCCACACTGAGGGCACGTGTAGGGATTTTCTCTAGTGTGAATTCTAACATGTCTTTTAAGAGTTAGTCTATGACTGAAATGCTTTCCACATTGTTGGCAGGCATAAGGCTTCTCTCCTGTGTGAATACTCGTGTGTCTTTTATTACTTTCTGTTTGATTGAAACACTTTTCACACTGTTGACAGGTGAAATAACTTCTTCCTCTCTTTCGAGTCCTTTCTTTTAAGGAAGCCTTTTCAGTCTGTGAACAACTAAAATATTTTTCTCCATCTATGAAATCATGATCTTTCTCCTCCATTTCATTCAGTACTTCACTCTCCTCTTTCAGCTCCATTAGGTCTAAGGTGAAAAAAGACAAATAAAAGTTAACCCCAGTTTAATGACACAAAACAACAGACATCAAAATATTCAAATATGTCAAATGTCAAAACTAACATACAACTACATCCTATATCCGCTAAGCAACTGCTAAAGGTGTTGCATGCAATTTGAGAAACCATTCTCTTCACTTAGAATGTCTCAAAACTTTTAAGCTGGCATTAAAACGCTCTATTTAAAAAAAAACAAAAAAAAAAAACATAAAAATAGTTTGACCCAGAAGATCTAATTAATTAAATAGGGTCCAAGCACCAAAGCCAGGCACTTACTGTAATCACTGGTGTCCTTCTTTTTTTCGATCGAGTCTATGGAAGCCCATAGAACCGCTTACAGGAAAGTTGTGAAATTTGGCACAAAGATAGAGGACAATCTCAAAATGAACCACAGCTAGTTTCAGCAAGTCTTTAACTTAAACCCTCTAGTGTCACCAACAACTGAATAATGACTGCTGCAATCAAATTTTACCTCCAATGAAAGTCTGGCAGTGTCAGAAGTTTTGGCGCACACTTCAGTCACTTCCCTCCTGGGCGCCCGTTACAGTCATGTTCTGTTTTGGTTTTGTTTTCCCTGTGTTCCTGTCTCCTGATTGAGTTCTTCAATTGTTTCCATGGTTTTTGATTAATTACTCCACGCCTGTTTCAGTTCTCCCTAATTACATTTCTAGTATTTAAGTCCTGTGTTCTTGTGTTCTTGTCTTCACTTTGTGGAATATAAATAAAAAAAACTGTTATTTAGATTATTCCTGCATCTTGCGGTTTGCTACAACCACACACTTATAACACAGACCGCTGCTTGAATTGAATGTAACGTGTCCAGATTGTGATACCTGTACTAGACGCAGCTCTGTGCTTTTCCCCGGTGTGTCACTGCCATGTTTTATTTTGATTAGATAATCATCAAGTGTAATCATCAAGTGAAGCAAATAAAGTGTAAGAATATACATTTAATATCGACTTGTATGTAATTTTATTACTAAGGCCTTCTTTATATATTTAAAGATGGCCATCTTTAAGAATGACTGTTAAAATAAAATGGTAACACTTTATAAGAGTGAATTCATAACATTAATAAAAGTTGAAGTATTGTTCCTTGTTAGTGTGTTCATTTCAACTTTTACTAATACATTTTTAAGCTTTAAAGTTTCTTCTGTCAACATTAGTATACGATGAAATAACTTTAATGATCGATATAATAATGTTAACATTTTTCTCATTTACAAAGTATAGTTCAGTACTGTTACCATTTAAAAATACATACTAAAGCAATGGGCTCTTTAGTTTTTGCTCCATAACCTCTCAACATGTTAGCTTTCCTTTTAATTGTATGTCATGCTGCTTTGTGAAACTCATGATTCTTTGTTTAATTGGTGCATTATATTTATACCATTCTGCCTATCCCTGCCATTGACAAACTACCACTGTCATCAACTGAGGGAAGGCATGGTGGTGACTAAAGGGCTGAAGGAACATCAAGAAACATAGATGAAAGAATAAAAAACAAATGTAAGAAAAAACAGAATAACAACTTAAGGGAAATGTGGCCACAAAACTAGTACTCTTGTGTGTGAAACTACTTTTGCACTAATTATTTATCTTGCTCACAGATGTCCTTTCGGACCACAGAACCAAGCTCAGAGCTGCTGATAGGAAATGGCACAAGACAAAAGACCAGACTGAACAGAGCAATCGCCATTCTCTTTGTTCTCTTTTCCTCTGGATTAATACCAAAACAAATCAGCAAAACCTAAGACAGACAGAAAATATAACATTCTCCTCTCCACTCTATAGCCCATCAGCTCTTTTCTGACTAATGATGATGTTACCAGCTGACAAATACAGTGGAAAACATCAGCTCAGGTTTTGATTCTGCTGATCCGTTTTACTTACGCACAGCAAACTTTCACCTACACTCATTCCACTCTTTTCTGATGAGATCTACAATATTTTTTGGAGAAGTTGACTTCCAAAACAAAGATAAACATATACAGGGTTTCTGCAGGTTTTATAAGACTAAATTTAAGACTTTTTTAAGACCTTTTTAAGACCAATTAAAGAAAATTTAAGGAAAAAAAAAAAAAAAATCAAAGAGAAAACAATACAGCAATATGTTCTCCAAGTATAATTTGAGTTTTACTTTCAAATTAGCAGCAGTTCAGCGTCTAGCAATTGTTTGTTTCAGTTTTCCCTCTTTTCCTCGCTTTCCTTCGGTAAAAGCGCCGCGCATATTTTACTTTCACTTTCAAATTAGCAGCAATTCCACCTCAAGCAGTTGTTTGTTTTTAGTTTAAGTTTTCCCTCTTTTCTTCACATTCCGTCGGTTTTAAGTAGCTTGTAAAAGCGTCGTGCACATTTTTAGACTGCCCTGACTTTTTTATGCGCCTAGGGCCAGGTCTGTTTTAGGCTTCTTATTTTTATATTTTATACATCCACCAGTTATAGTGATGATATAGCGCTGGTGGAAACAACACGAGACTTCACTTTCGCTTTCACTTTCGAGACCGACTCGGAAGGCATTTAGTGTCTCTGTCGTCAGCAGCAGCAGCCAGCGCGCCTTTAGCGCAGCTGGACCAGTTCTGCGTTCAAGCGCACGCAATATTGAACCTTGCAGCAAAGCACCGGCAAAAGTTATTACCACGAATGTGTCGGGGGTAAATAGTAAGGAGATTTTTGAACTATTTATTAATAAACTAGTGTTTTCTGAGTCAGTGTCGCAGTTGCCGATCCTGACTCGCATCTCCTCTTTGGACGCGCCTTTAGAGAGAAATGCATCTTTACAGATTACATAATGAAAGAGTTTTTGTTTTCGATTTGTTTTATTTCGTTAAAGTAATAATTTAAAGCTTTCAGCAGATATATTTATCATGTCTGTGAGGTATGTATTCGCTGAGTTTCGGTTCATTTTTGTGAAGCGCTCCTGTTGAGTCTACAGAAAGCGCATCACGATTTTTTTTTTTTAAATAAAAGCACCGTTTGGAACGTTTTGGTGATATAGTGAGTGCACACAAATAAAAGTACTCTTTACAGTTCCGAATGATGTATTACTCCTACATTTATAAGCAAAAATGACTGAAAAAAATGCAAGTGCTCCCGCTGGCGCCGCATGTCCTGCAAAGCGCGCTTCAGCTTCCTCCGCACAATTGATTGGATATGCGCCTAATAGCACACATTTATCTAGGTTTAACATTTAAACTAACATTGTTTTATACTTGGACTGTTTTACATCTATATATTTTATTTTAGGCAAGTCGTGATGATTTGAGAAGGCAAAATTGATCAGACTATCAGTCTTCCACTGGCCGCTTATTGGTCTTTAGGCTACTTTAAAAAAAAAAAAAAAAAAAACATATATTTAACGAACAAAAAAAACTTCAAACGTTTTTCTAAATTAACCTAATAAAAAAACGAAACGAAATATAATCACTTTGCCATTACATACAAAACCGAACTCTCTCTTTCAATAGCTGAAACAGTAGTATAAGCTGTTTTGGGAGAAGAGGGGAAAAAAAGACGGGCTCCGGACGGACTCGGGCCGAGAATTCTGATAAGCTATCGGACAAGGGTCGGGCTAGGGCCTATATTTAAATTAGCGGCATTAACGTAACGTAACGTAAAATCTGATCTGTGATGTGACAGTCCTTCGGCACGCTGCATTGAGAAGCCGCGTTCAGTTTTAATTGTATTGTCTGTTCTCTAACTGAACTAAATGAACTAAAAATCAAAATGACAAGTTTTTCTTCGGGTGACTGACAGACAAAGCAGCAGATACCGCCATCTACTGCATATTGTTTCATGGATTTGGAGCGACCTAAGCCATGTAGCACAGAAATTACGCTTTTGCTTCACTTTTAAATAAAATACATCGGGAAACAATCCCTCACGAAAATTAATGCCATGATCATATGAATTTAAGACTTGCTGCTCTGATTTAAGACCTTTTCAAGGCCTCAATTCACGGAAAAGGGATTTAAGACTTTTTAAGACCTGCGGAAACCCTGCATATAATGTACTCACCCCCCCCCCCCCCCCCCCTTGTCATCCAAGATGTTCATGTCTTTCTTTCTTCAGTCGTAAAGAAATTAAGTTTTTTGAGGAAAACATTTGAGCATTTTTTTCCATATAATAGACTAATATGGTGCCCCGATTTTGAACTTCCAAAATGCAGTTTACATGCAGCTTCAAATGATCCCAAACGTGGTTGTAAGCGATCCCATTCGAGGAAGAAGGGTCTTATCTAGCAAAACGATCAGTTATTTTCATTTAAAAAAAATACAATTTAAATACTTTTTAATCTCAAAGCTCATCTTGCCTTTCTCTCCCTGAACTGTGTATTCTGACTCAAGACAGTTAGGGTATGTTGAAAAACTCCAACTTCAAAAATAATTTCAAAATCATCCTACATCACTGCAGAAGTACCAACCCAGTCTTTGCAAAGTGAACACACAAAGGAGATCAAACACCCTCAACAAAAAAGGTAAAACAGCGTTGTAAGGTTGAGGGAGAAAAAGAGATGTGAGATGTTCTAACTGTCATGAACTGGAACAAAAACAGTCCAGGCAGAGTAAGACAAGACGAGCATTTGGCATGAAAAAGTATATAAATTGTATTATTTTTTTTAAAATAACCGATCGTTTTGCTAAATAAAACCCTTCTTTCTCAGCTGGGATCATTTACAACCACATTTGAACTGCATTTAAACTGCATTTTGGAAGTCCAAAATCAAAGCACCATATCAGTCCATTATATGGAGAAAAACGCTGAAATGTTTTTCTCAAAAAACATAATTTCTTTACAACTGAAGAAAGACAGACATGTAATATCTTGGATGGCAAGGGGGTGAGTACATTATATGTGAATCTTTGTTTTGGAAGTGGACTTCTCCTTTAATGCCAGCCATTATACAACCTGTACCTCAGACACAATCCCCTCCTACAACAAGAGATGCCAATCTCCACCAATTTTGCTACCCGCTCTGACAGACAGTATAGAAAAACACCTGCCAAAAGCATATGAATTGAGAAAATGTACAGGGCAGTTCATAGGATAGTTCAGCTTTAAGAATGAAAACCAACCTGTTTGTTCCTCAGTATCTTCATGTTTGACTCTGAATGCTTCTTCAATCTTCATGTCTTCACTCTCCTCTTTACTAAACGCCATCTTTAGAATAGTGTCACATAGATCTCAGTTGCTCCACCTGTGTTTTTTTTTTTCAGTTTGGAAACTTTGTCCTGTTTAAGATGAGAATAATTTAAACAGAAATTATTAATAATAATAATAATAATAATAATTAATTAATTAATTAATTAAATTAAATCTCAGGGTGTGTCTAATTCAGCCCTAGTTCAGTAGTCAGTGCACAGGGGAGTCTGTCAGAGTGAAAGTTAATGGACCTAAATGATCTGATTAGAAAAAAAACTAAAAACTTGAACTTACTATTAAGTTTTGATTAACAGGAATTAATTGATTAGTATGTTACATTTAATCGATTACACATTTAAAAATTGCTATTGTATTTTAAGGTTGTCATAACAACAACAACAACAATAACAACAACAACAACAACAACAACAACAACAACAACAACAACAACAACAAAAACATTTTCAACTGTTTGTAAAAGTTGTCATTACACATGTTTGTGTTTGTTGTTCTCGTTGCATTTACACTGTTTTGAGCAGCAGGTCTCGTCAGAGAGCGGCGATTCGAACGATTCCAAACAGGGAATCATTTTGTGAAACAACTGATTCAATTGACTCGGTGTTTCGAATTCGTGTTTACGATAATCTGAATCACTACACAGGGAGCGGATTCAGTCGCTTTACTCACAAAATAACGTTAATTATTAGATAAAAATATTACAGTGTTGCTTTCAATAACTATTACGTTTGAATCGCTTGCAAACTATATCAAATAGATTTAACGCGTTGTATGAATTTAAACACTTTAAATGATTAAGACTACAAACCTTTCTTCAGCTGAAACGCAGATGCAGGAGTGCGGCGCAGCCTTATGACGTCATGCGGCCAGATCAAAATAAAAGTCCTGTTTTCTTGCTGCTGAATCTACAATCCAAAAATTGCATAGATATTTAAATAAAGGAAACACATACAAGTGATAAAACAGATGGCAATAGCATTCAGAATTTTATTCTTGTTGAAATACATACCGGTCAAAAATGAGATAATGATACTGAGTGAATGCTCCTGACACATAATATACGTCCACCAAATACTTTTGCTTCAAACTCGCTAAATTCCAGCCTCAGCCCAAACAGAAGGACCAGTACTTACATAGAAACCTATAGAAAGTAGCCAGAAAGAAATGCTAATTTTTGAAAAAATGGATTTAGTGGCTTTTGCATCTGAACTCTTCATATATATATATATATATATATATATATATATATATATATATATATAAATACTTACACATTGTGATATGTATACTTGTATTTACTTAAGAGTTGCTGCTGATTTAAGCTCTTTTCAAGACTTCAAGACATAAGACTTTTTTTAAAACCCGCAGAAACCCTGTGGAACACAGTGGATGAAACATTATTTTGTGCTTTATAATGGTATAGTATTTATGCAAAATATCGGATTTGGATCAGCCGATCGTTACCTGATCCAACAACAAATGGCAGTATCGGAGCTCATATCCGATATGAATATCGGATTGGCGCATCTTTATGCAGTTCCACTTTTCACAGATTTACATTGTAAAATTTGTGGGGCACTGTTGAGTTCAGGGGGACACTGGCACAGCTGCCCCTTTTAGTATGATTTTATGTGCCTGCTGAAGCTTGTGATGAATTTTAATACGTCCTGCACACTTTATGACCAAAAATTGTTAAGAAAATCCCAAAAAAATTTGTTGAAGGATGCTGAACACATTTACAGTTTATTATTTATTCAGTTTATATAGAGGTCTATGTTTTGAGTAGTGGTTGACTGATAGTGAATTTTTGACAGCCGATGCTGATATCTTAAAAAGAAAGGTGATACGAAGCCGATAGAATTTTATTTATTTTAAGTTAATTAATTTTTAGGAAATTTGAAATCATTTGGATGGAATGGATTATAAAATAAATGGATTTATAAAATGGATTACAAAATAAATGTGTAAAATAAACATACTTTAAAGTTTAGATGACAAAATATTTAATAAAAATATAATTAATTAAAAAGGAAGTAAAAACTGTAACCAACTGGGCACTCAGTGCAAGTTTGTGTGCATTGGTAATCATATTTTTTCAACTAAAGCCAAGGTAACACTCATTTTACATACAGCACACAGTAAAAATGACATGAATAAGGCAGTGGGCAAATGCATAAAGAGCAGCGTAATTTGAAATTACCAGTTTAAAGTTTGTCGACTGGGCATCTCCAGTGAAGAAGAACTATCCTCCTCTCCGCATTCAATTCGCATGGACCAACTGTCACACAGAGCACACTTCACAAGATCTCACAACTAGATTTGACTAAGTCTGCAAGGTTTGTGAAATTAAATGTTCATTATTCATTCAAAGAATTGTTTAAATGATATAAATGCATATTTTCTAAATGCTGACAGCAAACGAGAAAGTACAGCTGGACGATTAATCGAAAAGAAATCAAAACAAAAAATGTTATATTTGCATTAATTATTTAAAACATTTGTTTACAGGAGATTTAAAATGTATTTTGTTTGCAAGAGATGCTGGTTATTTTCTGCTTTTGACAATATTCATTAACGTTAGGATTGAGCAATACATGAAGGGGTTGCAGTGATTTACACCAGTTTGGGTTTATTAAAAAGAAAATTTTTGGAATGGCACACTTCTCTCCAGTTAATACATGATGCATAAGGTTTTTCCTGTTTGTGAAAATTATTCCATACTAACGACATCTAAGACAGTTCTCTCTTTAAGTGAATCTTCATATGTTGATTAAGGTTTACTTTACGTCCGAAGATTTTTCCACACTGATCACACGTGAATGATCTCTCTTCAGCGTGAATGACCATGTGACTCTTAAGAGATCTTTTTCGTGAGAAGCTCTTTCCACACTGTTGGCAGGTGTAAGGTTTTTTCTCCGGTGTGAATTTGCATGTGGTTTTTAAGGTTCCATTTTTGACTGAAACTCTGTCCACACTGATCACATCTGAATGGCTCTTCTCCAGTATAAATTCTCATGTGTTTTTATAAGGCTCCGCTTTGTAGTGAAATGTCTCCCACACCGTTGACAGGCGAAAGGCATCTCTCCAGTGTGGATTCTCATGTGGGTCACGAGGTGCCCGCTTTGATTGAAGCTCTTTCCACACTGTTGGCAGGTGAAAGGTTTCACTCCAGTGTGAACTCTCATGTGGCTTATAAGGTTCCCTGAGTGTCTGAAACCATTTCCACACTGAGGGCAGGTGAAAGGCTTCTCTCTGGTGTGGATTCTCATGTGGGTTACGAGGTGTCCGCTTTGACTGAAGCTCTTTCCACACTGTTGGCAGGTGAAAGGTTTCACTCCGGTATGAATTCTTATGTGGCTTGTAAGGTTCCCTTTGTGACTGAATCTCTTTCCACACTGAGGGCAGGTGTTAGATTTGGTCTTCTGGGATTTTTTTCGTGAGGAACTCGTTTTGGTCTTTATGGGGTTTTTTTTGGTTATAAAATTACCATGATCCTCATACTGATCTTTCTCTTCCATTTCATTCAGTTCTTGTCTCTCCTCTTTCAGTTGCATCACTTCTACAGTGGGAAAAATTAAATACGTTAAATACATGTTACATTGTAAAAAAGTGACAGTAACATATGGTTTTCCATTAAAATTGCACCATACTGTAAAAAACTAAGCATTCTGGGAAATCTTTGCCATTTCCATGTACTGCTATTTACTTTGTTGTAAGGGAAACCATTAAATTTAGCTTAAAGAGAATTGATTATTATATTTATAGTGAATTTTGACAGAAACATCCCAGCCAGCAATGACATGTGGGGCCCAGATGGGTTAACTACGGGTTCCATGGGAACTGTGTGGGCATGGGCTTTGGCTGGGTGAAATCAGCGGGTCCCATGTAGGTTTTGTAGTATGAGTCCCACATAGGAAGCCCATATGAGCTGATTACATGGGCCCCATAAGGGACAGGCATGGGCCAAGTGGGCATGGGTTTGAACTGGGAACACAAATATGGGTCCTGCATGACATATTTATGGGCCAAGTGGGCATGGGTTTGATCTGGCCCACCTGGGCATCCATGGCTGGCCCCCATGTGGATCCCGGGTGCAAACCCACTTTAAACCCCTTTGGGCAGGTGGGGCCCAAATGGGTTTGGCATGAATTGCCCAGTTAGGACCCACATAAGACTCTTACAGATCCCATTTAAAGCCCATCTGGGTAGCCATGTTGCAGAGCCCACTTTGGACCCATTTGGGCAGGTGGGGCCCAAATTGGTCTGACATGAATTGCCCAATTAAGACCCATGCAGTACCCTTACAGGTCCCACTTTTAGTACGTCTGGGCTTCCACGGCTGGCCCCAATGTGGATCCCGGGTGCAAGCCCATAATGAGGCCCACATTTGCCGCCCATGAAGACCTCATCTGGGCCCCACATGTCATTGCTGGCTGGGATTGGGTCTCATTTACTAATAATTACATAGATTGTTTTGTATTTGTACACGCAAGTTAACTTCTCATGAAAAATCTCCTTCACGTTTGTACATGCATGAATTTGTTCTTAACGTTGTTGAGTATTCTAAATGAGCGGGCGCAAGCACGAAGTTTGTTTGCATAAAACAAGCATCAGAACAATTTTAAGAACAGTGGTGAAGGTAACGAATCACAACTACTCACGTTACTGTAATTAAGTAGTTTTTTCAGGTACTTTGAGCATATTTTTAAAGCTGTACTTTTACTTGTACTTAATAATTGTTACTTTTAAATCAGCTAGTTACTGACTACAGCCACAATTTGAAAAGCTATTCAAATTTTTGCCAGCACTTCATTAGCCAATAAAGATATATCCGATCATAAAGGGACCAATAAATGATATCTGATATCTGAACCGGGAAAAGCTGCCGCTGCAGCAGGTTTTAAACAGCTGGTCGGACAGTAAAGGAGCTCAGCGTAATTTATTGACTCAAAGTTTGGAGAAACAAACTTCATGGTAGTGTCATCATGAATATCTATATTTTCATACCGATTCCGAAATATCTAATATGGTTCAAATAGATCCGGCCCAAAGTAAGAAGTACGCACAAGGTTGCACATATGCTTTAAATTGTTGTCCACAAGGTGGCAGCACTAGTCCAGGCCATCCGACAAAGAAAAGAAAGAGATACAAAAACAATCTACAAAGTCTGCAAAATCAATAGACAGGAGCGTTGACAAACGTTTATGAGAGTTATGAGATATCCACAGCTATAGTTTATCAGAGTATATAGACAGTGTTATCAGTCATAACTTCTGCAGGGAAATACACACTGGATGAAAATTATCATCAAATGAAGTATAGTTTACACGGCTGTACACGTACGCTGAGACGCTTTAGACAACCTGCCAGTAGCACTTCAACTGACAAAAACACACAATTATGTCACAATATGTGGTTTTGGTGAATTACCTCATAACTTAACTCTCAACTGAGTTGCAAAGCCTGTGTCCCAACGTGCATACTATTCATCCTAAATTCTTTGTGATAGTAGTCATTTTAAATACTATTGTGGGCGATAGGGTGGATAGGATGCACACTGGCCACTTACACACTGCAAGTTTGAGGAATGACAACCGCATTTAAATGTGGGAGTCCATGTGTGTACAGAACAGCAGTCACTTCCCCATTTGTAACCATAGAAACATTTTGCCTTCTTGCAGGAGTGATTAAGAATTTAGCCGTTTTGTTTTGTTTTGTTTTTGTGTTATAAGGTTTTGCGACAATCTTCTGATCAAAGACTACAGATTTTGGGGGCGCTAGTGAGCAGGTGATGGAATAGAACGTGTTTGACAGCCTAATTTTGATATCATTTTGTATCAAAAGCAACATATTCTTTGTAATTATCCCCAGCACGATTCATAATATAACACTGCATACAGTGAGTGAGATAAGTTTTGTAACAGAGCGATGGCCTCTAAGCTTTGGAAATATAAATACAGTAGATCTTCCAGTTCTAGGCATATTGCCTCCTCGACACAAAGTGCAGCTTCTGACCGGCCATCGACTTCTCCGTATTTGACCACGAGCAAAATGGATATGGACATCACAAATTCTGATGTCATTAAAAGCAGATATAGCCGCAGTGATAAGGAATAAACTTAAGAACTCTCGCGCTGACAATTTTAACTACCATTTAAGACAGGGAAAGCAATATGTCAATGTGGACAGATGAAGTGAACAAACTATAAGCGCTGTAGTGAGCACGTTGAAGATGGAACTGAAACAGCTACGAGATAAATGGAACATGGAAGGGAGAATGCGGAGGTGCAATATTCTAATTGTGGGTGTCGCGGAGGAACTGGGATCAGCTTCCCCGGAATCAGTCTCTAAACTACTATCCGAAGTACTGAAAATGGATAAGGTAGTTCTGGTAGATCACTCGCACCGCAGTCTAAGACCATTGACCCCTGGAGAAAAGCCACGAGTGATTGTAGCAAAGCTACATTACTATCAAGATTGCGTCGAGATCTTGCGTTGAGCACAAACTCAGGGTTCTCTCCAATATTACCCGCATTATACTGCTAGTGTTGCTAAAGCTCGGGCCGCATTCACAGATGTCAGGAAACTACTACAAGAGCAGCGACAACATAATCCTTCAGATGATTCTGTGAGATTCCCAATAGCACTGTTACAGCAGTGGCTACTTTTGACCCTGATAACATGGATCCTGTTGAGTTCTGAAAACTGGAGAAGGTAGGGAATGTGTATAGTATCAGACGAAGATGCTTGTAGACTTATGATCTGCATTTCTCGCTCATTAACTAGTGCTCTCTCAGGAAATTTGCAACAAAAGAGCAGACAGAGGGGCAAGGAGAAAAGCTCTACTTAGACTTGTTGGAACTTATTTGGTTAACTTGAAGAAGAGAACTGAGGTGACAATGGAACCTGGAGAGCATCCTCTAGCATCTGCATCCAGGTTGTGGGAAATGTTTAGCTGTTACAGTGGTTTGCCAACTGCAACTAAACAAAATCTCACGTTTAAGTCTGCATTAATTGCACAGAGCAGTTCACACATGCGAGAAGCCATTGCTCTTCATTTAGATGTAAATGCACCGTACGAGCAAATCATTTTGCAAATAGTCAAAGGAAAGCTACAGAATCTAGACATCCAGTTGCTGCATTTGGCAAAAGAGAATGTTCTAGATTATCTGATGGTTTCCAGAAACCAAGGAGATTTGACAGAATAAATTCAGGAAGTGTTATTCTCTGTTATGCATGTGGAACAGCTGGTTTGCTAGACATTGTCAAGACCATGAGAGACCTCATCAAAACTTTGTCTGTCATGTACATGGAAAAGATGGTCACATAGCGAAGCACTGTTTAGAGAAAGGTATGAAAGAACAGGAAGTTGATTGTTTTGCTTGTCGAAGGATGGGACACAAGGCAAGACAGTGTCACTTTTTACACAAAAGAAAGATGGGCTATCGTAATCTGCTTAAGAAGATAGACAATTTAGAAACCCAATTGGCATTGCTGAAAGGAAATAAGGAAGAGGCCATTCACACCTCGCCAGACACAGCACTGCATGAGCAACATGACTGTAGTCCAGTCACAAGCAGATGCTGATATGAATTGAAGGAATTGTTTTAAGTAGTGTCATATTTTAGAAAAATATGTTTACTATCAAAAGGGGGTGATTCTTTATCATTTATGAGAAATGTATTAATGGCATTGATATTTAAATAGAATTCATGAGAAATTATTTCATGAATTGCATTCTGTGATTAAATTTCTATAACACTGATGTTTTAAATGTGAAAAGATTTGTATGGGGGACAGGGGGCAACCTCTTCTTTTTGATCTTGTTTCATGTAAAAGCATCAAGATGTTTGCTGGAAAGATGTAACCGCCTGGAGAAAAATGATTCGGTCATCCAAAGGACACGAAGGTCAGCAGAACCAAGGGACTTCCACAAGAAAAAGGAGTTCATAAAGAACAGGGTGATCATCATGACCTAGAAAATCAAGAGATTTCCAGACCTGCAAGATCCAGAACTCCCGGCCTAAAAGATCTAGAAATCCTGAGATTCACCATGGCATGGATGGACTTGAGTGAACCGCACAGACTGCAACAAAACCAGTGACTGCTTTTTTCTGAGGGTTTGCTATCCAATGTGAAAAGAATGAACGACAGATAAGGGAAACACAAAGAGACCAAGATTTTTTAAAGACTATGGACAGCAGTCGTATCACCAAGATGGAAAACAAGTGGGCAAAGGACATACCCACACAAAGAAATGCACAAAGACACCGACTCACCACTGCACATGACACTAGAAAGACAAATATATGGATACTCGAATGCAGAAAATATATTATTAACTGATTGCACTCATGTGGATGAAGGATGTCCACACTGAGAGAATGGACACAAAGCACCTGACACTAGACAGACAAATACATGCATATTTGAATGCAGAAAAAATATTATTGTCTACTGAATGCACACATGTGGACAAAGGATGTTCACATTGATAAAATGAACAGAATGTATGTGAAAGAACACGCACGCACACACACACACACTTTATGGTTTTGGTTGATGTTTTTGCTCATTTGGCTTTTGCCTATGTTTGTACTGTCATAATGTTTAGTACATTTAAATAATTCTGTTTGCTGTTATGGACAGGTAAGATCCTCCAGTGGCCAGACGAGGACAACCTAAGACAGGGCTTCACCACCACTGGGCACCTGCCCGGGAAGGTAGGTGTAATCTGTGTAACGGGAGTGAGTGTGATGCTTCTTTTTTTCAAAGAGGGGACTGTAAGAATCTATCGTCTGCCTCAACCCAGATTCTGCTCCACAATATGTTTCATCATTCTAATTTCCCAAAATGGCTTAATTACTATAGATAAGAAGAAAGTCAACAGTTATGTTGTTTCTAGACCATTTAGGATAATCACATCCTGAGCAAAAGGTGACCAATTGTAGAATGGGAGACACCGAGAACCACCTCAGACAAAGGGGTGTCAGAACTTAATTAACATACAGACCACAGCTGTTACAAAAGGAATGACTTAATTTACATTAAGGGTAGTAAACTGTATCTGTATAAAAGGTTTGATATTAGGATGTTTTGGTTTCATTCTGACTCGGTTGAACCTAAGGTACTACATGTACTTTGTCACTGCTATGCTGCAATAAACATCTTCATTGAGATCTTCGAGATCCTCCTCACTTTTTCTTACAGTACAAAGCATACACATTTTCCTTCAATGGAAGTTTAACAGGAGGGCTTTGCATACAATATGAATGCACAATGTAACTTTGGCATGTAAATACCGCGTCAAATGAAAATGCAAACTCGTATAGATATGCAGTAGTAAAAGAATTTTACTTGCAGCGCAAATAAACCAGTCCGAGCTCAGAGCAGGTTTACAGCGCCGCAAGATCCAGTGAGAAGAATTTGCCGCAGAAGGAATAAGGTTGCTGAGAGATCTAGTAAGAATCATTCAAATTCACACGATCTGTAGAACTTGGTGGCGCTGGTGCTACTGATCACAAACGTTAGGCTGGAGCCTAGCAAACAAATTTCAAGGTTTGAGGCTATTTGCTCTTTTGGAATCTATGATGAGGATAAAACAGGAAAAATTTAAGGCTTACGATTTCTAGTTATACATTTTTTAAGCGGAATTATTAGCTCTCTGAAAGGATTCTTAGAAGGTTTAAGAATACAGGCCCAGAGTTGCATTGTTTTGTTTTGTTTTTTAGGTAAATGTTACACAAATTAACTTTTGTTTAGGCTACTTATGCATTTTTTCATATTTCTGTTTATGTAGTGGTGGATGTTGTAATAAGGATCAAATGAGTGACTTCAGCTTTAAGAATGAAAACCAACCTGTTTGTTCTTCAGTATCTTCAAGTTTGACTCTGAATATTTCTTCAGTCTTCATGTCTTCACTCTCCTCTTTAATAAATGGCATCTCTGTTTGTTCCTCAGTATCTTCATGTTTGACTCTGAATGCTTTTATATGGAAATTAATATGATTAAGACACATAAATACTTAAAAATGTGTCATTTAGTTTAAACCACAACACTAAAATATTAGATTTTTTTCTAAATTCTGGCAGTTTAGATGCAGAATTACTACTAACATCATAACAGCACTTGAAGAAAAAATATATTACTTAATTTATGTTTTAGCTGAAATACTTTCAAACAAGAAAGGAGAGAAAGTTGCAGGAGGGCGGAAAGTGTACAAAAACACCTGGCAAAGGACAAATGAAAGGCAAATGAATTGTACACAACAAAATAGTTAAGCTTTGAGAATGAAAACCAACCTGTTTGTTCCTCAGTATCTTCATGTTTGACTCTGAATGTTTCTTCAGTCTTCATGTCTTCACTCTCCTCTTTAATTAACGACATTTTTTCTGTGTTTGTACACTTTGTCCTGTTTAAGATGAGGATAATTAACGGAAAGTAAATTATTCTCAAAAATAAATGTAATCTAAATCTCTGAGTGTGTCTCATTTAGCTCCCTAGTTCAGCAGTCAGTGCACTTGTAAGGGAGTCAGTCAGAGTGATAAATTGTCTGACTAATATATATATTTATACAAATTAAAGTTGATATTAGGTATTTATGATTTATATTTAGTGTTCAATTATTTGTACGTAATATTTAATAGACTACACTGTCATGAAAACATTTGCAGCTGGTTTGTAAAGTTATCATTACACATGTGGTTGTTGCTCTCGTTTGTCGTCATTATGAGCTGATTCAAACGCTTCGAATCACTGAATCATTCTACAAATGATTCGGTTCAGATGATTCGGATGGGTTTCACTTCTTTCCAGTACTTGAACGATGTACTGATTCACATATCGGAAGCAAAATGAGACGCACTTTTTCTAATCTTATTTTGAGATTGAGCTTTACTCACAAAAATAGTGTTAAAGTATTACAATGCTATATTTAAGATTGACTCATTTATATTACGTAGCTTGTAAAAACGTTTAAATTTAAAGAGCACTTTGCATTCATTTAAAAAAAACTTATAAACACCAACCTCTGTTCAGCGGTAAAAGAACATGGCGCAGATTTATGACGTCACATCACCAGAGCAAAATAAAAGTCCCATTCATACGCAGCTGTCTAAAATCACAAAATGTTTTTAGAAGCACGGTCATTTTGAGTAGCTGCAAGAGGAAAATAAATAAACATAGAAGTCTTTCTGACTCAAGATTACGCAAAGAACATAAAGATGATATATTCTCCTTGTATTAATTAAGAAAGACAAGGCATGAGTAGGGTCAGATGGAATCTGCAGACATTTTTGTGCAATCTGCAATTTCTGTGCAGAATGTTTGGAAATTTTTTTTAGAAATGTGTGGAATGATTTTGAGAGTATAGGAGAGTACAGAAACTGAAAACATTACAAATTACATGAAAAATATTAACTTACAAACTTTTATTTAAGGTTTACAATACAAATCATATTGGAACAATTTGTTAAACAAAGCTAGGTCTCTCTTATAGTAAATTCACTAAAAGGTGCAGGTATTATTTCTTTATAAATTGTACACAAATAATCAAATAAACATTTGCATATCATCAAAGACTATCGAAATACTCTGATATCATTCAACAATAAATAAAAAAAATATATGCACACACAAATAAATAAAAATAAATAAGGTATTTTTAACAACTCTAAATAAATAAAACAAAATGGTGTGGCAATCACTTAAACACTTCAATAAATGCAGTACATTAGAAAACTAATTTAGAAGTAATTTATAGTAATTTAGTGGTCAAAAAAAGCAAGCAAAGCAAGTATTTATATAGCACATTTCATACACAATGGTAAGTCAAAGTGCTTTACATAAAAGGAAGTAGAATAATCATAAAAATAGGAAAAGATTATACATAGTGCAATAAGTTCGGACGTAGTACAGTGCTCATTTAGTAAATGCACAGTTAAACAGATACGTTTTGAGTCGAGATTTAAATGTAGCTAATGTTTAAGCACATTTGATCTTTTCTGGAAGCTGATTCCAATTGCGGGCAGCATAATAGCTAAAAGCAGATTCCCCTTGTTTGGTGTGAACCCTTGGTATTTCTAACTGACTCTATCCTAATGATCTGAGTGGTCTGTTAGGTTTATATTCAGTAAGCATATCTGCAAGATATTTAGGTCTTAGGCCATTGAGTGATTTATAAATGAGTAAAAGTACTTTAAAATCAATTCTAAAAATAACTGGAAGCCAGTCTAAGGATCTGAGGACTGGTGTGATATAATGGTGAAGGATTACAAATTTAAGAATCTGTTTAAAATATGCTGATCTTATGTTCTGACATAGCATCACAATAAAAACTAAGGTGAATTATATTGTATTTAGCATTTAAGGTAAATATGATGTTATCAGACAAATGATTCTCTCAAGCAAAGTTTGTAGCAAGAGGTTCCTGCCAGTTCCTGTTCTCTTATTGTAAGTCAAATGAGCCAGATTACTGAGATGTTCACCTTTTGTTTGTAATGGCACTTGGTACCTCTGCCCAGTCTTTGAGTAGTTATGATGATTGGATTAGGACTGGTGTAAATGGTGCAGGCTGCTATACCTGAATACTTCATTTGCATGCTTTGTTTGGGGTTGTCACCCAGGTGCTTTGTCTCCAGAGCTAAGCACTGCCCCCTAAATGTATATAAACTACAATGTATCACTGCCTTAGTTAGATGACTTTTTGATGACTGCAGCGCCACGCAGCGAGTATCTGAATACAGAGAAACTTCTGCTTCAAGATATCCAAAACGTCTCCTGGTCTCTAAGAAAAATTCACAACAGTGGCAAAACGGACAAAGATGATAAAGTCCAAATTCAAAGTCCAAAGTTAAGTTTAATTTGATGACCTTGAGCGCCTGTTAGTAGTGATGTTAGCTGCTGGCTGATACGATCCATGTTCAATCACATTTGGGGATTCCTCACCCACATTCATTAATACTTCCAATCTGTTCTCAAGCTGTATAGGAGGTGGTAGAATACCAGTGTTAGCAAGCCTTGTCGTAGCCGCATCTGGGGTAGAGGATGCTACCGCAGCAATACGAGATACTCGTGACAATCTGATGTCTCGAGTGCCTTTGGGTCTCGCTCCCTGTTTGTGCCATCGATTAGTGTGTTGATCAGTTTCGGCTTTCTCTTCTACACTTGGTATTAACTGTTGAGATTCACGGGACTCACCAGCTGTATACCGAGGGGGTCCGTGACAACGGTCTGCTGAGTGTACTGCCTGTTTTGGAAGTCCAGCGAGTAACTTTGTTACAAGAACCACAATCCTTTGTAGAAGTCTGTGGCAGTTCATGCAGCAGTATATTCCACAAGAGGCTGTTAGTGTGTAGGCAGCTGTGTTTTCCCGTCTTTGGAATGTAAGCTGCTGGCAGTGGGAGGCAAAGAGTCTTCCTTTTCTTAGTATTACTCCAATCCCAAATTTTTTGTTTTGTTTTAGTGTTTGTGCCAAAAAATGTGTTGTTTGAGCACTCTGCTGATCTGCTGAAGTTAAAATCTTAGAAAAATCAGATGAAAGTATATAAAAAGACAGCAAAGCGCAGAGCAGTAAGTAAGAGTGTTCGAACAGTAGCGAAGCCGGAAGCGTCAAAAAAAAAAAAAAAAGGAGTGTTAACATACTCAGAGTTTTTAGTTAATCTCCTTTCTGAAATGGGCCCCAGGACTGAACAGAACAGGGAGTATAAATACATATAGTAAATGAGGGAACTAAACAGGAATAGCTGGACAAAGATGAACTATTTAGAAACCATAGCAACTAATGAAAACTAATGGAGACATGACAGGTAGTAAACTAAACAGAACATACATGTGACAATATGTCCATAATTGTAAGCATTAATCTATTTAAAATTTGCAATGAAGACTATCTAGTGTTATTTAACATCTGATCACTATGTATTTATACTGTGTAGTTTGAAATCATATAATGCAATGCAATACAATGATGATTGACAGATGAACAAATAAACGTTCCTCAAAAGCCTGATGATCATATTTGATACATGTGAATATCGAAAGCACGAATACACCAATCTTATGTTGAATCTGTACTTTGGTAAACAGTGAAACTCACTGAATGACATTGTCAACTAAAGTAAGATTGTCATTAATCAGACCGGGTTATCAAACAACTCTGAATGGTTTGTTTTACAGAAAACTATAGAGCTGTTCTGCAGATACATCTTGCCCTCCACGATTTAAACATGATTCCTTCTGGTATGAATTATAGTGTCCCTACTTAAAATCAATTAGTACAGACATTCTTTTATTCCCACTGCAGTAAGGATTTTAACTTTGTAAGATGTCAGAATGTTGAGTTTACTATATTGTTTATTGTGTGTTTTGTACCACATATTTACAATTTTTTTTGATGCACCAAAAATCGCCCCTTGGGCATATAGTAAACTTTGACCTTGACCTTGGATAATCAAATAAACTTGTTTTCAAAAGTTTTCATCTTGAAATATTACTAACAATATCAAAGTTATTCGTACATTTACTTCATGAAAATCAGTACAGATTTCACAGCAGAAAGACACGTGAACCACCAGCTGAAGGTGGACGTTTTATTAATTATGTGGATAAAATAAATTGCGTTTGAACTATTGCTGAATCTCAGGCAGATTTGAAGAGCGTAATTCTTGTGTTGCCAACAGAGAAGTGGATGTAACTGTTCACTTCATACTGCACGTTGTGACCACCGAACCCCACAACGCAGTCCCAGTAGCCCCCATGCCTCATGTTAAACTCCTGTAAGGAAAGACACAGTATTAATGTTCCACAAACTCATATCAACAAAAACACTCAATCTCCACCATCAAGCTCCTGACAAAAAAAAACAACACATTTTCACAATACTGAACAAACTGCATTTCACTAAGGCGTTCCAGTCTCTCAGTAAAACCCAACCTTCTCGATGTAGCGAACAATGTCTTTATCCTCTGTGTACTTATTTGCAGCCTGAAGAGCGACCTGACGAAGCTCATGCTCCATCTTACCACTCATCTGTGATTCATGGATCGTGATCGACATGGTTGATCTGCAGCTGTAAACACAGATTCTGTTTTAATGAGGAACAGTGAAAGTAATTAAACAGGACAGAATCTGGAGATTTTTTGTGATGGTCCAACAACTCTTTAGCATGATAAGCAGCTGCTGCCATTTAGGAGCAGGAATTGTTGGCCCATGACACTATTATCAGATGCAACCAAACTTTAATATCACAAGTTGGAAGTGTGTGTCATAATGAAAGTTAACCCTGTAAAGCCTGACTTGAAATAAAAGAAAACTGATTTAAAACAAACAAACAACAAAAAAATAGTTAATTGAATCTTTAGACAAAATATTACGATAAATATTTAAAACGAGGCATATGTGTTTTTGTTAAGAATCATATTTGATGTACCAAGCTTTCATGGCTCACATAATGCAATACAATGATGATTGGCAGATGAATAATTAAACCGTCCTCAAAAGCCTAAGACTAATAGACTAATATCATGATTTTTCTAAAAAATAAGAATGGATAATAAATATGTCTCTTCTGTTTAGTAAGTTGAAATATTACTAACAATATCAAGGTTATTCTTACGTTTACTTGATATAAATCAGTGCAGATTTGACAGCAGAAAGACTCTGATGCATGAGCTAAAGAACATTTGTACAATTACACAAAGACTTTTACTTGATAAAGTCTAAACTATCAGTCAGATGACAGAAGGACTGTAGTAGATTGTGCGAAACAGGTTTTACAGGAAAGTTTTGATCATGTTCATTTATGAAGAATTCAGATGCAAAACCAGTTAAAAGCCATCTCGGTCAAAAATGAGATCATGATACTGAGTGAATGCTCCTGACACATAGTATTCACCTTATTTTTGTCGTAAGAGTGCGAGCGGCCGTTTGTAAATTTAATGTGTCTGGCTTCCGGTCTCATCCGCGTCCAGCTATGTTTATCTGTACAAAACAGCTCATTTTGCTGCTTGATATTGCAAATTGGTGTGTCTTACCATATTATTTTAATGCATTATCTTAATTATGAACACAATAGTTTGTAGTGCAAACTGTTTTACCGTTTACGGCACTTCAATATTCTTCTCATTATTTCTCTATGGCAGATTATGAACGGGAAGTCTAACACATTACCAGAAAACAGCTTACTTCCGCACTGAAAAATAAGGTGGATACGTCCATCAAACACTTTTACTTCAAAGTCACTAAATTCCAGCCTTAGCCCCTTCAGAAGTACCAGTACTTGCACAGAAACCTATACAAAGTAGCAAAAATGAAATGCAAATTTTAAAGAAAAACCTCAGATGGATTTTAGAGGCTTTTGCATCTGAACTCTTCATATACAGTATAACAAATGTGATACTGTAGGGTTTATACTTTTAGTATGTTTTTGGGAAATGTGATACAAAGGAAAATTCTTACCTTTTTTATGTGGTGATTGATGATTCAATCTCGGTGTCTGTGATGCTTTAGACGTGTTTGACCAAAACTAATGTAAAAGTGACTCCACCTGTTCCAGCATCAAAACCTGATCACATCTCACTTGACAACATTCCCAACATTACAAAACTGAACTGCAAAAACAATGACCATTTTTCTAAACATACAACGCATGTGGGACACTTCTTAAGAAGGTGTTTTTTTTTTTGTTTTTTTTTTTTTTCTTGTGTAAACAAATGATACAAATGAAGGTAATACTGTTTCCTCAGCAGAGACATGGAGCAGCAACATTATTACAGCCATCAAGGCCTATAGACAAACTTGAAACTCTTTATTGCGGTTTTACATTCATTAAATTATGTGAAATTAGCACCTCATTATGATTGTCACTTATTTTCGGTGTAAAGACATATGAAGGTTTTGAACTGAAACTTAAAGGGGTCATCGGATACAAAGTTCACTTTTACATGTTGTTTGAACATTAATGTGTGTTGGCAGTGTATGTACACATCTACCCTATAATGATAAAAATCAATGCAGTGGTTTTTAATTCATCTGTAAAAATAATATCTCCTTTTTCAAATCGAGCCGTTCTCAGATACCTGTCAGTGTGCCATCACACCAACAGATGTTGCTCCCATGATAGTTGATTGACATAACCATCTTACCTCAGACCTGTCAGTTGTAACAGTCCGACCTCCGTTGTTTCAATGCTGGAGCAGGGATGTAAGTTCGACAAGAATATCTCAGACTGAGGTGTTGTGTTGCTGGATGTAATAATGAACATAGTGGTTGTCATTTACTCCAGACATCAGAGCCGCTGAAGATGCAGAGGATTACATTATTTGTGAATGGAATGCACCTCCCGATCTACATATATCCGTCTATGTTCGCGTGAATCATTCGTGATCCAGCTTCACTTACAGCAGAAGTGAGTATAAGGATTTTTTTATGAATCTTTGCGATCACCTTTACTAGTAACATGCTAGTTAGCAAGTCTAAATGCGGCTAAAGTAAACAGGCTCATCACTCCACAAAGAGAAGAGGGGGTGGGGCAAGCAGAGCTCATTAACATTTAAAGCAACCTTGACCAGAACAGGATGATTTTTGCAGAGCTGATTTTGGCAAGGTAAACAAAGGTGTTATTTACACTACCATTGAGAAATTTTAACCAAAGCATGTTATAGACTTTTCATTAAGACCCTAAAGAATTATATCAACTTGTGGAAAATGGGCATCCGATGACCCCTTTAAAACTATTTGTGTGAATTGTAAAACAAGTAGGACTAGATTTTTGTAACGTTCAAATTAAAACAGATGAATGACGGGATCTGTATCAGGACATCTGTGCAGACAGATGAGTCGTAACAAAGTACATTTGTGTTTTCTTTATGATTTAGTCTTTGTTGAATCTTTCAACAAAAAAAGAAAGCAATGATTTAACAGTAGGCTATAATTCTTTCAAAAATCATTATTATAATGAACATTAATAGACAAAAAAGGTACAAATTGACCTAAAACTGAAAAATGTAACATTTTCACAAAAATGTCAAGGCTTTTGAATGAGTTTCAGTTCTATTTTTCATTTTCTGTTCTATTTTATGGTTTCATCACTATTTTATCTCAATACAATTATCTCAGTTATAACACAATAGGGCATAAAATGGTAAATAACAAACTTTTATATATTTTTTTTCCTTTTCACTTCCTTACAAACATTTCTAATAAATGTCTGCTGCTATATTTTTGAGAGAATCTCATAATGTAAACACCTGAAACACCAAGAGCACACACAACCTGAAATACCAAACACATGACCTAAAACACCAAGAGCACACACATTTACATTTAGTCATTTTGCAGATTTTATCCTGCTATGTGGATATAGACCATGCTGGGGAACCATGGTGGGTGAGTACAATCCTTTTCTTTCTCAGTTATCAGAACTGGTAACTTTTTGTTAGCTGCTTTAGGCTTGTGTTGCAGTATGTATGGTTGGGTTTGTGTTTTCTTACTATATTTCAGGGTTAGGACCTCCCTGTTGGTCATGGGACCCCCAGTTGCTGCTGGATGTCTACCATTCTGGATCTGGGTTTGATGAGGCATGCCGGATTCTGCAACCGAATTGCTAGGCGCTACGGAGATAGTTTACCTGGTCGCTGAAGGGGAAATGGAGGGTTACATTACTGCAACCCCAGGGCCTGTTTGTCCTTCTATTCAGGTAACCTCCATAATGAAGTGCTCCCTCTCACCCTGAATGCCGTTGCTCTGAGGAGCTGCCTGTCCAGGCTACATTACCCATGTCTTGCCCTAAAGGGCTTCATGGAAGCTAGATTTAGCCCTCCCTTGTGTATAGAGCAGCTTCACTTCCTATTTCCACTCTACCTTTATGGTTAATCAGTGAATTGCCACTTTGAGGAGTCGGCTGGACCTCACTGTTCCCCTTGGAGGTCTTTAATGTGAGGTGTGTCAGCGGAAACCCTTTCTAAGCTGGCTCTGAAGACATGTAATTCTTCAAGTATTGGACCCGCGGGGCCTGGCGCCACTGTTGGTTGCCCTGAGAAGGTTTCCTGGGAGGGCTGGCCTAGGTGCTCACCTTAGCCTCAGGCTGAAGGCACCTATGCACGTTTTGTCACTTGGGTTGATCCCCCTCTAAATTGGATCTCATTTTGATGCCCTCTTCTGGATGCTCATCTCAGGACATGGCAGTGCTGCGCTCGCTAAGGCGGGGTTTTTGAAGCATGGATAGGTTCTCGTCTCCATTGAAGGTTAGGTATCTACCCTACGCCTGCTGAATGCTACATGACAACCTCATCGGATGAGTCGGCCGCTTGCTGCTGCCACATTGGCTTGTGCGGAGGTTGCACTGACCTATTCGGGTATTAGAGACCCTTGGTATCCTGGAGCTCTATAAAACAGCAGCCTAGGTCATTGTACCTCTTTCTCTGCCCCTGCATTGTCTCTCCTGACATTGCATGAGCAAATGTGAGTGCTCCCCCTCGCTGAGGGTCTTCGGTGAGCATGCCACTCCTAAGTGGAGCGCACGAGTACCTCTGTAATGTCAAGAGTAGGGTCCCCGCTCCCCATGGCTCTGGCTAACTATTCCAGGTTGTAGCCCCTGGTGGGATGCTGGTGGATCAAGCCAGTGCTGCTACCTTTAATGAAATGAGGGTCTCTTATGAGCATGCTGTTCCCTGTTGAGCAACTGAGTTTCCTCCTATCCTAGGAGAGTTGAATTTCTCTGCTCCAGGGGCATCCCACTCAGGTCGCTTAATATTGAGCGCTGCAGTACTTCCCTCATATTGAAGGGCCACTTTGAGCATGATTCTCCTCCCTGAGAGCTTAGAACCTCCCTCTAATTAGGGAATTGTGTTCTCTGCTTCCCAGAGCCTCTCGATGCTGTGAATGGTATTTAAGTGCTCATGCTAGCCGGGCACGTTATAAAATTCAGTGTTGTAGGCAGCCGCCGGCCAATGTTATTGTTGTTTTTGGCTTCAGACACAAGTCACGCTGACGCCATTCCCCATAGCGACCCCTAGAGGATGCAGTGTCTCATTTCCTTCTCAGGGAGGTTTGTCTCCAAGTCTGTAAAGTCACAGATAATGAAACATCCACTAGATGTCAGTGTTAGACAGACAATCTGAGAATACAAGTTACAAACAAGCAGGGCAAACACCCTCCCAGTGAGCAAATTTTCTTTGGCCCGGATCTGGCCCATATCAACAGCTAAAGTGTGGCCCAGATTAGTATGTGTTTGCCGGCCCAGAACTAGTCCACATCTTTTTAGCCAGAACTGAACCAAAACAGTGCCATAACCCAACCCAAAATTAGCCAAATCATGAAAACAGATGTGGCTGATATATGGACCTTATATACTATTCTTATATGGCTGAGTTCTGTAAAGGGCTGATGGCCCTTACATGGCCCACATGTGGCTGATAGACAAAAAGCCATTATTTAACCATATTTATGCCACACTTATTTTTTACTTAAAATACCCATTACACAGTAAATCTTAGACATCTTAAACACAAATTTGATTCACAGACTTTTTTTTATCTTTAAAATAGATTTTTAATAACATTAGTACAATACAAAACATAACAGTGTGCTATGGTGTAAATGTCAAATGGGTAAATCTCACCAGTCTTTCTTACTTGCAGTCTGTCAGGAATAAGGGGAGAAAAAAGAAACATAAGCATATCATAATTAGTATCATACATTAGATATTATTTGAACATTAAGACAAGCCATGACATGAGTGCTGCTGTGTGGCCCTTTTTAAATGAGGAAGACTTCAGCTACTCTAATAACAGACTGTTTTTAGACATAATTTATCATATACATGACATTATTGAAAATGTAAAATGAAAAATGATCCAAAAACGTAAATTGCACACAGGCAGTTTTCTAGCAAAGTAACAAGCTGGGGACGCTGAATGACTTGCCTGAGGTAAAGGTTGTTGTGGTAAAGAGGGAACAGAGCAGGAAATAACAGACGTCATACGGAAATTTTCTGTAATCCACCAATAGGAATATCGGAAGACACAAAGGAACCAATAGCACTGTTGAATGGGCTGAGATGTGGACTGCTACAAACCTGCCATACATAACTATAACAGGTTATGTGTGTTTTTTCCAAGTAAAAGTCAAACGTTAACCACAAGTTAATTTATTAACTTAATACATATGTGTGTGATAGCACATAATCTACAAAAAATCTAAACATTAAATTAGTTATATATTAAAATGACCAGATGGCGCACGTCCCTACAACTCCCCCTCACTGACAGAATTTTATGTGAAATGTTCATGCCATATTACCGTCATTTTAGATTCCAAATAGTAAAAATCATTCATGTCGGTGCCAATACCCTTGTGGTTAGCACGCCGTCATATAGCGCTGTTGCACTGTGGGCATCCAGAGTTCAAATCCTGGCTCGTGGACCTTTCCCAATCCCACCCCCTTCTCTTTCCCACTTCGCTTCCTGTCTTACCTACACTGTCCTAAAGTAAATAAAGGCATAAAAACGGCAAAAAAAAAAAAAAAAGCATTTATGTCCTCATCCTTTTTATAAACCATTTTCAAAAGCTGTTTTCTCTCCTCAAGACGGCCACCAACTATAGCCTACAACAACTCTTCAACTGTGCTACAGTCTTTAGTCAAACGTGCTTAAATCATTGTAGCCTAATCATTAAATACACACATCATAAACCCCTTTTTAGGCAAGTACCATTTATGACACAATATGTTTTAATAAGACTGAATTTGTATTTAACCGAATGATCACAAGTTTAATAAAAAATTTTAAGTTTTCACATTTCTTTTTTTTGTTTTTTTGTTATAACACCACGGTTATTCAAACAACAAACAAATTATACAGTAGTGTTGGGTGATATGGCCATTTTATCACCAATTTAAAGGCAGATATTTGCTCCTGAATGAAAGTTGTAAGAACCAGACAATTAATTATGGTTTTAAACTACTTTTTATTGTCAGAACATGACAAATACTTTCCAAACAAGTGATTAGAACAAACAGATTAGACTGTTCCTAGTAAAATCATTATCAATATTATACAATATTATTAATATTAATAGAATATATAAAATATCTTTATAGAAAAATAAGAACTGTAACATGGCTCTGACTGCAAATGCAGAGTTAAAGTGCTTTTTGTCAATAAACAAAATTAGGAATAGAAAAAAAACATCTTTTCAGCATGCCAATCCCTTTGGACAGCTGATTTGAAACATTTTGTAAGATGTTTTAGTTGTCTGACAATATAAATAAAATGAATAAACAAAAGAACAATCTTAACCATTGTCAGCATTTACTGTATACTCTTTTGCTTGCAAGAAAACCAGGGCCTGTACCCACAAAAACAACCTTTGCATGTTTTCTCTTATTTCACAAATTTAAGAGAGTGATCAATTATATGAAAATCAGATATGAAGAGTATGAATGTGATCTGATGACTTAAATTCGCTTTGAGATTTGAAATTATAAGCGACACTCATGTTTGGTGTCTGTGTAGTGACTGAGGGTCTGACCCATGTCAGGAATGCAATAACAGGCCTTATTAGTTTAGCAAGGCTCACAGATAGCGAATGTGGTGTTTTAGGATTATTCTAACCGTTATTTTTAATCAAACATTTTAATTTAATAGAGTGAGTAGTGATGAATTTAGTGAGTAGTTATCAATGAATGATACAAAGGGGGAAATTGTGAAAGAAAAATTCATTTTACTCAGCAACATTATTACAGCCATCAAGGCCTATAGACAAACTTGAAACTCTTTATTGCGGTTTTACATTCATTAAATTATGTGAAATTAGCACCTCATTATGATTGTCACTTATTTTCGGTGTAAAGACATATGAAGGTTTTGAACTGAAACTTAAAGGGGTCATCGGATACAAAGTTCACTTTTACATGTTGTTTGAACATTAATGTGTGTTGGCAGTGTATGTACACATCTACCCTATAATGATAAAAATCAATGCAGTGGTTTTTAATTCATCTGTAAAAATAATATCTCCTTTTTCAAATCGAGCCGTTCTCAGATACCTGTCAGTGTGCCATCACACCAACAGATGTTGCTCCCATGATAGTTGATTGACATAACCATCTTACCTCAGACCTGTCAGTTGTAACAGTCCGACCTCCGTTGTTTCAATGCTGGAGCAGGGATGTAAGTTCGACAAGAATATCTCAGACTGAGGTGTTGTGTTGCTGGATGTAATAATGAACATAGTGGTTGTCATTTACTCCAGACATCAGAGCCGCTGAAGATGCAGAGGATTACATTATTTGTGAATGGAATGCACCTCCCGATCTACATATATCCGTCTATGTTCGCGTGAATCATTCGTGATCCAGCTTCACTTACAGCAGAAGTGAGTATAAGGATTTTTTTATGAATCTTTGCGATCACCTTTACTAGTAACATGCTAGTTAGCAAGTCTAAATGCGGCTAAAGTAAACAGGCTCATCACTCCACAAAGAGAAGAGGGGGTGGGGCAAGCAG
Source organism: Cirrhinus mrigala (assembly GCA_036247105.1). NCBI lineage: Eukaryota > Metazoa > Chordata > Actinopteri > Cypriniformes > Cyprinidae > Cirrhinus > Cirrhinus mrigala. The sequence continues at coordinate 14,210,596 of CM070010.1, read as the reverse complement.
AGCTCATTAACATTTAAAGCAACCTTGACCAGAACAGGATGATTTTTGCAGAGCTGATTTTGGCAAGGTAAACAAAGGTGTTATTTACACTACCATTGAGAAATTTTAACCAAAGCATGTTATAGACTTTTCATTAAGACCCTAAAGAATTATATCAACTTGTGGAAAATGGGCATCTGATGACCCCTTTAAAACTATTTGTGTGAATTGTAAAACAAGTAGGACTAGATTTTTGTAACGTTCAAATTAAAACAGATGAATGACGGGATCTGTATCAGGACATCTGTGCAGACAGATGAGTCGTAACAAAGTACATTTGTGTTTTCTTTATGATTTAGTCTTTGTTGAATCTTTCAACAAAAAAAGAAAGCAATGATTTAACAGTAGGCTATAATTCTTTCAAAAATCATTATTATAATGAACATTAATAGACAAAAAAGGTACAAATTGACCTAAAACTGAAAAATGTAACATTTTCACAAAAATGTCAAGGCTTTTGAATGAGTTTCAGTTCTATTTTTCATTTTCTGTTCTATTTTATGGTTTCATCACTATTTTATCTCAATACAATTATCTCAGTTATAACACAATAGGGCATAAAATGGTAAATAACAAACTTTTATTTTTTTTTTTTTTCCTTTTCACTTCCTTACAAACATTTCTAATAAATGTCTGCTGCTATATTTTTGAGAGAATCTCATAATGTAAACACCTGAAACACCAAGAGCACACACAACCTGAAATACCAAACACATGACCTAAAACACCAAGAGCACACACATTTACATTTAGTCATTTTGCAGATTTTATCCTGCTATGTGGATATAGACCATGCTGGGGAACCATGGTGGGTGAGTACAATCCTTTTCTTTCTCAGTTATCAGAACTGGTAACTTTTTGTTAGCTGCTTTAGGCTTGTGTTGCAGTATGTATGGTTGGGTTTGTGTTTTCTTACTATATTTCAGGGTTAGGACCTCCCTGTTGGTCATGGGACCCCCAGTTGCTGCTGGATGTCTACCATTCTGGATCTGGGTTTGATGAGGCATGCCGGATTCTGCAACCGAATTGCTAGGTGCTACGGAGATAGTTTACCTGGTCGCTGAAGGGGAAATGGAGGGTTACATTACTGCAACCCCAGGGCCCGTTTGTCCTTCTATTCAGGTAACCTCCATAATGAAGTGCTCCCTCTCACCCTGAATGCCGTTGCTCTGAGGAGCTGCCTGTCCAGGCTACATTACCCATGTCTTGCCCTAAAGGGCTTCATGGAAGCTAGATTTAGCCCTCCCTTGTGTATAGAGCAGCTTCACTTCCTATTTCCACTCTACCTTTATGGTTAATCAGTGAATTGCCACTTTGAGGAGTCGGCTGGACCTCACTGTTCCCCTTGGAGGTCTTTAATGTGAGGTGTGTCAGCGGAAACCCTTTCTAAGCTGGCTCTGAAGACATGTAATTCTTCAAGTATTGGACCCGCGGGGCCTGGCGCCACTGTTGGTTGCCCTGAGAAGGTTTCCTGGGAGGGCTGGCCTAGGTGCTCACCTTAGCCTCAGGCTGAAGGCACCTATGCACGTTTTGTCACTTGGGTTGATCCCCCTCTAAATTGGATCTCATTTTGATGCCCTCTTCTGGATGCTCATCTCAGGACATGGCAGTGCTGCGCTCGCTAAGGCGGGGTTTTTGAAGCATGGATAGGTTCTCGTCTCCATTGAAGGTTAGGTATCTACCCTACGCCTGCTGAATGCTACATGACAACCTCATCGGATGAGTCGGCCGCTTGCTGCTGCCACATTGGCTTGTGCGGAGGTTGCACTGACCTATTCGGGTATTAGAGACCCTTGGTATCCTGGAGCTCTATAAAACAGCAGCCTAGGTCATTGTACCTCTTTCTCTGCCCCTGCATTGTCTCTCCTGACATTGCATGAGCAAATGTGAGTGCTCCCCCTCGCTGAGGGTCTTCGGTGAGCATGCCACTCCTAAGTGGAGCGCACGAGTGCCTCTGTAATGTCAAGAGTAGGGTCCCCGCTCCCCATGGCTCTGGCTAACTATTCCAGGTTGTAGCCCCTGGTGGGATGCTGGTGGATCAAGCCAGTGCTGCTACCTTTAATGAAATGAGGGTCTCTTATGAGCATGCTGTTCCCTGTTGAGCAACTGAGTTTCCTCCTATCCTAGGAGAGTTGAATTTCTCTGCTCCAGGGGCATCCCACTCAGGTCGCTTAATATTGAGCGCTGCAGTACTTCCCTCATATTGAAGGGCCACTTTGAGCATGATTCTCCTCCCTGAGAGCTTAGAACCTCCCTCTAATTAGGGAATTGTGTTCTCTGCTTCCCAGAGCCTCTCGATGCTGTGAATGGTATTTAAGTGCTCATGCTAGCCGGGCACGTTATAAAATTCAGTGTTGTAGGCAGCCGCCGGCCAATGTTATTGTTGTTTTTGGCTTCAGACACAAGTCACGCTGACGCCATTCCCCATAGCGACCCCTAGAGGATGCAGTGTCTCATTTCCTTCTCAGGGAGGTTTGTCTCCAAGTCTGTAAAGTCACAGATAATGAAACATCCACTAGATGTCAGTGTTAGACAGACAATCTGAGAATACAAGTTACAAACAAGCAGGGCAAACACCCTCCCAGTGAGCAAATTTTCTTTGGCCCGGATCTGGCCCATATCAACAGCTAAAGTGTGGCCCAGATTAGTATGTGTTTGCCGGCCCAGAACTAGTCCACATCTTTTTAGCCAGAACTGAATCAAAACAGTGCCATAACCCAACCCAAAATTAGCCAAATCATGAAAACAGATGTGGCTGATATATGGACCTTATATACTATTCTTATATGGCTGAGTTCTGTAAAGGGCTGATGGCCCTTACATGGCCCACATGTGGCTGATAGACAAAAAGCCATTATTTAACCATATTTATGCCACACTTATTTTTTACTTAAAATACCCATTACACAGTAAATCTTAGACATCTTAAACACAAATTTGATTCACAGACTTTTTTTTATCTTTAAAATAGATTTTTAATAACATTAGTACAATACAAAACATAACAGTGTGCTATGGTGTAAATGTCAAATGGGTAAATCTCACCAGTCTTTCTTACTTGCAGTCTGTCAGGAATAAGGGGAGAAAAAAGAAACATAAGCATATCATAATTAGTATCATACATTAGATATTATTTGAACATTAAGACAAGCCATGACATGAGTGCTGCTGTGTGGCCCTTTTTAAATGAGGAAGACTTCAGCTACTCTAATAACAGACTGTTTTTAGACATAATTTATCATATACATGACATTATTGAAAATGTAAAATGAAAAATGATCCAAAAACGTAAATTGCACACAGGCAGTTTTCTAGCAAAGTAACAAGCTGGGGACGCTGAATGACTTGCCTGAGGTAAAGGTTGTTGTGGTAAAGAGGGAACAGAGCAGGAAATAACAGACGTCATACGGAAATTTTCTGTAATCCACCAATAGGAATATCGGAAGACACAAAGGAACCAATAGCACTGTTGAATGGGCTGAGATGTGGACTGCTACAAACCTGCCATACATAACTATAACAGGTTATGTGTGTTTTTTCCAAGTAAAAGTCAAACGTTAACCACAAGTTAATTTATTAACTTAATACATATGTGTGTGATAGCACATAATCTACAAAAAATCTAAACATTAAATTAGTTATATATTAAAATGACCAGATGGCGCACGTCCCTACAACTCCCCCTCACTGACAGAATTTTATGTGAAATGTTCATGCCATATTACCGTCATTTTAGATTCCAAATAGTAAAAATCATTCATGTCGGTGCCAATACCCTTGTGGTTAGCACGCCGTCATATAGCGCTGTTGCACTGTGGGCATCCAGAGTTCAAATCCTGGCTCGTGGACCTTTCCCAATCCCACCCCCTTCTCTTTCCCACTTCGCTTCCTGTCTTACCTACACTGTCCTAAAGTAAATAAAGGCATAAAAACGGCAAAAAAAAAAAAAAGCATTTATGTCCTCATCCTTTTTATAAACCATTTTCAAAAGCTGTTTTCTCTCCTCAAGACGGCCACCAACTATAGCCTACAACAACTCTTCAACTGTGCTACAGTCTTTAGTCAAACGTGCTTAAATCATTGTAGCCTAATCATTAAATACACACATCATAAACCCCTTTTTAGGCAAGTACCATTTATGACACAATATGTTTTAATAAGACTGAATTTGTATTTAACCGAATGATCACAAGTTTAATAAAAAATTTTAAGTTTTCACATTTCTTTTTTTTGTTTTTTTGTTATAACACCACGGTTATTCAAACAACAAACAAATTATACAGTAGTGTTGGGTGATATGGCCATTTTATCACCAATTTAAAGGCAGATATTTGCTCCTGAATGAAAGTTGTAAGAACCAGACAATTAATTATGGTTTTAAACTACTTTTTATTGTCAGAACATGACAAATACTTTCCAAACAAGTGATTAGAACAAACAGATTAGACTGTTCCTAGTAAAATCATTATCAATATTATACAATATTATTAATATTAATAGAATATATAAAATATCTTTATAGAAAAAATAAGAACTGTAACATGGCTCTGACTGCAAATGCAGAGTTAAAGTGCTTTTTGTCAATAAACAAAATTAGGAATAGAAAAAAAACATCTTTTCAGCATGCCAATCCCTTTGGACAGCTGATTTGAAACATTTTGTAAGATGTTTTAGTTGTCTGACAATATAAATAAAATGAATAAACAAAAGAACAATCTTAACCATTGTCAGCATTTACTGTATACTCTTTTGCTTGCAAGAAAACCAGGGCCTGTACCCACAAAAACAACCTTTGCATGTTTTCTCTTATTTCACAAATTTAAGAGAGTGATCAATTATATGAAAATCAGATATGAAGAGTATGAATGTGATCTGATGACTTAAATTCGCTTTGAGATTTGAAATTATAAGCGACACTCATGTTTGGTGTCTGTGTAGTGACTGAGGGTCTGACCCATGTCAGGAATGCAATAACAGGCCTTATTAGTTTAGCAAGGCTCACAGATAGCGAATGTGGTGTTTTAGGATTATTCTAACCGTTATTTTTAATCAAACATTTTAATTTAATAGAGTGAGTAGTGATGAATTTAGTGAGTAGTTATCAATGAATGATACAAAGGGGGAAATTGTGAAAGAAAAATTCATTTTACTCATCTATGTGCTTACGGAATATTGTGTAAGGGTCTGCTTTATTTAAACCTGCTATAAGAATGACATGAGAGAGGGGTATCAGGGCCCCTAAATATAAAGGTTTGATTCTTGGGAGTATGACGTAGCAGAATGTATTTATCAGACTCTTACTATGTGTGGAAAGTTACCGGTTAGAAGTTATTATTTGGCCGACCAACAGGGGGTGCTCATTCCCTGACATGTATGTAATCAATTTGATAGTTCATACTGTACTATCCATCCTAAATAGTATGTGAGATTACAATAAGTGTGTCTCAAAGCATAGTATGCTGAAAAGAGTATGCCAAAAGTCTCCGGATGGTCTAGTATTTCAGGTCGATTTCTGAAGTGTGGATCTGTGCACACTCTAATGGCTAATATTGCCCACAATTCATTGTGCTTTGGCAAAGGATTCGGTCCAGAACTACAAACATGAATAAAACGCGTTGAAAAAACTACAAACATGGCGGATGTGCGCGACTGGCGGTTAGGTAGAGATGTTTAGAGAAAGGTTACTAATAATCAACAATTAACCTGGTAAAAAAATATTTTATGTTATCTGTGTTATATTTGTGTGAAGTTTCATAAACATCCATTTTGTCATTAACTGCATCATTATGCAGAAAATATGAGCAGAGTTTTCAGCATAAAAAAACCCATGACTGGCAGATCAAGTTCTTTTCACTCCAGTGCGGTAAGAAATTAAATTAAATGTGGAGGATGTTAACTGTGACTCTTCTACTACACACTCAAAAGTGTGTACTTTTTCTTCACCAAAAGAGCACATACTTTAAGGGCGTAGTATAAGTAGGAACGTCGGGACGCAGCACGACTGCTTAAGATGGTAGCGCATCCTGACGGCCATATTGAGGCTATTAGGATGCGCTACACCTCTATTAGAGCAGCTCTATCAGCTAAATCATGTCCTTTGCCTGGAGTAGCCAGAGTCTGCTTCCTCCCGGAAGTATGTTGAAGCAATAATGTCAGAAGCTCATTTCAGCCTTGTGAGGAATCGACTGTATTCATGATACAAACATCAATTAAAATCTGATCTCAAGTTGATTTGTCTTTGTGTTTTATTATTTCTATACAAAAACAGAAGAGAGAAATTAATTACATGTTCTTCAGGAATCATGTTTGTGACATTTTTACATTTCGACAGTAATAAAACAACTGACTGATAAGACACGGCAATAAAAACACAAATACACACACGCTGATCTTACTGTCTATATGAGGATTTATGACACATTTATTCTGCCTGTTATTTAATAGAGTATTAAACGCAGAATGTTCAAACTCAAAACATTCTACAGCAAATATAGTTCACAAATTTATTTTAAGAGAGATGTTATTTTTCCTATTTATGCCTCAAATAGTGTGCCATCTGTTTTTTTTTATTTTTTATAAAGTAATAATAAAGTATATTTATAATCCAATGCTAATCGAGTTGTTACAGTATAGACCTCTGTGAACGCATCACAGCTCCATTCATTGTAATGGGAGTGCTTTTTGCTTGCTTTAACCCATTCACAATTTCAATAAAAGTTAGTTTATTGTTTGTTTGTTGCTACCAAAAGAACTTTCTGCCATTTACACTATGCAAAGTGTCAGGAGTATCAACTGCATTTAAATGACATAAGCATAAAGTCACTCTGCCTGGTACTTTTGAGCACAAATTGTAATAAAAATGCTTTAATCTTCAGCATGACTAACTGTGGAGTACCCCGGTTCTACATAGTCAAAATTTGAGGGAATCTCAAGAACCGTTAAACATTTGAAACTACAGCAAAGCAGACAGTCAGAAATGGCCATAGCATACGCACAAAAGAAACTTTTTTTTTCTTGTCATTCTATGAAACAAAGAACACAAAGTTTCACATTTGCATGACTTTTCACATGTATTTGTAAGTGTGATGGCAAAAAATGTTATTACACTGACTATAATTGAATGTCTTCCAAAATGAATGTGCAGACGATTGTAGAAATTGCTCCTTTTTCTTAAACCTCTTCTTGTACTGAAGAAAACGGCAGTTTCTTCCCAGAATGAGTTTTCAAATGACGTTTCAAGCTGTTTTGATATCTGAAACTCTTCTCACAATGGAGACACTTGTAAGGTTTCTCTCCAGTGTGAACTACCTTGTGAATCTGAAGGTATTCTTTAACCCTGAAACTCTTTCCACACTGTTCACACGTGAAGGGTTTCTCTCCAGTGTGAACTCTCAAGTGAACCTTGAGGTTACCTTTTTTTGAGCAACTCATCCCACAGTGATGGCACATGAAATGCTTTCCTCTTGTGTGAATTTTGACATGATTCTTAAGAAGTTTCTGCTCTGTGAAACACCTTTCACACTGATGACATTTAAAACGGTTTTCTCTTGAGTGAATCTTCATGTGATGATTATTAAGGTTTGCCTTATATCTGAAACTCTTTCCACACTGATCACATGTGAATGGATTCTCTCCCGTGTGACTTCTTATGTGAGCCTTTAGGCTTTCTTTGAGCCTGAAACTCTTTCCACACTGAGGGCAGGTGTAAGGCTTCTCTCCAGTGTGAATTTTCAAGTGGGCATCAAGGGCTCTTTTCTGTGTAAAACACTTTCCACACTGAGAGCATATTAATGGCTTCTTTTCAATATGAATTATCATATGAGTCTTAAGATCTCCATTTCGTGCGAAACTCTTCCCACACAGTGTGCAGGTGTAAGGTTTCTCTCCAGTGTGAATTCTCATGTGGGCATTAAGGTACATTTTCAGTGTAAAACTCTTTCCACACTGTTCGCAGATGTAAGGTTTCACTTCAGTGTGAATTTTCATGTGGACTCTAAGGCTTCTTTTTCGTGTAAAACACTTTCCACACTGAGGGCATACTAACTCACATGTTTCTTTCTCTTCAATGTGAATCTTCATGTGGACTTTAAGGCGTCCTTTTTGATTGAAAACTTGTCCACACTGTTGGCAGGTGAAAGAGTTCTCTCCAGTATGAATTCTCGTTTGGTAATTAAGGTTTTGCATTTTTCGAGCTTTTTTTGGTGAGGAAGTCTTTTCATTCTGAGAGCAACTAATTGAGTTTTCTTCAGTTTTGAAATCATACTGTTTCTCGTCTTGATCTTTCTCTTCCGTTTCATTCAGTTCTTGACTTTCCTCTTTTAGCACCATCAGGTCTGAGGTGAAAAGAGACAAATACAAATTAAAACCAGTTTATAGGCATGAAGCAACAAACAACAAAACATTTTAACATGAAAAGCATCAAATCCAAACACTTGGAGGGTAAATCCCACACCTACTAAGATGTTCATGTCTTTCTTTCTTCAGTCATAAAGAAATTACGTTTTTTGAGGAAAACATTTCAGCATTTTTCTCCATATAATGGACTGATATGGCGCCCCGAGTTTGAATTCAAAATGCAGTTTAAATGCGCCTTCAAACGATCCCAAATGCGGTTGTAAACGATCCCAGCCGAGGAAGAAGAGCGTTATCTAGCGTAACAATTGGTTATTTTCATAAAAATAATACAATTTATATACTTTTCAATGTCAAATGCTCGTCTTGTCTTACCCTGCCTGAACTCTGTTTTTTTTTCTGGTTCATGACAGTTAGGGTATGTTGAAAAACTCCCATCTCATGTTCTCCCTCAACTTCAAAAATCGCCCTATATCACCATTTTACCTTTTTTGTTAAGGGTGTTTGATCTTCTTTGCATGTTTACTTTGCAAAGACTGGGTCGGTACTTCCGCAGCGATGTAGGATGATTTTGAAATGATTTTTGAAGTTGAGGGGGATAGTTTGAAGTCAAATTAATTCAAACTCGGGGCACCATAGCAGTCCATTATATGGAGAAAAATCCTGAAATGTTTTCCTCAAAAAACAATTTCTTTACAACTGAAAAAAAAAGACATGAACATCTTGGATGACAATGGGGTGAGTACATTATCTGTAAATCTTTGTTCTGGAAGTGGACTTCTCCTTTAATATGCCTGTGCCTGTTCGGTCTGTATCATCTCAGTGAGATGTTTGAGGCTTTACCAAGCGGCAAACCCCCGGTCTCTCTATTGAAGCCATCACGGAAGTAACTCAAACTGCAATTCATCGACTGGCTGCTAGAGGCTGGCTCCAAAAGAGAGTCATAGACCTCCCATGTTAAAATGCTCAACTTTACAGCAGAAAAAAAATATGTTTACAGCCTGGTACAAAAAATGGTTTTGGTCTATATAGGTAATTTTGTCCTTCATGAAAACTGTGAGGGGGGTGAATTTTTTCATAACGCATCCATTTAAATTATATTAAGCCTTAAAGTTCTGCATAATTAAGGCAAGATCTTCTTATTTGTCTGGTCATGTGATCTCAACATGTCTTTCAGCAAATCACTTTAATTACTACATTCTTCTTCATAAATATTATTAATTTCTCTAGAGCTGGACATTTTATAAGAATCAAATGAGGGAGTTCAGCTTTGAGAATGAAAACCAACCTGTTTGTTCCTCAGTATCTTCATATTTGACTCTGAATGTTTCTTCAATCTTCATGTCTTCACTCTCCTCTTTAATAAATGCCATCTTTATAATAGTGTGTCACGTGGATCTCAGCAGGAGTTTGATTCAGCAGGCGTTTTTCCTGTGTGTTTGAACACTGTCCTGTTAAAGATAAGAATAATTAACAGACAGAAAAATGCATGCAAACTAAATCTGAGTGTCTCAATCAGCTCCCTTTTTCAGCAGTAAGTGCACTGGTAAGAGAGTCAGTCAGAGTGAGAATATTGGACTTCAATGACCTGATTAAAATATATTACAAATTATACATAGTTAATAGTATTTGTTTATATTTGGTATTCAATTATTTGCAAATAATATGAAATAGATTAAACTTTAACGAAAACATTTGCAGTTCGTTTGGAAAAGTTGTCATTACGCATGTTTGCCTTTGTTGTTCCCTTTGCATTTCCACTGTTTGTCTCAGCATGAGCTAATTCGAGCGCTACGAATCACTGAATCATTTTACGATTGATTCGGTTCAGATGATTCGGATTCGCAGTTTCTCTCAGTTCTTTCTCGTACATATAGGGAGCGAAATAAGACGCACGTTTTCTGTTATAAATATGAGGATACGCTTTAAAGTATAGCAACCTTGTATTTATGATTGATTCATTTAGTTTACGTAGTTTGTAAAAACGTGTAAATTGACAGAACAGTTTGCACTGATTTAAAAACTTAAAAACCACAAACCTTTCTTCAGCCGAATCACAACAAATGCAGGGCTAGAAGGGACGCAGCTTTATGACGTCACATCGCCAGACCAAAATAAAAGCCCCGTTTACATACTGGTGTCTGTTATATATATATGATAATACATTTCCACAATTATTATAAACTTTTATATTTTCATTTTTTTAATTAATGTATTTACAACACTATATGTTGTGTTTTCTTGCCTTTACATTAAATTTCATAAAATAATTAATGCTGCTGCAAAAGTGTTTCTATACAAAGGCTGAAGGAGTGACCACACATTTGACATCTTTCACTTTTTTTTGACTAAACTCTTGCTATCTCTTGTTATTTATTAACTTTTTTCCTCCTTTGGAAAGCAATTGAAAGCAATTTTGCTATTGTGGCAAACTGTGACAAATGAGAACACAAAAATATATGCCAAGGCTCTATACAGAGACAAACACACATTATCTGTATCATGAATTTGGGATGAAGGATGTCCTAAATACATTTTTATTTGCCAGAGGGACTGTATCTGCCAGGCACACCTCAATTTCTTCCTCACCCTTTCTGAAATTAAATAAATAAGTCTGACCTCAAAAATGACCAGTTGACGAGGGATAAACTAGAGCATGTGTGTTTCTCAAGATCCACTCTCGATGGGATCCTCTTTATCAGGTAAGGTGACGTCACCTGGGTGCAGTCATTTACATAAACACCACCTCCAGAGCAAGACATCTACGAATAGAGTGATGGAACTATGACGTCACATTGTAGGCCGATCGGCTGTTAGCGTCGCACTGGTTCCCTCAACAAAAAGGCAATAGATTTATCCATTCTTTTGGATTATCGCCAAAAAATAAGCTCCGTGTTCAACCATAGTTCATGAAACTTGCACATTTTGTCCATCAAGATAATCTTCACAAAATAATATAACTTGTACTAATTTTGAAGCCTACATACAAACGCCAGAACTAAAAAGCTGAACTTAGGCTATAAACAAACTACATCATGGTCGCTCGCATTCAACGTCATCACCACCATACTTCCGACTCCTTTTTTAAACTTATTTTTAGGAACATGTTCAGTAAAAATGATTTACTCTGTATATGAATTTTATTCCATGTTACATAAACATTTTCATAAAACTGGAATAAATACAAAACTAGAGCCAAACTAAAATGGAAATAAAACATTAATAACAAACAGTTTAGAGTGAATAAATGGAATAATCATAACTAAAGCACATATGAAAGCACATATTTCTGTACATTTTGTAATAAGTTGCATTAAAAGTCAATATCCTTGATTAATATGAATATTTTAATTAAAAACGAGTCTCCACATAGTATTCAACAAATAATAGAATTCTAGCGCATTAAATTATTAAATAACAGCAGAGTGAGCAAGTTTTTGATTATGGTAAGATTGAAGTTATTTTAGTGAATAAAGTACCACAGCTATTATTTTGTTAGGGTGGTTACACAAAATGTTATTGTATACTTGCTTGAAACTTGAGCTTGTGTTAACCATGGACCTTATTTAAGGGATTTAACCAAAATCCCACTCAAAAAAACCCACTGACTGATCTAAAGTAATTTTCTCACCATAGGCCCCGCCCACTGGACTTCAGCTGCTTAACGTCCAACACCTGACCACTGCGAATATGAGCGTCATGTCACATAAAAAAAAAAATAGAAATTACAATCACAGTCCATGTGAGTATTTCAACAGGACAAATGGGGTGAAAGAACATTCAATTTGATGCATTTGGTTTAAACAGCTTATTTGCATCTTTAGTTAATTTTTAATGGCATCCTGGATCATGTCAGAGGATTGATCAGAGCATTTTGTTTTGTAAATGAGCCAGTGTCATGAAGAGTTCACAAACAAACATTTGTTGAAAAATGAAGCACTACTAGATCTGACTGCAGCTGCATCACAAACTCTAAGGAAATTATTTCATAATGCTTTGACTGGAAACCCCAGTGAAAAAAACAGCATATGCTGGTAGGTATGTTTTGATGTTGGGATGCTGGTTAGGTAGGTTTTGATGCTGGTTTAAGCAGGTCCTTAGCTGGTTTATGCTAGTCATGTTGCTGGTCAAGGACCAGCATAAACCAGCAAAGGACCAGTGTCGTAGGAAGGCAGCAGGAGACAGGAGATGCAGATCATAACGCAAATTACAGGTAAAACAGTCAAGGAAAAACACAACCAAAAACGACAGAGATCAGACCAAGACTGAGGGAGAACTGAGGACTTATAAACCTGAACCAATCAAGGGGAACTAATAAGATAATACAAATATTATGGATGGAAAAATTGCATGCCGGTGTGCCTATTTTCAAAACCTCCTCTTTTTCTATCTGCTATGTTACATAGATGAGCTCCCACCTTATACGAGGAAAAAAGCATGTTTTTAACAGGGCAACAGTTTGGAGTTTAAAAAAAAAACAGCAGGTTTTGAGTGGTGTTTAAAGGGTAAGATCATAAAATCTTACATATATGCCATAATTTGTTCATGTGACAGTGTAGCTCAGGCTGTTTTACAAAATATCAAGCAATTCAAAGGGACGTTTGGCTGCAACTAGTGTCTACAGCCAGGGAAAAAGTCGAGAAATGTAAAGGTTATGTCCAAGTATATCCTTATCTGGAAGAAGTGACAGAACGTTGTCACACAGATATGGTGGAATGTGGAAGAAATGTTGCAGTTGGGGAAACCTTTGTGTTGAAATAGCCCACAACCTTGAAGTCACTGCCTTTTTTTGACATTGTCTCTGGGTTTGTTGTAGACAACATGCACTGCATTGATTTAGGTGTGATGAGACAGATGTCCACCCTGTGGTTTGACAGTTTGTGATAGAAAAATGGAAAATTTTCAACCTCCATCTAACATCACAAGGCTGCCTAGATCCATCCTAACCAGAGCCTACTAAAAAGCATCAGAATGGCAAGCTTTTCTTGTTTTATGCTCCCATTGTTTTGAATTCTGTTCTTCCATGTAGATTTTTTGAACACTTCCTACGTTTGTGCCAAGCAGTTTTTGTGCCATTGCACAGCTAGAGCTCTTTTGTGCATCCCAAGATCTGAATGAGTTTGTGTGGAATTTTGAGACCCTGTATGGCAGAACACATATGACATACAATGTTCTCCTTCTTCTTCATCTTAGTGATTGTGTCAGAAACTGGGGGTCTTTATGGTGTGATGCAATGGATTTCTGTTAAAACTATACAACTGCACACAATCTGTACCCTTACAGATAGTGACATCAGAAAAATTCTGAAATGTTTTTCGCAAAAAAATAATTTCTTTACGACTGAAGAAAGAAAGACATGAACATCTTGGATGACGGGGTAAGTACATTATCTGTCAATTTTTGTTCTGGAAGCGGACTTCTCCTTTAATTAAAAAGGAAATAAAATTTTAAATTTCCAATAAAAAGAAAACTGAGTAAGACAGTGTAAAAGTTTTGTGGACATGGATTAGTAATCTGGCCCCTTGGTATAAAGGAGAAAAAACGCTGGCCCTCGTCACTATCGAAGTTGCCCATCCCTGCAGTAAGTATATGTACATAACGGATACTTCAAACACAACAAAGAATAAACTGTGCTGATAAAAAATATTTCAGACCTGAGCATAACTAAAATTATATATGTGACCCTGGAACACAAAACCAGTCATAAGGGTCAGTATTTTTAAATTGAGATTTATACAGATGTATACAGATTTGTAACTATTTGAAAATCTGGAATCTGAGGGTGCAAAAAAATCTAAGTATTGAGAAAATTGCCTTTTAAATTTTCCAAATGACGTTCTTAGCAATGCATATTAAGTTTTGATATACTAATGGTAGGTATCTCCATAGAACATAATCTTTACTTAATATACTAATGATTTTTGGCATAAAAGAAAAATTTATCATTTTGACCCATACAATGTATTATTAGCTATTGCTAGAAATATATCCGTGCTACTTAAGACTGGTTTTGTGGTCCAGGGTCACACATTTAATTTTAGATTTTCCATAATTTTGGGAATCGGTGGGAAGTCGGTAAACAAATCCAGATGTTACGACATTAAATTGAAATCAACTTGACAAGCTAAAAAACACAAATCAGTGGTGTAGTGGTGCCTGAAGAAGTGGACATATGCATAATTTATCTCCGTAATAAATTATTCACTGGTTGAAGAAATTTCTGTAAAAAAATGCTTCTTTGTTGTTTTTGTTGTAATGTACTGATTCAAATTAGTAATCAATAATAATTATTATTTTACCACTCTGGTGCCTCCCCTGACATGCTCTCATTCGTGGGTGCATCAGACGCAATCATCAAACATATTTCAGAGGAAGCCGGCGCCACAGTCCTGACCGCATTACTGTCTTTACTGGGTGTTTTTAGGGAATATTTGTATTTATTCACATGCGATTGAATTAGTTATTCATGTGGTGGACTGTCATGATTTTGGCTAATGTTGGGCACTACTAAATGATCCGCATCAGAGGGGATTTAGAAGTGGGTATACGCCACTTCCTAGAATCAATGGGAATATGTACTTTTGTTCAGTTTAGATTGATTTATTTTTAATCTTCCAGTTACATTGTTGCATTTCACAGCAAGGTAGAAGTTTGACTAATACTTTGATTCAGAGGAATCAACATATAAAATTGAGTTACATACTCTACATAGTTGAAATTAGAGGGAATCCACAAAAACCATTGGATGTTTAAAACTACCTCAAAGAAGATGGTCAGGTTTGGACACGGGAGTACATATGCACAAAAGAAAATAAACAGCCTTATAGTGAAGCATAAAGTGATGGATGCAAAGAAAGCTGTGGAGTGAATATAGACTTGATTTCGCACAGCATTTTTTTTCTTGTCATACTGTTTAACAAAGAACACAAACAGGGTCTCACATTTACAGAACTTTCACATGCATCTATGTGAAGCAGCCAAATTAAATGTGTTGATTTGACTTGATAAGAATTGTACAAATTGCCCCTTTTTTAAACCTCTTGTCACATTGAGGAAAATGTCAATTTGTTTTCAGAATGAGTTTTCAAATGATGTTTCAGGTCTTTGGTATATGAGAAACTCATTTCACACTGAAGACATGTGAATGGTCTCTCTCCAGAGTGAATCCTCATGTGAATCTTTAGGTTTCCTTTAAGCCTGAAAGTCTTTCCACACTGTTTGCAGGTGAAAGGTTTCTCTCCAGTGTGAACTCCAATGTGAGCCTTGAGGTTTCCTTTATTTGAGAAACTCTTTCCACAGTGATGGCACATGAAAGGCTCTTCTCCGATGTGGATTTTAACATGATTTTTAAGGTGACTCATGTCTGTGAAACTCCTTTCGCATTGATGACATCTGCAATTCTTCTCTCTTGAATGAATCCTCATGTGATTATTAAGAGTTAATTTATGTCTGAAACTCTTTCCACAATGATCACATGTGAAAGGTTTCTCTCCAGTGTGAATTCTCATGTGGGCATAAAGATGATTTGTCTGTTTAAAACTCTTCCCACATTGATCACATGTGAACGGATTATCTCCAGTGTGAATTCTCATGTGAGTCTGAAGAATTCCATTTAATAAGAAACTCTTCCCACACTGTTCACAGGTGAAAGGTTTCTCTCCAGTGTGACTTTTCATGTGGACATTAAGGATTTTTTTCTGTGTAAAACTCTTTCCACACTGATCACATCCAAATGGCTTCTCTCCAGTGTGAATTCTCATATGAGTCTCAAGATTTCTCTTATATGTGAAACTCTTTCCACACTGAAGGCAAGTGTAAGGTCTCTCTCCATTATGAATTCTCATGTGGCAATTAAGGTTTGTAGTTTGTGTTTTTTTAGCTTTTTTTGGCGAGGAGGTCTTTTCATTCTGTGAGCAAGTAATCAATGTTTCTTCAGTTTTGAAATCACAATGTTCTTTATTCTGATCTTTCTCTTTCATTTCATTCAGTTCTCCACTCTCCACTTTCAGTGCCATGAAGCCTGAGGTGAAACGAGACAAATACAAGTTAACACCAGCTTAAAGGAACAGTTCACCCAAACATTTTTTTTTCCATTTTTTTGCCTTCTTTAGGACCCAATCCCCATTCTTTAGGACCTCCACCCATCTAGATCTTGATGGAGAGATGTATCATTACTATGTTTTCCACAATCAATAATGGTTGTTACTGTCAGCGGCAATAGCCTTGTAGTTAGTCCACCAACATATAGCACAACTTTGCTCCCGGCGGCCCGAGTTCGAATCCCGTCTCGAGGTCCTTTGCCGATCCCGCTCCCCTCTCTCCACCCAGCACTTTCCTGTCATCTCTCTACTATCCTGTCCATTAAAGGCACAAAAAAGCCTAAAAATATAACTTTAAAAGACAAAAAATGGTTGTTACAGTCACGTTATTTTGTTGTTGCATTCACAAACAGCCTTTTTTTCATTTGATTTGAATCATAGTCTTTTTTCACCTTGTAAACTAAGCTCTAGTTGGTTCAAAATTCAGCAGCTAGAGCACTTAGTAGTCATATTGATCACTGTCTGCATCATCTTGGTCTGAGGACTGACTGCACAGAAAATAGTTATTGGCCACAGCATTTGCCAAATTCAGTGAGAAACTAAAGACACTTCAGCAGCGCCAATCCTCCCTATACGTGAAGTACACAAATTACATACGGCCCTTGAACCATTGCAGGTGTGCAATTAATACAATTTTACTTTCGTTTTTTTAATTTTGGCTTCCAACAATTATGAAAACACCTAGCTGGATTTTGTTCCTGTCATTTAAAGTGGTCCACTATCAAGCTTCCTACGCAACATCCAAATCAGTTAAATCATGTAACATTACTATTGCTATTTGCAGGACATGGTTAAAACCTAAAAAATGTGTTTGTACTGAACTGCTAAAAGAGATGCTTCCCCAGGTGGCTATCCATGCACATGATCTAATACGGTGTGAGAAACAGACAAGTTTAGATTTGCAAAAACACAAAAATGTTTCAAAATGTCCCTCTCGGCGAGTTTTCACTTAAATGCAGTCAGTTATGTCTTAAGAGAGAATAAGAGTTGGAAAAAGCAATCAAATGTTTGTCGCTATATTGGATCTGTGCATTCAGTCTTAAAGTGACAGCAGCCTAATAAATGTGCTGCTGTTTCATTGAATCTTAACAGAACAACAAAAGAAAATGAGAGAATCACTCACTTCTCTTCACTTTCATCAATGTATATTTAATAAGGGTGTAACAGTACACAGATGTCACGGTTCAGTACGTACCTTGGTTCGAGGGTCATGGTTCGATACTATTTCGGTACAACAGAAAAAAAATCTACTATGCTAAGTTTCTCTTTATTTATTTTAAACAGACAGTACTACAAATGACATTTTTTACTAAATATTTTACTAAATACTGAATATTATATAAAATTAATGTCATATATAGGCTATAAAATCTGCAGTACATATATACATACAAGGAATAAATACTTGAAATATATTTAATTTAGTTAACTGATAGACAAGGGAAAAAAATGGCAGAAAGCGACATCCTATTTGTTTTTTTGTTTAGGGTGATTTTGCTGGTATGAGGAAATTTGAAGTAATCGCGCCGGCGCACACAAACACAAAACATATCAGTTCAAGGCTTCTAGCGTTGCTAACTTGATAGCGCAGCTGGTACTTTGTCAAAATGAAACACAGTGAACCAAACATCAGCGCGTCCGCCTCACTGTGTCACCGTTAGAACGCGACTGAAGTACAAAGTCTATAATTTACATAATAAATAATAGTTTAGCATTTGGATGCATCGCAAATATGTAAATATTATGGAATATTTGGATTTGTGCCCATTTGTGACAGTTCGGTACGAATATATGTATCGTTACACCCCTAATATTTAATTTACATGGTGAAGACTATAAAGTGTTTTTTTTCCCACATTTTATTAATGTATTCAGTTTGTGTATGGAAGGGGAATTATTTTTAGTTTTTAGTTTATTTTTAGTCTAAATTTATATTATATATATATATATATATATATATATATATATATATATATATATATATATATATATATATATATATATTTATATTAGATTTTCGATTTTTTTAATGCTGCACTTCATTATAATGTTTTTTTTTTTTTCAACCTAGAGAGCAGTGTCCGGAGGAGAGAGAACAGCAAGTGTCAGGTAACTGGGAGGCTAGACAAAACACTGGTAAATAGCTGTCGAGCTATCTTATTTACCAAAGATCTTTAAATGAAGAACACAGATAAATAGCATGCAGTTTACTGCTATTTACATTCAGGTATGTTAATATGATAGCATGGCACTTTTGAGGATGAGTAGAAAAAATAACTTCTAGGCTACAAATGTCAAGATAAAAACCTTTTTTTGAGATAAGGTTTTTGTTAGATACTGTTTTTATTGTTTACTAATCAGAAATAAATATTGGGTTAATGTTACACAAAATGATGGTTTTGTTTCTCTACATCTCTACATATCACTACATATTTCTGTAGAGCTGGACATTTTAATAAGGATCAAATGAGTTCAGCTTTGAGAATGAAAACCAACCTGTTTGTTCCTCAGTATCTTCATATTTGACTCTGAATGTTTCTTCAATTTTCATGTCTTCACTCTCCTTTTTAATAAACGCCATCTTTATAAGCATAATCTGGGCGTGTCTCAATCAGCTCCCTAGTTCAGTAGTCAGCACACTGGTAAGGTAAAGTCAGTCAGAGTAAGTGTTAATGGACTTCAATGACCTGGTTAGCCAAAACACAGTAAGAACACTAAAAAAATAAATAACACACAAATTAAATAAGCTAATTTGAGTATTTATGATTTGTATGTGGTGTGTAATGATTTGTAGATTACATTTAAAAGATTCCATATGAAACTATTTAAAGTTGGTTTGTAAAAGTTGTCATTATACGTTTGTGTTCGTTGTTTAACATTTTCACTGTTTTGAGCAGCAGGTGTCGTCGTCGTGCGCTGATTCGAGCGATTCAAAACAGTGAATCGTTTGATTCATTTGACTCGGAGTTTCAAAAACCTCCGTTTCTCTCATCACTACTTGCCAGTGACCGAATAATAAACTTAATTCACGAGAGAAATGTTAGATGACTCATTACAATGTTACATTAAATGATGATTGATTAATTTTACAAAGCCTGTAAAAACTATAAAGTTGTCCGAACGGTTTTCTATCGATTTAAACACTTGAAATGCTTAAAAACACCAACCTTTTTTCAGACGCAGGAGCGCGGCGCGTTCTTATGACGTCGCGCCCCCAGAACAAAATAAAAGTCCTGTAAGGTGCATAGAATCGTAAATACAGAAAACACATGCACAACAGAACATATGTCAGAGGTCCTAGTAGGATTTTATTGTAGTAGATTCTCAGCAATCTTTTTTCCATGTCTCACTCCAGCTGTAGTATTTTACAGTGACTAGTCATTATTCCTTTATTTCAGACTCTTAGGTCCATATCCACAAAAGTAACAAAATACAAAACAATACAAACATAAATATACATGTTACAACGTCATTTAAAAACATACAAACATTAATTCCAACACTTCCAATACCAGGATTGCTTAAATAGCACTTAATGTAGGATCACTTAAAACCATTATAATTGAGTTTCTTGAATTACTCAATCTACACATAAAATTATACACATATTAGTGTTAATAGTGTTGCAGACAGATATAAATCTGAACATCTGTCCTTTACATTGCTTGTAGAGGCTAAAGAGAAACAAATTAATTTTGAGCATGCTCAGCCTAATGTCAACATGACAAAGAAATCAGAGAATAAAACAGAAACATACAAACCAGAGGGACAAAGTGGAAATTTTTATTTTAGTTTTGTAGATTTTTAATTTATTGTTATTTTTATAAGATTTTGTATTGTTGTTTTTACAAGCATTCAGATTATTTATTTAAATTAAAAACATGCTTGCAGTAATTTTATATTAAATTCAGTTAATAATTATAATTCAGTCCTTCAGATTCCTTTTAATTGTAACACATAAATGTGAAAAGTATTTATAAAACAAGTCATGTAAGAGGACAGACCATCCGCTTGCCACTGGTGTACCAATGAAGGCAAACCCTGGTGGTGTGCCACCAAAAAAATGCCACCAGACTGACAGCATTTTTAGATTTTTAGCCGACGGTGGTTCAACTGTGTTTAGCAGTTGAATTTGTGCCACCCAGAAAATGCTGGCGGACCGTCAGGTCATTGTTTGCTGGGCCTTAAAAAATGTAGCCTTTTTTTTCCAGCAGAAAAATTCAGACACCCCTGCTTTAGCTGTCTCTAGGCTCCAATAATCATTTTCATGACAACTCTTAGAATGGTTTAGATCTTATTATAATTATAATAATAAATATAGCTGCAAGCAGCAATTGCAGAGCCAAACACAAAAGAGGCAGAATGAGGAGCTAAGCATGGCAAGGAGCAACAGACTAACTACACAATGAGTAATTAAAGCCATTTTAGGATGATACCAGTAGAAATAGCTGAAAAATCATAAATACAACAACTAATCATATAATTTAATGACTTATCACTTTTGACCAATAGGTGATGCTGTTTTCAAATTGATATGATGTGTTCTGTGTGAGGTTACAATGACACACACAAAGTTTGGTGTCATTATGTCAAAGCTTTGCAGAGATACAGCCTCAGAGTCATTTTGGCATCATGCCTCAAATGTGTAGTGGCGCTGTACGAAAACGGTTTTGTCTATCGACACGAAATCCATAACTTTTTGTCAGCACAGTCTAAAGATGATTTGAGTCAAATTTGGTGAAAATTGGACTAAAGGTCTAGGCGGAGTTTGAAAAAGAAGGTTTTGTACATTAATCAAAATGGCAGATAGGAAGTTAAGCCAACTATGGTATAATTGGTATGCATGTTGTCGGCATGGCCCAAGGAATATTTTCAAATATATCAATAGGCTAATGCAATCAGAAGTTATTAGCATTTTTGGAAATTTCATTATTAATGTTTAATGAATAGTATATTACTTCTGACCAATAGGTGGCACTGTTACCAAATTGATGTGGCGTGGTCAGTGTGAGGTGACAATGGCACATATAAAATTTGGTGTAAATACGTCAAAGCTTTGCAGAGATACAGCCTCAGATACAGTTTGGCATCTTTCCAACAAATTTGTTGATGCGTTAAACAAAAAACTGTTTCGTCTATTGACACGAAATCCATAATTTTTTTGCCAGCATGGTCTGAAGATGACGCGAGTCAAATTTGGTGAAAATCAGACCAACGGTCTAGGAGGAGTTTGAAAAAGTAGGTTTTCAATATTAATCAAATTGGCGGACAGGAAGTTAATCCAATTATTGGTATCAGAGTTCTCAGCAGTTTCATTAGAGTAGGCCAATTTAAACAAAAGTTATTAGCATTTTTGTAAATTTCATTATTAATGTTTAATGAATGGTGTATTACTTCTGACCAATAGGTGGCACTGTTACCAAATTGATGTGGCATGGTCAGTATGAGGTGCCAATGGCACATACAAAGTTTGGTGCAAATAGTTCAAAGCTTTGCAGAGATACAGCTTTAGATGCAGTTTGGCATCCTTCCAGCAAATTCGTTGATGCACTAAACGAAAACTGTTTCCTACTGTGGATCGACATGAAATCCATAACTTTTTGTCAGCATGGTTTGAAGATGATCTGAGTTAAATTTGGTGAAAATCGGACGAACAGTTTAGGAGGATTTTGAAAAAGTAGGTTTTCAACATA
This sequence comes from Cirrhinus mrigala, assembly GCA_036247105.1. Classification (NCBI taxonomy): domain Eukaryota; kingdom Metazoa; phylum Chordata; class Actinopteri; order Cypriniformes; family Cyprinidae; genus Cirrhinus; species Cirrhinus mrigala. Next base: position 14,188,413 of record CM070010.1, on the reverse strand, counting down.
AATCAAAATGACAGACAGGAAGTTCATCCAATTATGGCATAATTGGTATCAATGATCTCGGCATGATCCAAGGAACATATCAAGACCAGTTTCATTAGAGTAGGCATGGCCGATGCCCAAAATGGCTGACATTGGAAAATTGGATATGGTTTGACTCGACTTACAAGTTACAAGCAAAAATAGCCATTTTTTTGTATCTCATGACCACTAGGTGGCACTGCAACGAAACACTGCAGGTAGCTTCACGTCATGCTTGTTATAACACACCAAGTTTGGTCTCAATACGCCAAACCGTTGCAGAGATATAGCCTCACATCCATTATTGAGTGCTTTTCGTAGAAATCATTCACGCGTTATTCGAGAGCGGTTCGACTAATCAACTTGAATTCCATAACTTTGTGCCAGCATGGCCTGAAGATGGTCTGTGCCAAATGTGGTGAAAATCAGACAATCCGTCTAGGACGAGTTCGATAAAGTAGGTTTTACAAACTATTAAAAATAGGAAAAAAAACGAAACCTTACGATTTTTAAATTTTGGTGTTTTCATTCTGTGCCTTACGTTTCAAAAGTTATTAGCATAAACATGAGTGAAATTTTGGACAAGTGGTGGCGCTAGAGAGTTTGAGTTAGAGACTCCAAATTTGCTATGGTTAATGTTGAGACTGGCCTCTATCAGTGTGCCAAATTTTACAACTTTGCCGCAAGTGGTTCTATGGGCTGCCATAGACTTCCAGAGCGGAAAAAAAAGAACGCTAACGGATAAAATAGGTGCCATCGCACTTTCAATGCTTGGCCCCTAATTATACATTAAATAATTATTATAATTATTAATTACCGCCCACATAAATATGGACATTGATACTTAAAAAATATTGTCCAGACTTCCACTGGGAAGAGAAAGAGAGAGATCAATATATCAGAATAATCTTTCATGATTTAAAAGTTACGTAAGGAAATCTATAAAAAAAAAAAAAAAAAAAAAAAGATCCACAAGGAAATCCTTGTGGATTAAGGATTAACAAAGTGATTATGTGTGGTATTGATTGTATACAAAAATAAAATAATATGAAAATAATATTTATCTTATAAAAATCTTTTTTGTTTTCAAGATATAAGCATTCTTTTTAGTAGAGATAAAACGGTATGAAAATTTCATATGACTGCAGTGTCCAAAATGATCACGGTTATCAATATTATCATGGTATTGTTAAAATGTGCTGGAAATGTTCTGAAAACACACACACATTATAATCATTTTACAAGTTTTGTGTCAAAAAAAAAAAAAAAAAAAAAAACACGTTCATATTTTATGGTTATCTTTATAGTTATTGTGTTTAAGTATATTTTAATAGATTTTCATTGCTTTATTTTGATTCTTGAAATTTACTGTTATACATTTTTTTTCTATTAACAAGAACTTTAGACTAAAATGAATTTTGTTTTATTTTAATATTATTAAATATATTAATAAATTCATAAAATGTTCATATTGGGAAAAAACACTGATTCTTATGTGCATTAAACTGACATGTATTAACTCTGCTTTATGAACTCATTCACTAGCTATTTTAACATTTTTATGTTTCTTTTTTAGTTTTTTTTTTTTTGCACCTAAACATAGCTGTGACCTTTAGACAGAATCTCACACTCTAAGATTTCTTAATATTTTCAGCACATCATAGGACAGTCTGCACTTAATTATGTATGAACTCTGAATTCCTCAGCTTTATTGTGATTTTAAACTGGACTTTTATTTTGGTCTGGTGATATGACGTCATAACTCTAAGCCGCGCTACCGCATCTGTTGTGATTCGGCTGAAGAAAGGTTTGTGTTTTTAACATTGTCTTAACAGTGATACAAAATCATGCAGTTTTGTAGTTGTTGTTGTTTGTTTGTTTGTTTTTTACAATCGATGTTGCGTGGCATATTTTTTATTGAATGTAACATTGTAACACTGTAGGTAACATTTATGAATGTTAGTTTGTGTAAATAATATTCATCCGCACGTGAGTAAAAGCTGCGTCTCATTTCGCTCGCTATCTCATGCATCAGTTCATCGTGATGAGAGAAACGGAGGTTTTCGAAACTCCGAGTTAATAGAATCAATTGCATCGCAAAATGATTCAGTGATTCAAAGCGTTTGAATCGCCGCTTGTTGACCAACTCCTGCTGCTAAAACAGTGTAAATACAACGAGAACACAAACACAAACATTTAACGACTTTTACAAACGAACTGCAAATGATTTCATGGAACTGGAACCTGTTAAAAATCATGAATTCCTAAATACGAAACATATATACTTTACATTTGTTTCTTTATTAATATGCTGCTGCTCTGATGTCGAGATGTTACATTCATTTTTATTGTTATTTCAGGCTATTTAAGTCCATTCACTGACTTGCGTGTGGAAGCTTATTGAGACACACCCAGAGATTTTGTTATTCTAATCTTATAAAAAAAAAAAAAAAAAAAAAAAAACTACCCAAACATAAAAGCTCCTGCTGAAGCAACAGAGATCCACGTGACACACTATTATAAAGATGGTGTCTATTAAAGAGGAGGATGAAGACATAAAGATTGAAGAAGCATTCAGAATCAAACAAGAAGAAACTGAGGATCAAACAGGTTGGTTTTCATTTTCAAAGCTGTACTCACTCATTTGATATTTAAATAAAATGTCCAGCTTTACTGAAATTGATTATATTTTTGTAGAATGTAAAATGTGTGTCCTAACTAAAGTGGTTTTATGTGACATTGACCTCACATGACAAGACAAATAGTAATACTGCCTTTAACTGAACCTGAGAAGATTCTACTACATTTGTTATTATTGGGGAAAATACTATGCATTTTTATCATTTAATTATGCAACAGTGCAGCCATGGCACATTTGTATGGGCATGTGGGCAGCACTGCAACAAAATATTTATCCGCTTGAAAACGAAGAAAAGAAATCAGAAATGTGTTCAGCATTATTTTTCATATTTTCCAAGTTTCTAGACTATTTCAGGCTTCAACAGACAGGTTGGCTATTGATAGATTCTGCTGTATTTGGCTTAGCAGTGTCATATTGAAGGGTTTCTATGTATTGGATTCAAGAACAACATTACCAAAGATGGAAATATCAAACATAAGATAGTGTATGTTTGGCTGAAATGTTTAAACAGAGAGCCTGAGTCTCAGACAATAAAAACTTTTAAAAAGTTGTCATACGGGGAAAAAAATATCTATGCCAGAATGTTTGTGACTCTATTAAAAATTACTGAGTATAATACAGTGGAAGGTTGCTTAAGTACTGAAGAATTTTAGCCATTCAAAGCTTTGTGTTTAATTTGCAGATTTTTAAAATTGACTTGATGACTAAAATTGAAGTGATAAGAAGCTTTGTCAAGATGTGGGGAAATAAAAAAAGTGTATTACTTGCATAAAAGTGAAATGATGTCTCTCAGGGGAAGCACATAAAAGGAGAAAAGCAGAGGGCCTAATACTGAGCCCTGTGGCACTCCATATTTGTGTCTGATGAAACAGCTCTTCATACACACTTTCTGTTCTATGATGGGCAGCAAGCGCAATGATATTACTGCTGCACTCATGGTACGGCAGCAAAGTTCCTTGATTATTACACTGGAATGAGAGTGTAGTTCCTAGCTATATCGGCCTAGAAAATCGCAACTTTGCATTTTCCGTCAGTCTTAGTACACAATGTAACTACAGAAGTGTCAAGTTTTAAATAGGAAAAATATAATCATTATATATGGTCATTTTTGAGCGAGATGCTATCGGTCTAATCAGATTCAATGATCTATGCTAAGCTATGCTAAAAGTGCTACCACCAGACCTGGAGATTGGCTGAATGGATTTGAAAATGGTAAAACTCAACTGTTTAACTCTAGGGGAAAAGTGAGTGTTTCTTTAAAATGTACTCAAGTAAAAGTACACAATTTTTAAACTACTCAAAAAAAAAAAAAACTACTTAATTACTAAAACGTGCATATTTGTAATTCATTACTTTACTTACTTGTAATTAATTCACCATCATCCTATCAGTCATATCTCCTTGCTCTCCAAATAGCAATCACTAGCAAGCGGCTACCTATGTCCCTTTAGTGCCTCTGTTGAAAGCGTTGTTTGTTTTCCATGTCTTTCCAAATACACCACATGAATGAGTTCCACCTTTTTTGTTCTGACAACATCATGTCATTACTATTATTATATTAACTAGAAAATCTTTTTTTTTTAATTTGTGAAAACTAAACATCCCTAGTGTACATGTTGTTGTTTTTGATGGTTGTTGCTTTGTGGTTTTAACTTGCATTTGTTCTCTTTTTTTTGGTTTTAGAATTGATGTCACTGAAAAAGGAGAGTCAAGAATTCGATAAAACGGATCATGATTTCATAACTGAAGAACAATCATTTAGTTGCTCACAGACTGAAAAGACACAAAAAGGAGCTCACAAAAGAGCAAACAGAGGTTATTTCACTTGCCAACAGTGTGGAAAGAGCTTCAATCGAAAATCAAGTCTTAAAAACCATATAAGAATTCATACTGGAGAGAAGCCTTACACATGTTCTCAATGTGAAAGGAGTTTTGCACAAAAACAAACCCTTGATGTCCACATGAGAATTCACTCTGGAGAGAAACCTTTTACCTGTCAAGAATGTGGAAAGAGCTTCATTCGAAAATTATACCTTAAAAAACACTTAAGAATTCACAGTGGAGAGAAACCTTACACATGCTCTCAATGTGGAAGAAGTTTTACATATAAACAACACCTTAATGTCCACATGAGAATTCATACTGGAGAGAAACCTTTCACCTGCCAACAATGTGGAAAGCGTTTTACTGAACGCTCAAACCTAAAAGTTCACATGAGAATTCACACTGGAGAAAACCCTTACACCTGCCAGCAGTGTGGAAAGTCTTTCGCTCAAAAAGTAAACCTTAAAACACACATGAACATTCACACTGGTAAGAAGCCGTTTACATTTCTTCTCACAATTATGGATGTAAACAAAGACTTTATATATAGGAAGACTGTGCACTCCTATTACTTATCAATAAAAAAGTGTAAGTGTAACACCCAATATGGTGAATAAGCCCCCCCCTAAACGAAAGAGCCAATTGTCGATTAGTCAAGTTACTGCATAACTGGTAACTACGTAATCGTGAGCTTAGTGAACAGTTTTGGAGAATTTGATGTTTCCTCATACAAAGAGATGCATGTCCAAGAGATGTTTCAAAAATGGCGGCCAAGTGAAATGACTTGTCTTAGGGACAACGGCGTAATGTAATCATTTGACGTGTATGGTCACACTGGTGTGATTAGAGCGTTCATGTCTGCCTTTGAGCTTTGGCTAGTTCTGAGCTGGACAAGCTTAAGCCCTTATTATATATAAACTAAACTAAACATTTTGAGCAAATATCTTATGTGTTAATATTTGTATGAACATAAAAAGGTCAATATCAGAAGCCAAAATCAGTATTCTGTGTACCAGCTCTCTTCTTCATGATTCGCCATTATTAATGTCTCCAATTTATCAAATTTCTGACAGAGCACAGCAGCCTCATGCTTTGCATCATTCTTCTCCTCTGCATCTACTATGAACCTTCCCAAGTTCATAGTAGATGTATAGTAAACATAGTAGATGCATAGTAAACAGATGATTTATGTACAATCTGTACATAAATCATCTGTTCCAGATTCATACATTATTATTTATTTTTAAGTTTTTTATTTTTTATTTAAATGTTGTATGTATGTATGTACCAGGAGCACCTTAAAAAACCACAACAAATTCCTCGTGTGTTTGCGCACACTTGGCGAATAAAGCTAATTCTGATTCTGATTCTGATTCTGAAGTTGCAGAGCTGACTCCACCAAAGCTTTGAGAGAAAACTAGTGCATTAAAGAAGTCTACATCCAGAACAAAAAATTTACAGAAAATGTACTCACCCTCTTGTCATCTGAGATGTTCATGGCTTTCTTTCTTCAGTCGTAAAGAAATTATGTTTTTAGAGGAAAATATTTCAGAATTTTTTCTCCATATAATGAACTAATATGGTGCCCCGATTTTGAACTTCCAAAATGCAGTTTAAATGCGGCTTCAAATGATCCCAAATGAGGTTGTAAATGATCCCAGCAGAGGAAGAAATGTCTTATCTACCGAAACGATTATTTTCATAAAAAACAAAATACAATTTAAATACTTTTTAATCTCAAACGCTCGTCTTGTCTTGCTCTGTATGAACTGTGTATTCTGGCTCAAGACAGTTAGGGTATTTTGAAAAACTCCAATCGTGTTTTCTCTCTCAACTTCAAAAATGATTTTAAAATTGTCCTACATCGTTGCAGAAGTACCGACCCAGTCTATGCAAAGTCAACATGCAAAGATCAAACACCCTCAACAAAAAAGGTAAAACAGCGATATAGGATGATTTTGAAGTTGAGGGAGAACATGAGATGGCAGCTTTTTGACATGCCGTAACTGTCGTGAACCGGTAAACACGAGAATAAAACAAGACAAGCTTTAGACATTAAAAAGTATATAAATTGTACTTCCTTGGCTGGGATCATTTACAACTGCATTTGGGATCGTTTGAAGCTGCATTTAAACTGCAAGTTCAAATTTGGGGCACCATAGAAGTCCACTATATGGAAAAAATCCTGAAATGTTTTCCTCAAAAAACATAATTTCTTTATAACTGAAGAAAGACAGACATGAACATCTTGGATGACAAGCATGCACTCTAGTTTTCTCTCAAAGCGTTGGTGGAGTCAGCTCTACAACTCCATCTAGTATCTGACAGTAGTTTAAGAGTATAGCTGATCTTCACATACTCGTTAAATATCCGACTCCAGTGGTGAGGGCACGTGGCACAAAACGCATACAGTGACTGAAGTAGATTAAAGAACTCACTTGCATCTTTACAGCTGTTGTCAATGGTATTTACACCAACAAGATTAGGTGAATTTCCAGCACAAGGCACATAATGTATCAGAGAGTTTATTTTTTTTTTTAGATTTGTCCGAAGACCGTTATATTTACTAGCCTTGTTACTGTCTAACCCCAGATCATGAACCATTTTTATCACATTCAGCAAGACTTTCTCCAGTGTGGCTGTAAATAGGTTCAAAACCAATGAATATCTCAACCACTTTCCCTTCCTCGCTAACAAATCTAAAAGTAAATGTCAACTGGTCAACGTGCGACATATCAGGGGTTGAGTCTACAATGACGGAGAAATACTTGAATGCTGTAGTTCGTCTGCAATTGTTTTCTTGACATTCTCACCCATTAAGCAAATGAACTCCTCACACACAGGAGATAACGATATAATGTTGTCCCTCGTCCCTTTTGACCATACTTTTCTGTGTGTTCTCTTAAAAACGGATCAAACTGTGTAATAAGTTTCAGCATTCCGAGGTAATTGCCATTACTTGATAAGCACAAAATTTCATCATTGCCTCTAAATGGTAGGCCTCTCTCACACAAGAATTAAATTACAGCCATAATGCGTACAATATCTCCTTCCAATATTTACCCTCAGCATCCCACTATCAAAATTGAGTGATTTATGACCTGAACAGTCAGTTTTAGGGTGTTTTTTCAGTTTCAGTGAAACTGTACTCTTTCATGATTGGCTAACAGCGTTGCCGCCCTTAATAAAATGTTACAAGGAATTAATGTGTGATATCTGATGGTTGAGTGGGGAGTTTGTCCCCTTTTCTTTTTCCTCTCTCTCTCTAAATATGTTGCATTTTACCCCTGGAGACATAATAATTGTACATTAATATCAGTCTATATCTAGATTTCTTGAACTCTATCATTAGATTGTCTAGAATTTTTAATTAGTTGTTTAATGGCCAGCTTAAACTCTGTAGGAAACCAGCCAACCAGGATCAGGTTTAGAAATGCTGGTGTAGGATCTAGCATATATGCTTTACATATCTGCATGTTTTGATGTTGATTGCTTTGTGCCATTAAACTGGGGTTAACTTTTATTTGTTTTTCCACCTTAGACCTGATGGCACTAAAAAAGGAGACTGGGGTACTGAATGAAATTGAGGAGAAAGATCAGCACGAGAATCTTCATGATTTCCTGACTGGAGAAAAATCTTTTTGCTCCTTACAGTCTGAAAAGACTTCTACACGAAAGACAGGAACTGTGAGTTATTTCATTTGCTTTCAGTGTGGAAAGAGTTTCAGTCAAAAAGGAAGCCTTAAAAGGCACATAAGAATTCACACTGGAGAGAAGCCTTTTACGTGCTATCCGTGTGGAAGAAGTTTCAATCAGCAAGGAAGCCTTATCAGGCACATGAGAATTCACGATAGAGAGAAGCTTAACAGATCTGCTCAGTGTGGAATTCACACTATGGAGAGCCTATTTACCTGCCAACAGTGTGGAAAGAGTTTCACTCATAAAGGAAGCCTTAACAGGCACACGGCAGTTCACACAGGAGAGAAGCCTTACACGTGTTATCAGTGTGGAAAAAGTTTCAGCCATCCTGGAAACCTTAAAATCCACATGAATATTCACACTGGAGAGAAGTCTTTCACCTGCAAACAGTGTGGAAAAAGTTTCAACAAAAAATCAAATCTTAATTATCACATTAGAGTTCACACTAGAACGAAGCCCTTCATCTGCCATGTGTGTAGTAAATTTTTCAAGCGAAAACGAAACCTTAAAGTTCACATGCAAATTCACACTGAAGAGAAATCTTACACGTGCCTTCAGTGTGGAAAGGGTTTCGGTCAAAAACGATACCTTGAAGCCCACATGAGAAGAATTCACACTGCAGAGATGTTTCAACTGAAAAGTTAACCTTAAGTACCACATGAAGATTTACTGAAGTGGGGAATGAGTGTGGAATGAGTTTTACAGACAAGAAAAACCTAGGAATCATGAAGGGACATCACAGAGACAGAAACAAAGAAAATCTTGGTTTTCACCTAAGCTGGATGATTGCAGACCATCTTCTGTAAAGCTGCTTTACAGTTGAATCACATCTTGCAACATTGACATTGGTACCTAAATGAATTTACTCAACACTGAACTGATTCTAATTGAATAACTACATTGCTGTCTTTTGTAGAACTGTTTACAGCTAAATGATGTCATTTCAAACTGATGAACTTCACAGTTGTTGATCTTAACTGACTTGAGCTGAATAATGACACTCTTGTCTTTTAGACCTGCTTTACAGCAGAATCTGAATTTTCCTTGTTTATCTCTTTGAAGTGCTTTGGCAAAGTCTGTATTATGAAGAGGATTATGGAAATAAAGCTGACTTGGTTGACTTGACAAGAGTTCATGAGAGGGGGAGTTATTTCACCAACCCCCAAGACCCTGATATACTTAGTTCTTTTCATTATTCTCTTGGGTTTAAAAAAAAAGAATAGCTCTGCAAACTAGAATAGCTCTGTTGAAACTAAACTAGAGTTTTGTTTCAACCCTCGTTAAAGGAGAAGTCCTCTTCCAGAACAAAATTTACAGATAATGTACTCACCCCCTTGTCATTAAAAAAGGTTCATGTCTTTCTTTCATTAATTTAGAAAAACATTTCAGGATTTTTCTACATATAGTGGACTGCTATGGTGCCCCAAGTTTAAACATCCAAAATGCAGTTTTAATGTGGCTTCAAATGATCCCAGCCGAGGAAGATTTTTAATTAAAAAAAAAAACAATTGAAATACTTTTTTAATCTCAAACGCTCATCTTGTCTTGCTCTGCCTGAACTCTGTATATTCTGGTTCAAGACAGTTAGGGTATGTCGAAAAATTAAACAATCGTATTTTCTCCCTCAACTTCAAAATCATTTCAAAATTATTGTACATCGCTGCAGAAGTACCGAAACCAGTCTTTGCAAAGTGAACATGCAAAGACAATCAAACACCCTTAACAAAAAAGGTAAAACAGTGATATAGGACGATTTTGTAGTTGAGGGAGAACATGAGATGGGAGTTTTTCGACATACCCTAAAGGTGTGTTCACACCAGATGCGAATGTAGCGTTAAGCGGGAGTGATTTACATAAGATTTACTTAAGTCAATGCAAAGACGTGATAGACATCCTGTGGCGCGAATTGAGCTTTTCGGGCAAGTTGAAAAATCCATGTCAGCCATTTTGCAACGAGACTGGAGTCGCCTGGCAGAAGCCCCTCCTATGACGCAAATTTGGGTCTGTTGTGAAGCGAATTTCACGCACGAACGAAGCGAGTAAACTCAAAATGTTCAAGCATCCAACTACGCATGAATAGCGCGATTTATCTGTGCAAGTCACGTCTGGTGTGAAAGCACTTTAAGAGTTCAGGCAAAGTAATACGAGGTGAGCATTTGACATTAAAAAGTACATAAATTGTATTATTTTTACGAAAATAACCAATCGTTTCACTAGATAAGACCCTTCTTTCTCAGCTGGAATTGTTTGAAGCACATTTAAACTGCAATTTGGAAGTTCTAAATCGGGGCACCATATCAGTCCATTATATGTAGAAAATGCTGTAATGTTTTCCTCAAAACATAATTTCTTTACGACTGAAGAAAGAATGACATGAACATCTTGAATGACAAGGGGGTGAGTACATTATCTGTACATTTTTGGAAGTGGACATTAATCTTTAACTATTTTGATAATCATTGCAGCTCTTTTCCTAAGATCATAACAGCACATTTACTGGTCTTTCATGGTAAAATGAACACTTCCCTGGAACTGATGTAACTGCTGTCACCTGTGAATGGATATCTTAAGTGTTTTTGTTAGTCAACAACATGTAATAACTGATCTCTGCTTATGTGGCTTTTTTGGAGTGGCCTGGCTTCATATCATATTTTCATTATCATCTATTAGCACAATGAATTTCAAATTTAGCCAGATCAACTTTGTTGCACAGCCATTTTTACCAGGAAAACATTCAGCCCACTTTGTTCTTGTTAACATTAAGAAGACAGTTATGTGTTATGATTTAGCCTGCTCAAAAGTGATGCTGTTTTGCAAAAGTGCAAAGCAGAACAGCAGTTGTGCAATCCTTTCTCTTTTGTCTGTTTTCTGGTTGCATTCAAAAATGTTTTCACCATGTGTGCATTACATCCCTCTTCTGAATTGCAAGCCCTTTCCAATTACGTATCAACATTTTCTTTGTTGAACGATAGAAGAACACTTTAAATCAGTGACTGACTAAAATCTGTCTCAATGTGATGTACATGGGCAGAGGTCAATTTGTTGACAGCTTGAAATATTTAGCACATTATGTTCATTTGTTAGCAGCTCTGTGGAAGTGGAGGTTTGTTTGAACCATCTCCTGGGAAAACTAGAGTGCAGTACAGCACTCTTTTATCTTGATTGGGTATTATGCTCGCTATACCTCCAGTTGCATCCAGATAAAGGGATGTTTTGTGGTTTTCCTGGAGATGTGACACAGATTTCCATTCTCTGTCCTGTGTACATTTGCAATGCAAAACGATCATCTTGCAAATACTGCAACAGCAAAGAGCTTGTGTGCATTTTAAACAAGTTGCAATACTGAACTAGACCACATGGAGATGCCAAAAAAAGACAATAAACCAACTGTCTTCAGCTGTCTTCATATACCTACTACAGTATGGATCGATGCAGAATGACAAAACAGTAACATACACATGATAACAATAGCCTTTTGGTTAGTGCGTTGACATGCAGCATGTCTGCGCTCACAGCGACCAGACTTCAATTCCCGGCTCAAGGTCCTTTGCTGATCCCCCTCCCCTCTCTCCACCCAGTACTTTCTTGTCATTCCTCAACTGTCCTGTCCTAATAAAGGCATAAAAAGCCCATAAATATAATTTATATAAAAAATCATGCATAGCTAATCCTGAATGCGTGTGGAAACAACATGAAGTTACAGAAATGTCTGTGCAGAAATACAGTGTGCGATCAGTTTGTTGAGTGCTCATGCATCCTTAAGACTCTTGTACATCATTAATTGTCTTTTCCTAGATGCTTAGTGTGATAAACTCCATGTACACTCTTAAAAATAAAGGTGCTTTAAAGGGCTCTTCACTGCGATGCCATAGAGGAACCATCTTTGGTTCCACAAAGAACCATTCAGTCAAAGGTTCTTTAGAGAACCATCTCTTTCTTACCTTTTTATAATCTGAAGAACCTTCTTTCACCACAAAGAACCTTTTGTGAAACAGAAAGGTTTTTCAAATATTAAAGATTCTTTATGGAACCATTTAGACAAAAAAGGGTTCTTCTATGGCATCGTGAAGCACCTTTATTTTTAAGAGTGTAACTTCATGTAACTTCGTGTAATTTCATGTTCTTCAGGAGTATCTTCATTATTTCTTTTTACAGTTTGGTTAAACAAATCAAAAACATACTTGTGCCCACTTGGGGCCATGATGTCTAACCTGCATCCCTGCATCTGACAGTTTTTGGATTATAGCGGGCCTGATCCTGTGGTTTGTGTAGGATGATCACGTCTCAACTTCTCAAAAGCATTTTTGACCAGGTGATTTATACCCAGAGGAACACTGGTGTACCAGATGTTGTTGTTAACAGTAAAGCTCTTCCTGGGCTGAAGGTAGAGTGTTTTGCTGAGATATTTGAGGAAACTGGACACAGGGGGTTACTGGGCTCTTCAAATATAGTATCTCTCCGAATTCCCTAACCTGTTAACTTCCAGTAAGTTGTCATATTTTTTTTTTCTTTCTCTTTAAATGTTCTATCCCTGCAGGACCATCAGATATGTTTAATAACTCTTAAAAATGTTGTTGGTGGATGTGAACTTAGAGTCTTGAATTAGATTCTAAGCACGGGTAGGAGGAGGTTTGTGGCAATTTGAAGACTCGGGTAACTGCTAATGCATATAGTTCTTCATGATAATGTGATAATTTGATCAGATGTAGGTAAAGTACAAGATTGTGAGATGCATCATGGATTGGGAGATTTGGAGATGCATCAAATGCACATTATCATTCTTTTGTTTGGGTTGAACCAAACATTTTTGCTTTGTTGGAACAGCAGCTATGCAAATTTTTTAATTTGTTTCTCTGTTTCTGCTGTTCTGTTTCTGTTTCTGACATCCTGTGGTAACTAGGAATTACACAAGCTTCAGTCTGGATCCAACCCTTACAAAGCTCTAAGATGACCGAACACCTGAGCAGAGACGATGCCAACCCCTCAGAAGACCTCAAAAGTTGCCAACTCTGAAACAACATACAGAACTACTACGTTTGACTGCAACATTTGTTCGATTACATGTTATTAATTAACTGATTTTTACTTTACATCTCTGCCATATGTACATCAACTTGACATAGTCAACACTGATATGCTATTACTAAATGTATTGTAGAAACTTAAATTTTCTGTAAAGCTGCTTTGCAACAATTTGTATTGTGAAACACGCTATACAACTTGAATTTAATTTTGTGAATCAGTTTGCAAATCTAAAATCTGATAGCTTAATAGATAACTTGTTTATATTATATAATCACATTTTAGCACAGGCTATTACACTGCCTGACAATTTTAATAAAGTTAATCTGGGAAAATGTAAATCACATTAACATTTTAGAAGAAATGATATAAACCATTTTAATTACAGATTTATTATTCAGATAGTCAAAATCAACTGTTTTAAACCCAGTAGTCATGGACCTTCAATGAAATCCACTTTAACCAAATAAAGCTGAAATTTGATTTATTGTCTTAATGTTTTGGGGAGAAAGCGAGTTGGGATAAGATGAATACATTGTCATAAGCATTCAGTCTACGTTGATAAATTAACAGTTGATTTTCATTTAAAGAATTCTTTGAGTTTGAAATATTCATAGGTTCTTTCCAGTCTTGTTTTTGTACTTCAGTTTATAATTGAGAATATCAAAACTGTTATGTAGTTTATAGATAGATTAAATAATAGATATAGATTAGACATAATTTGTATCAGTAGATTTGGACTTCCTTGGACTGTACAGTTGTATCGTATTATATTTGTTTTCTAATGTAAATATTGACTTTAACGAACAAGACTTTTATTTTGGTCTGGCGATGTGACGTCAAAAGGCTGCGCCGCGCTCCTGCATCTGTGATTCGACTGAAGAAAGGTGTGTGCTTTTAACCGTTTAAAGTGTTTAAATCAACACAATTTGTTTAGAGAATTGCATGTAAAACTGAAATCAGTTGTTAGCTAATGTAACATTTTAATGCTTTATCTAATGACATTACAGTCTCAATATAGTGAATCATTTTATCTTAAACGAATTTGGTCACTAGCTAGTAGTGTTGATAGAAACGGATCTTTTCGAAACTCCGAATCAACTGAATCAATTGCTTCACAAAATGATTCACTGTTTTGAATCGCTCGAATCGACGCACGCTGACGACACCTGCTGCTTAAAACGGTGTACATGCAACGAGAACGACAAACGCAAACATGTGTAACGATAACTTTTACAAACAATAGCAAATGTTTTTTTATGAAAGTGGAATCTATTAAATATAATCTACAAATTAGAAAATACTAAATAGCAATCTTAATACAAATGTGAACAAATGTGAATTGTGTCTTTTTTAAGTCCATCAACAGTAATCTGACTGACTCCCTTACCTGTGTGCTGACTACTGAACTAAGTAGCTGGTTGAGACGCACCCAGAGATTTAGTTTACATTTATTTTTCTTTCTGTTACTTATTCTCATCTTAAACAGGACAAAGTGTCCAAACAGAGAAAAACTCCTGTTGAAGCAACTGAGATCCACGTGACACACTATTATAAAGATGGTGTCTATTAAAGAGGAGAGTGAAGACGTGAAGATCGAAGAAACATTCAGAGTCAAACATGAAGATGAGGAACAAACTGGTTGGTTTTCATTCTTAAAGCTGAACTCATTTGATTCTTATTAAAAAGTCCATCTCTACAGAAAGGTATTTTATTTAACATTAATCCCAGCGTCTACTTCTGATTAGAAAACAATATCTGACAAAAACTTTATTTTGCTTGATGGAAAAAGAGAAATCACTGCTCTGATTGCCTTTTGTTGAAAAAAAAAAAAAAAGTATATTCAATTAATAGTTTATGGATTTACAATTTATAGTTTATGCAAAGACACAAGAAGTTCTTTGTTTTTCAAAGCCTATTAAAGGTTACATATAATGTTTTTTTGATTTTGCAGTAATAATGGCTATAATTAATGGCTAAAACTGGGAGGAAATGCAATTAATAGAGACATCATTAGCAGTATTTATATAAATGAGACTGGTCTTTATTAGCATTTATTAATTGCTAATGGTCTTTATTAATTTGAAGAATCATTGTAAAATTGTTTATTTTTATGTAGTTTTTTTTATTTTTTTTATTATTATTAATTGATTTACAGCAGTAGTCTAAATATTTTGATATCTATTGCTTTGTGCCATTAAACCGGTGTTAACTTGTGTATATATATATATTTTTTTCACCTCAGATCTGGTGGTGCTGAAAGAGGAGAGTCAAGAACTGAATGAAACAGAAGAGAAAGATCAAAATGAGAAACATGATTTCAAAACTGATGAATCAATTAGTTGCTCACAGACTGAAAAGACTTCCTCGCCAAAAGAAGCTCAAAAAATACAAACTACTAACCTTAATTCCCACATGAGAATTCATACTGGAGCGGGACCTTTCACCTGCCAACAGTGTGGGAAAATATTCAATCGAAAAGAAAGCCTTAAATTCCACATGAAAATTCACATTGAAAAGAAACCGTTCATATGCATTCAGTGTGGAAAGTGTTTTACACGGAAACATCACCTTAATGCCCACATGATGATTCACACTGGAAAGAGTCCTTTCACCTGCCCTCAGTGTGAAAAGAGTTTCACGAATAAAGCAAACCTAAAAACTCACATTAGAATTCACACTGGAGAGAATCCATTCACATGTGATCAGTGTGGAAAGAGTTTCAGATATAATGTAAACCTTACTAATCACATGAAGATTCACTCAAGAGAGAACAGTTTTAAGTGTCGTCAGTGCGACAGGAGTTTCACGGAGAGGGAACATCTTAAGAATCATGTTCAGATTCACATTGGAGAGAAGCCTTTCATGTGCCATCACTGTGGAAAGAGTTGCTCAAAAGAAGAAAGACTCAAGGTTCACTTGAGAGTTCACACTGGAGAGAAACCTTTCACCTGTGAACAGTGTGGAAAGAGTTTCAGCGTTAAAGTAAATCTTAAGATTCACAAGGTGGTTCACACTGGAGAGAAACCTTACAAGTGTCCACAGTGTGAGAAGAGTTTCACATGTCATGGCAGCATGAAACGTCATTTAAAAACTCATTCTGGTGACAACGTTTAGAAAAAGAAGCAATTTCTATAATCATCTGCACATTCATTTTGGAACACATTCAGTTGTTGTCAATGTAATAACATTATTTGCCATCACATTTACAGATACATCTGAAAAGTCATGCAAATGTGAAACCCTGTTTGTGTTCTGTTGAAGAGCATGACAAGAAAAAAATGCTGTATGAAATCAAGGCTACGTTCACGCTGTAATATCTGAATAAGTTTACTAATTGTGGAAATTTATTGTCAGGAAAAGCATGGATATATTATTCTAGTTATGTGCAGTTTTTTTATCAGCAGTTTGTACTTTATTGTGCTTCCAGTAGCCTGTACGTACATATACATACTGTTTCCTTTCGAATTCATTTGCTGCAATAAACAATCCTAAGCAGTTTGTCTTCCTTCCTTTTCTTGTTAATTATTGAAAGATTTGAAAAAAAGAAAGAATTGATTCTTTCTCCACACTGCTTGTAGGCCTGCCGGAGCTGATCCCATATCTCGGGTCAAAAGCAGGGAAACACCATGGATACATGGCCAGTCCATCACAGGGATAAATATATTTTAAAAAAATTCTGTCAATATTTACTCTCAAACTCAATCAGCAGAGTTCAGAATGTATCTAAGACTATTAATCCCTTTGATGTGCAGGCCTCAGAAAAGAGAGTTTCAGTAGTCTAGTCAGGTAGGTGATAAAGTGTGTACAAGAATTTCTGCAGCTTTGATAGTTAGAGTAGGATGAGAGCAAGCAGTATCACAAAGGTATAAGAAGGCTGATTTGACCAGTGAATTAATGTGAGGAATAAAAGGTGAGAGAAGGACTGGAAAATATACCATTTCTGATAGCACTGGAAGACCTGAAACACCAGCAGTATTAACCAATTAAACTGAGAAGCTACCAACCAGCAGCTTTTGGTCAGTGTTACAGAAGTTCTAGAACATTTGAGCATTGATATCATCAACACATGTAGATATGGATTGGGTGGGGATTGGAGCAGTGTGGGTGTCCACCTGTATTTATTTGCCCTTGTGTGGCAGTGGCACTTCCATAAGAATGCTGATTGCCTTATTAGATTATGGTTTTCAGCTGTGTCTCTCCTCCATGGCCAGCCAGTTTCTTTGTGAGCTGGAATTTACAAATGTAATGACTAGCGGTGTAACGGTACACAGATGTCACGGTTCGGTACGTACCTCGGTTCGAGGGTCACGGTTCGATACGGTTTTGGTACAACAGAAAAAAAACAGAAATAGGTTTCTTTTCATTTATTTTAAACAGACAGTAGTACAAATTACAATTTTTTTCACCTGCATGTGAAAATACTAAATATTGTATCAAATTAATGTCATATATAGGCTATAAAATTTGCAGTACATATATACATACAAGGAATAAATACCTGAAATATATTTAATTTAGTTTACTGATAGACAAGGGGGAAAAAAACTGTGCAACACGTAACATAGCCTATATTTGCTGAGTTTCAGTTCAGTTTTGTGACAGAAAGGAAACTCAAATAGCAGAAAGCGACATTCTGTTTGTTTTTTGTTTAAGTTGATTTTGGTGGTATGAAGAAAACCACGCCAAACACAAAACAGACCAGGCTTCTAGCGTTGCTAACTTGACAGCGCAGTTGGTACTTTATCAAAATAAAACATAGTGAACCAAACATCAGTGCGCCCACCTCATTGTGTCACCCTTAGAACGTGACTGAAGTACAAAGTCTATAATTTACATAATAAATAACAGTTTAGTATTTGGATGCATCGCAAATATGGAAATATTATGGAATGTTTGGATTTGTGCCGAATGAGAGAGGTAGGATAAAAGAGCACAAAGCTTAGTTTCGCAGACAGTTGAGCGTGCAAGCCTTTGAAGTAACGTGATACTCCTTTGTCAGTGAGAGACGTGTTCAGAATCAGCACATGGTCACTGTCTAGTGGTCTTTGTTTTCAAGTGCGCAACTCCTGGGGTGGTTCTCAATATCCCTCCTTGTCTCCTCGCTCCTCCGTCCTCCATCCTATGACCCGGAAACCGATCAAGCTCAGCCATCTTGTAGGACATCTCAATTCTCTAATTGCACCGCAAGGAGGCTCAAGGAGGGAGGAGCCTTCCTGAGGAGTCATGAGCAAGGATACACAGTTGTTAAATTCTCCTCCCCCTTCACATCTGTTGTAATAATTTACATTTATATTTTACCTTTGCGGTTTAAGTAATGTTATATATTTAAACATGTCTAGCTTTATTAATATTTATTATGAATGACTTTAACGAACTTTAACAACATATGGGCAGATCCCTTTAGCGCAGCTGATGATGCTTTGAAGTGATGCTTGAGTGGTCAAGAATATTCCAATTATGAATACACTGTGTGCGTAATTATTAGACACGTTGATATTCTGGTTGTATTTTTTTTTTTCAAGCACGTTTTACCAATTCCAAACCACATTAATCTTAATAACTACTATTAATTTTGTATTTAATCATTTATACATGATGTATAATTGTCCATGAAGGCTGGAAGTGAAAAACTCCTTATATTCAGGTGTGCATAATTATTAGGCATGTTTTCTTTTACATATAAATAAGCCAAAAAAAGATTTAATCCAGAATGAAAAGTAAAAAATTATTAAATGACCAAGAGAAGGATGCAGTACTAATGCAATACTAGAATTTGCAAAGTTAAGGCATGACCATTGGACATTGGAAATTCTTGTCCCCTTCTCATGGGCATTTAATAATTTTTGACTTCTAGTTAAATCTCTTTTTTGGCTCATTTTATCTGTAAAAGAAAACATGCCTAATTATTATACACACCTGAATATAAGGAGTTTTTCACCTCTAGCCTTCATGGGCAATTATATATCACTTACAAATAATTAAATACAAAATTAATAGTAATTATTAAGATTGATGTGGTTTGGAATTGGTAAAATGTGCTTGGTAAAAAAAAAAACATATGACCAGAATATCAACGTGCCTAATAATTATGCACACAGTGTAGTTTTTTAATAATCGGAATAAAACATACAGCTATTAAAAAAATGCATTTTTTTTCTTTTTGGATCATAACCATATGGTAACCTGTTAACTCTTCTACATTCAAAGCTTTACAACATATAATAACCCCATGTAATCATTAACAACTATTAACCCAAGTAGTGTGACATAACAGAGTCAAAATTTATCAAAGTGGAATTGTGCAAGTTTGAAAGTTGAGACATCTCACATAAATGGCTAGTCTACAGGGGACAGATTAGGCATTCTACAGGCATTTTTGCTTATCCCTATGTCTTGATTATCATATTTACTTCTTATCAAACTTTAATAATAATATTCAATATTATTCTATTAATGATCAGGCATGTATAATGGTGGTCCGATATTCAGAAATCTGAATGAGCCATGTCTGAAGCCTTAGACTGTGGATGTCACGCTGTGTAGCAGGCAGGCAGATGACGATTAGAGTATTAAGTTTTAAACAATATGATTTTAATAATAACTGAAAAACAGGCAGAAAGGGAGTACACACAACAAAAAATGACTGAGAACAGACAAACAAAGACTGAACAGAATAGGGTTTAAATACCTGGACAAATGAGAGCAAATCAATGACAGGTGCAGGATAATTAATCAAAAATCATAGAAACACATGAGGAACAGAAACAGGAAGCTGGAGAACAGGGTAAACGGAACCAAAACCTAAAGAACGTGTGACAGTAGAGTGCAGCAGGAGACTGAGTGGCAGTGGCAGGCTGCTAAAACAACAGTAAAAGGGCATGAGATGTAGTGAAACTGCATAACAGTATTTTAACAGATATGTGATGCTACATCGGATGTCATTTTCAAATAGATCATCTGAAAGGCACCTGTTATTGTTAGTTTTCCAGTTCTTCTTCTTCTGCTCAAGTATAAGGCAGCCTACAGAACCGCCTGCAGGATAGTTATACAATTTAGCACCCAGGTAGAATTTCACAGCTCAAATAATCTGTTCAAGCAGATAACTTTTGAACTTCAAGGGCTAGAAACAGAGGAAATTATATAGAACAATTATACATATGGTCAGCATTTCATTTCACGCTTATGTTAGTCAGTAGTTCATAGAAAAGATTTCTATTAATCATTAAATTACATTTAATTGATCATTAAATTACAGTTGAGGTCAAAAGTTTACATCCCCCTTTCAGAAGCTGCAAAATGTTAATTATTTGGTTTTATTGGTTTTCTAGCATTGTGTATTTGAATCCTTTCCAGCAATGACTGTATGATTTTGAGATCCATCTTTTCACACTGAGGGACTCATATGCAACTATTACAGAAGGTTCAAACACTCACTGATGCTCCAGAAAGGAAAACCATGCATTAGGAGCCAGGGGGTGAAAACTTTTTGAATTTAAAGATCAGGGTAAATGTAACTTATTTTGTTCTCTGGGAAACATGTAACTATCTTCTGTAGCCTCTGAAGGGCAGTACAATATTTCAAGTTTTCACCTCCCGGCTCTTTCCACACATATGACTACATATGAGAGTGTGTGTGTGTGTTTTTTTTTTTTTTAATGCAGGCCTGTGTTCTGACCAAAACATCAGAACCAGTAGCTGCAACCCTACAAAGAAAAAATCTGTGTGGGAGAATACTTGGTAAGTGTTGTACACAGTTTTAAAACCAATAATTTTCTCCTCAACATAACCATTTAAAGATTCCTCTATTTATTTATTTATTTTTATTTTATTTATTTATTTATTTAAGCACATTGTTTGACCACTGTTACGGAGTGTCAGGGTGGAGCCAAAAGAGCAGAAAGCCAGGGATGGAGCAGAAGACCACCAGAGCAGAGCTGAAGTCCACCAGAGTGGAGCAGATAGGTCCAAAGATCCCCATGGTGGAGCAGATGACAACCAGGACAAAGCAGACAGAGCAGAAAACCACCAGGCCAGAGCAGGCGGAACAAGACTTGACTTTGGAAGATTAGCTGTGATGAGACGAGACTCTGGAAGGTCAGCTGAGATGTGATGAGGCTGTGGGAGTTCAGCTGAAACATGACTTGACTCTAGACAATCAACTGAGACATGACTTAGCTCTGTGACGTGAGATTTAAAAATGGCCTCGGTGGCCAGTCTGGGCAAAGGGAGATCAGCTGTGACATGACAAGATTCTGGACAAACAGCTGAGACGTAATGAGACTCTGGAAGATCAGCTGTGACGAGACAAAACTTTGGAGGGTCAGCTGAGATGTGACAAGACTCTGGGAGGTCAGCTGAGATGTGACTTAGCTCTGGACGAACAGATAAGACATGATGCTCTGGAAGATCAGTTGTAACTTGATGCAGGAACATCAGCTGTATCATGACATGATGCAGGAAGATCAACTGTGACTTGACTTGACTCAGGAAAATCAGCTGTGACTTGACTTGACTCAGGATTGGTAGCTGTGACATGATGGGGCGTTGTTGCCACTATTTCGTGAACAGGCTCCGTTGTCGCCGCCATTATGTGAGCACACTCTGGTGCGACCGCCATTTCACGAGCGGGTTGAATCGCCAGAGTAGCGATTAATATACGTGAATGTCCCGGAATTTGTGGTTCACTAAACTTTGCGGCCGTCATTACAGGCACAGATGCAGTGTCGCGTTCCTCCTCCGTGACACCCACTGCAAACAAAGAGCCCATGGACAGCAAAACAAAGTCCAAAAAACACCTCAGTGGCAAATGGGAACTCTCCCATCTAAGCTTAGACTTGAGATGTTGATTTATGCCATCACAGAAAAACTCAAAATACAAGACAAGACAGAAATCCAAGACAGGCAGAAAACCAGGTAACAGGCAATTAGGCAAAAACAAGACAAGACTAAACTAGAACTAGAAACTTGAATCTGGGAACTAGGACTGGGAACTGGCTCCATAAAATGTAAAAAATTTAAATAATACTCTGCCCTGAATACTTGGATACAGGCCCTGAGTGATTGGATACAAGTGGAGGGGGTAATCTGTGCAGTGGAACACAGGAGGTGTAGTCCGGGGTGAAATGTAACAGTCTGTGTAGTGAAGCCCATGAGCACCCACAGGATCCGCGCCTATGCAAACTTTGGTCCATGCTGGTATGGTAAGAACCCTAGTGAAAAACTGCCTCCAAGTAGACTTTATAGCAACAGCTAGCCCCACAAGCAGTGCCATTACTTATATTCTGCACCTTAGCTATTTGGGTCAGCAGTGATGAGATCAATTTTGCTTCTCACCTGCTCCCAAACAATTACACAGAAATTAATGGATGTCAGTTTACACTTTTATTTAGTATTTTAGAAAAGGGAGGAATTGTGGGTACCCCCACAGGCCAATTATTCAAATTTTACACACTGGGAGAAACCACTGAGTGACAGCAAGCAACCTCTTTGCTGGTTGTAATGAGGTTTACATTTACGATAGCCTCTCAACAGTGTTGGACGCTACTGCCAAGCAGGCCTTATGGATGTTAAGGCTAAAGAGAGACCAGTTTATGGTAATGTTTCCCTAGTGTTCAGCAGCAAAGCAATAGCAACAACTGTGGTTTGTTTGCGGATGTATTTGCATATGCATTATGCTGCAATAATAGATCTGTGAATTCTGCTCTCTGTGAGGGATGATAAAGGCAGAATTCATCAGGTGTTTCAGACCTGGAAAGGTACAAATCAAAGTAGAGCCAACACAGAGAAAAGCCAATTTTAGGCAAACACCTGTCAGGGTGTACTTTGTATGCATGACTGCACACAAAGAATTCATGGTGCAATAGCTGGTATCACCTCACCTGTGTAATCATATCTGCAAATGCAAATTTGGTGAGGATGACTTGTCTAAACTCAGTACCAGATAATCTACATTGACATGCAATCTTGTACTTGTTTTTTGTTTCTGTCCCTTTGTGATTCCAGTCAGCAAATCTCTTTTGGCACAGATCTGGCCCAAATCTACAGCTAAAGTGTGGCCCAGATCAGTATGTGTTCGCCAGCCCAAAACTGGCCCATATGTTTTTAGCCAGAACTAAACTAAACCAGTGCCATAACTCCACCTATCATGAGCCAAGTAATACATTTTTTTATGCATGTATGTTATTTTAGTAAGGCTGAGTTCTGTTAAGACATCACTGCTCTAATGTGGCCCATATGTGGCTGACAGTATATGTAAAGGTTATTAACCAGATAGTAAATCACACGCTCAGCTACAAAAATGTAAATAAAATAAATGACTTTTTTCAATGCAGGTTAAATATGCTTAACAGCTACTCAGTGTTGAGTTAGAAAAGTTCTTAATAAATATACAACAAACATATATTTAACATTAAAACAACAACAACAAAAAAAAAATTAAATGGGCAAATGTGACTTGGAATCAGTTTTTAAAAATATAAAACATACATTTAACATTCATGCAAAACAACAAAAATGGACATATTTGAGTTGGAATCAGTTGCTAAGAACATGTAACAAATATACATTTAACACTGAAACAAACAATTATGAAATAGACAAATCTGAGTTGGAATCAATTTTTAAGTATATACAATAGATATTTAACATTCCTCCCATGTAGTTCTGGGCCGACTCCTCACAATTCTCATGATCATTGAAACTCCACGTGGTGAGATCTTGCATGGAGCCCCAGACCAAGGAAGATTGACAGTTATTTTGTGTTTCTTCCATTTGTGAATAATCGCACCAATTGTTGCCACCTTCTTACCAAGCTGCTTGGTGATAGTCTTGTACCCCATTTCAGCCTTGTGTAGGTCCACAATCTTGTCCCTGACATCCTTGGACAACTCTTTGGTCTTGGCCATGGTGGAGAATTCGGGATCTGATTGATTGCTTCTGTGGACAGGTGTCTTTTATACAGGTGACAAGCTGAGATTAGGAGCAGTCTCTTTAAGAGGGCAGACACCTGGGAGCCAGAAATCTTGCTGATTAATAGGGCATCAATTCTTATTTCACTCGTTAAAATGTGAATCAATTTATAACTCATTGAGTTATGGCGGGTCTTTTTCTGTCACGGCACCCAAACTTTGGAACCTGCTCCCCTTGGTACTCAGAACAGTTACCTCTTTCAGTCAATTTAAAATCAAAGCTTAAAACATACTTGTTTAATCAACACTATCACTAAATAGCATTGTGTATTTGTCCCATATGTATTATTTTCTGTGTCTTTATTACTTAATTTGTGTTATACACAATTACATTATTTGTGACTGGATTGGGCAACTGTCTAATGTCCACTTGTTACTTTGTAATGTGTATTTGTTGTATTGATGTACCTTGTAAAGCTTTATATAAATGAAATATATTATTATTATTTTTATTATTATTATTATTATTATTAAGTGAACATCCACTGTGGTTATTTATTTTTTGGCTAAAATGTATCACATGATAAAAGATAACTTTACAGTGAAAAATATATATAAATAAAAAACGAAATGAGAAAGAAATACTGAGCATTAAGATATTGTGGAGTCTTTATTTTCTAAGTTGACAGACTAAAGCAACATTTGTTGTCACAGCATAATATAAATAAATCCCTTTTACTATTTTACTCTCATCCAAACAGGGGAAATACATTCACATGACAATAGGACCTTTAGCATATCTGTAACAATTCCAAAGCTTTTATTGCAGGTGTTTGCTGATGTCACACCCCTGTGGACTGTTTTGTGTGTTTTCCCCTTGTATGCCCTTATTTGCTCTTTCCATTTCCGTCTCTAATTATTACGTCACTGTTTGATTGTTACACCTGTCTCCCCCTGATTGGTCAGTCTGTGTATTTAAGTTTGGTTGTGTCCACAGTTTGTCGTCGGTTCTTAACGTCATTTTGTATTGTCATTCTGTTTGTCTCTCCTAGTCAGTCAAGTCATTTTGGTTTTGTTTCCTTTTGCGTGCGTGTGGAATCCCTGCTGTTCCTGTTCGTTCCTGTTCACGTTTTTGGATTATTTAATAAAGTACATGTTCTGGATCTCCTCGCTCCTCCTCCTCATTCCCCGCACACCACGGCGTGACAGAAGAACCGACCAAACAGAATGCTCTGGGCTGAGGATTTTCTGTTTAACATCCAGCAGGCGGAGAGGCGGAGAGGGCTGCTCCAACGAGCTCACTCCCTCCGGTCCTCCCTCGCTCAACCCCATTCTCCATAGCTCCTCCCTCATTCTCAGTCCAGAGCCCACGGCCAGCTCTCGGACTCCGCCCTCGCCCAACTCACAGACTCCAGCCACGCCCCCGCGCTCTGGATTATCGGCTGCTTGTATGGCAGGCCAAATTAATATAAAGGACAATAAGGACGTATGTGGATTCTTTTCTCCTTTGTCTCCGCTGGTTCCATCCAGCTCTCCCAGGTCTCCACTGGTCCCGTCCATACCTCCAGAGCGCCCCCCAGAGCCTGAGCTCCCTCCCGAGCCTGAGCTGCCTCCAGTGCGCCCTCCTGAGCCTGAGCTGCCTCCAGCGCGCCCTCCTGAGCCTGAGCTGCCTCCAGCGCGCCCTCCTGAGCTGCCTCCAGAGCGCCCTCAAGAGCCTGAGCTTCGTCCAGAGCGCCCTCCAGAGCACCCTCCAGAGCCTGGAGCCAGCTCCGGCTCTGGAGGGCGCGCTGGAGGCAGCTCCGGCTCTGGAGGCAGCGCTGGAGGCATGGACAGGATCAGTGGAGGCTCAGGAAAGCTGGACGGGACCAGCGGAGAAAAAGGAGAGCTGGACGGAACCAGCGGAGACACAGGAGACAATGATTCATATAGATCCACATAATCCTTAATATATATGTAGAGCTTGCCATATTGCCAGCCGATAAACCAGAGCGCGGGGGCGTTGCCGGAGTCCGAGAGTTGACCGCAGGCGGCGTCCGAGAGCTGGCCGCGGGCGGAGTCCGGGAGCTGGCCGCGGGTTCTGGATTAAATGATAAATCATTTAAATACTAGTACTTCTCCTTTACATCCACATCAGTTTGGTTTCCATAAAAATCACTCAACAGATAAACCCAATTGCTATTTAATAGAAAAAGTGAAGTTAATGTTGGATCGAGGAGGGGTTGTTGGTGCTGTCTTTCTAGATTTAAAAAAAAAAAAAAACCTTTCAATACCATTAATCATAGAATTCTCTCATCTAAATTTAATGTATTTAATGGTAACACTTTAGAATACAGTTCCGTCATTAACGAATAACTACACAGGAACAAATAACTAATGCATTATTAACATTATAATAACTACTATTGACTAACAAGAAATTCTGATTAAGGAATCAGTAAGTAATAGCACTCAGTTGAAAGTGGTAGTTTACTATTAGCTAATCAGTAACTATTTTTTTCATATCTCCCAAAGAACTACAAAAACTGCTATATAGGTTCATAATCAATGCGAATGATGCAAAATGTAAAATTAATTCCTCAACATAGCTTTAGTGTTTTGACAGTCAGCTAAACTCCCTTCTGTAACGCAGACGCTGAGGCAGAGTTAGAATCCATGTGCGGCAGTTTATTCAAGATAGCAAAACACAAGTGAGCAGGCAAAGGGTCGGTATCGGAAAGGCAGTCCACAGGCGTACAAAGCATAAGGGTGATCCAAGCAGCAGAGTAATATAAGAGGCAGTAGGTCAATACCAAAGAGACAGTCCGACAGAGCAACCAAAACAATAGGGACAACTCAAATAGCGACAGTGAGGAGACAGAGATGAGATCAAACCGTGTAATCAGTCCAACTGGCAAACAATCCAAGGGATAATCCGTAAACTCGTGAAGCAGGAACAAAGCAAAATAGGCAACAGGTAATCAGGCAGAAAATGTGAAAGAACGCTCAGTAAGGCAGATCAGACTGGCAATACTTCGCAGAGAAGTAACACCTGGATGGCGTTTAAATAGTCCAAAACAGGAAGTGGCAGCAGAAGCAGCAGAGGGAGCGAACAGTCAGTATTCGGGCAAGGGCTCCCTCTGCTGGCGTGGCGTTACACCTTCCCTCACACAACTCTGAAGACAAGAAGTTTGTTTGCACATAGGTTTAATGGTCTTGGGTATGGAGTGAAACTACAAATAAATAAATGAAGACATTAAATAATAATGTCCAGAAACTCACAAAACTACAGAATCATAATATTCACATTAATATAATATTCTGTACTGCTTGGAAATACACATAGCCTTTTCTTACATAAATATACTGTATAGCAATATGACGTCAAAGCAAAATATCTCAGTGAATGATTAATGATTCACTTAACCATAACCGTTCACATTTATATACAGGTATAATGAACATTAAAGTAAATCAAATGAATACTTACGACTGGCTGCTTTGTGCCCCCACAAGACAGCAGGCCATGCAAGACTCCAAGCTGCTTCTGAGGCACGTGCAGAAGTTGGGTTTTTCTGTGAACGAGACAAAGAGTTGTCTGATTCCAGCACAGACCACTGTGTTCATAGGAATGACTCTAAATTCACGCATAATGTCTGCCTCTCTGTTTCAGGAACGTGTGACAAACATTCTGCAACTCTTGGCTCGCTTTCAGCCAGAGGTGTCTTTGCATTACCGGATGGTCCTACGACTAATAGGGATGCTAACTGCTGCTACAGTGGTGATTCCCCTCGGTTTACTCCACCTCAGGCCACTCCAGTTATGGAACAACAGTTTAAGACTCAGTCCCACCCGACATCTCCATCGACTGATTGTAATTTCTCACAGTTGCATATGTGCGTTGAAGCGGTGGAGACAGGAGGAGTTTCTGAAGGCAGGAGTGCCTCTGGGTGTTGTTCCCTCTCGACGGGAGTTAGTCACAACCGACGCTTCCCTCACGGGCTGGGGGGCAACATGGAATCGGAGGAGTATTTGTGGGCGATGGACACCTATTCAGGCCAAAGAACATATCAATCTGCTGGAACTACGTGCAGTGTTCATGGCTCTAAGGTTTTTCTTGCCAGTCCTGGCAGGCCGCCATGTTCTTGTTCGGTCCGACAATACCTCAACAGTGTTCCGTCTGAACCACCAGGGTGGCACAAAGTCCCACAGGTCTCTACGGCTTACTCACGAGATCCTGACATGGTGTCAACCGAGATTTGCTTCACTGAGGGCGGCTCATATTTCGGGAGTATGCAATCAGACAGTGGATGCTCTTTCCAGGAATCGATTACATCCGGGGGAATGGAGGCTTTATCCAGATGTAGTGTGGGAAATCTGGCTACGGTTTGGAAGGGCAGAGGTGGATCTCTTTGCTTCAGAGAAGACCACTCACTGTCGCTTATGGTTCGCAAAGACAGAAGCGTCCAGTCCCTTGGGCCAGGATGCACTGTCTCACGAATGGCCGAGCTGCCTACTATAGGCAGTTTCCTCCAATCCCTCTGCTATGGAGACGTTACACAGAATCTCCCTGTGCAAGCACAGAGTGCTACTTGTGGCACCACGGTGGCCAGCCAGACTATGGTTTCCTTTGTTACTGAGACTTCTGACAGGCAATCCGTGGCAGCTTCCCCCAGAAAGGACCTCCTCTCCCAGCATCTGGCACCCGGACCCAGCTCGTCTGCAGCTCTGGGTTTGGCCTTTGGGATAAATTCTCCTCTGGAACATTGTGATCCTGCAGTTCACTATCTCTAATGCTAGGGCTTCTTCCACACGCCAGATTTATGCTTCACGTTGGAAGCTTTTCTCTACATGGTGTGAGGAGCATGCGCTTAATCCTGCAACATGTGACATCCCGGGTGTCTTGAGATTTCTTCAACATTTACCGGAAGAGGGCAAAGCAGCTGCCACGTTGAAAGTGTATGTTGCTGCGATTTCTGCGCATCATGTTCCAGTTGAGGGATCTTCTCTTGGGTCTCACAAACTTGTCTGCAGTTTTCTAAAGGGTGCACGCCGCCTAAAGCCTGCTTGGAATCCTCATTTTCCAGTATGGGATCTGCCTACTGTGCTTTCGTTCCTTTGCTCATCCCAATTTGAGCCCTTGCAGAGCAATGACATCAAATGGATATCCTTGAAAAATGTTTTTTTTGTTGGATGTTGCTTCTGCAAAAAAATCTGTTAGTGAGTTATGCTTGCGTTGGTTGCCAGACAACTCCGGGGTGGTCCTACGACCCAATCCTTCTTTTCTACCAAAAGTCCTTCTTCCTCAGTTTATAAATCAGAATATTGAACTGGCCTCTTTTCAGACTTCTTCAGGTTCTGTTTCGGGCACTCACCTTTTGTGTCCCGTTCGTGCCTTGAAGTGTTATGTAGACACTACTGCTCAGTTTAGACGTTCAGACCACTTGTTTGTCTGCTATGGTGGTGTGAAAAAAGGTTCTCCAGTGTCGAAGCAGAGATTGTCGAACTGGATAGTGGAGACTATTATTTTGGCTTACAAGGCAGCAGGGACCATTGCCCTCTGGTTTAACTTGTCATTCCACTAGGGCCATCTCATCATCTTGGGCTGTTTTCAGAGGAGTTTCCTTGGCGGATATCTGCACTGCCGCTACCTGGGTTTCTCCGTGCACGTTTGCCAGATTTTATAAGGTCAGCGTTGCTGCTCATCATGCCGTTTGTTCTGCGGTTCTTCAGGAGCAGCCATAATTTTTTCATCAGGTAGGTGGCATTCCTCATGACTTTGTTGGTATGTGTCATCCAAGTATTCATACTGCCTCTGGCGGTCAGTAGGAATGAAACAGAACGCTAGTTACGCATGTAACTGTGGTTCTGTGAATTCCGGATGAATCAAGTATTCATACTGCCTCTGGCGGTGATCCGGAATTCACAGAACCACAGTTACATGCGTAACTAGCGATTACTGTCATTAAAGAATTATAATCAATAAACAAAATCTCTTCATTAGATCATTAAATCTTTTATGAAATGAAACACTAAACATGAAATCTGTTTAAATCAAACTTGTTCCAGCACAATGGTAACCCACTAGTAATACCAAATACTTTAGATGGATTGGTACTCTAAAGTGAAGATCATATATATGATGTAAGGTATACGCAGTGTTGGGGATTAACTATTTACATGTAATGGAATTACGTAATTTAATCACAAAATAAATGTAATTGTAATTAGTTACAGTTACTGAGAAAAAATATGTAATTAAATTACAGTTACTTTTGAAAAATGCCGATTACAGAGGGGATTACATCTGAATTTTTTCACACACCCACCCCCACTTACAGATTTAATTGACTTCTTTCATAAATTGCATTGACTGCTCTAAAATGAGACATGAATGTTTCAGGAGTTTAGGACATAGAATAGGACACATGCTTATTCGATAACTGTTTTATTTCCTATTTGGGTTTATGCATAAACTTAATTTTTTAAGATTGTTTTTTCCAAGGCATTGTTGGATGCTAGTGTTTTCTGTCATAACTATGCAAACATTTGATTTCAAACCCAGTATCATAGCTGTTAAACTATTTCTTGTTATGATGTTATGTTATGATCTTGTTATGACATATAGCGCAACTGCGCTCACGGTGACCCGAGTTCGATTCCCGAGATCCATATTCTAAACTGAAGATCACGGTAACCCACTAGTGTTGCAAAAGCCATCGGAATTATGACTAACCTTAAAAAAACCTCAACGGTTTTTAATCACTTCAGTCATTACTAGGAGTTACCATGATCTTCACTTCAGAATATTGATCCAAATGATTAGTAATTCCTTTTGAAGTATTTGGTAATACCCGAGTTGTTACTGCTGGGTTACCATGATCTTCACTTTAGTATTAATTATACATTTTGCACTATTTACATTAAGTACAAACATGTATATAGTAGTTATTAGTAGTTATCTAGGAGATATGAGAAAAAAAATAGTAGTTACTGATTTACTGAGCTAATAGTGAAATACCATGTTCAGCTGAGGACTATTACTTATTAATTCTTAGAATTAAGTCTTAATTCTAACATACAGATGTATGCTGATGACACAGTAGTTTTTGTACATCGAAAACTCTAAATCTAAAAGCTGCTGTGCAGAGTCTCTTATAATAATTCTCCTATCTCTCACTCTAGCTACTGTGTATAGACCGCCAGGGCCATATACAGATTTCTTAAAAGAATTTGCAGATTTTCTTTCAGACCTATTGGTTAATTTTGATAAAGCACTAATTGTCGGAAATTTTAACATTCACGTTGATAATACAAATGATGCATTAGGATTTGGTTTACTGACCTAATAAACTCTTTTGGAGTCAAAGCAAATGATTTATCTGCCTGATTTATCTCAGCTGCTCTGTTTACCCACAAATACACCCTATCAAATTGGTAAAAAAAAAAAAGTTTAGAGAAAAATGTTCTGCGCCATGGTACACCAGTAATACCCATTCTCTTAAGAAAGAAACTCGTAATCTTAAGCGCAAATGGAGAAAAACTAACTTGGAAGTTTTTAGAATTTAGAATCTGCAAACTCATAGAAAATAACCAGAACAATCCAAGGCTCTTATTCAGCACAGTGGCTAGATTAACAAACAACCAGACATCACCCGATCTTCACTGATAAAATAGACAACATCAGAAATACAATAACAAATGTAGATTCTACAGAGTCTAATACATCAGCTTCTTTCGCCACACCAAAAGAAAAACTGCAGTTCCTTACAACTATAGGACAAGAAGAGCTAAATAAATTTATCACTGCATCTAAACCAACAACATGCCTATTAAATCCCTTGCCCACTAAATTACTGAAAGAATTGTTACCTGTAACAGAGGAACTGCTTCTCAATATTATTAACTCATCGTTATCTTTAGGTCATGTCCCAAAACCATTCAAGCTGGCGGTTATTAAGCCTCTTATTAAGAAACCACAACTAGACCCTAGTGAACTGGCAAATTATAGACCCATTTCTAATTTTCCGTTTATATCTAAAATTTTAGGCCCCATCATAGCACAGAAACTGCACTTGTTAAAATCACGAATTACTTGCTTGTTGTGTGAGACCAAGGCTGCATCTCATTGCTAGTTTTAGCTGCGCTCGACACTTTAGATCATGATGTACTCATAGATCGACTACAAAACTATGTGGGTATTCAAGGACAGGCTTTAAGATGGTTTAGATTCTACCTGTCCGATCGCTACCACTTTGTTTATTTAAATGGGGAGTCATCTCAGTTATCACCAATAAAGTATGGAGTGCCACAAGGATCTGTCCTAGCTCCTCTGCTATTTTCAATATGCATGCTGCCCCTTGGTAATATTATTAGAAAACATGGGATTAGCTTCCGTTGTTATGTTGATGATACTCAACTATACATCTCAACATGACCAGATGAAACTTCTAAATTATCTAAATGTAATCTCTTGGTACAATTTGCAATTAGACGGATGTAATGTTACTCTACAGTCAAAAATTAAATTAGACAGCAACTTGTCTTTTGAGAACCATATTTCTTACGTTACAAAAACAGTATTCTTCCATCTTAGAAACATTGCCAAACTACAAAACATGTTACCTGTTTCTGATGCAGAAAAGCTAGTTCATGCATTCATGACCTCTAGACTGGACTATTGTAATGCACTACTGGGTGGTTGTCCTGCATCTTCAATTAACAAGCTACAGCTTGTCCAAAATGCAGCTGCTAGAGTCCTTACCAGGTCAAGAAAATATGATCATATTACGCCAATTTTACAGTCTCTGCCCTGGCTACCTATTAGGTTCCGCATCAGTTACGAAATATTGCTTCTCACCTACTTCCAAACCAATACGCAGAAATTAATGGATGTCAGTTTACACTTTTATTTTTAAAGTGTCTTAGAAAAAGGAGGGATTGTGGGTAGCCCTCACAGGCCATTCATTCAAATTGTACACACTGGGAGAAACCATTGGGGGACAGCAAGCAATCTCTTTGGTGGTCGTAATGAGGTTAACATTTACGATAGCCTCTCTGTCTCAACAATGTTGGATGCCACTGCCAAACAGGCCTTATGGATGTTAAGGCTAAAGAAAGACCAGTTTATGGTAATGTTTCCCTAGTGTTCAGCAGCAAAACAATAGCAACAACTGTGGTTTGTTTGTGGTTGCATTTGCATATGCATTATGCTGTAATGACAGGCCTGCAAATTCTGCTCTCTGTGAGGGATGATAAAGGCAGAATTCATCAGGTGTTTCAGACCTGGAAAGGCACAAATCAAAGTACAGCCAACACAGAGCAAAGCCAATTTTAGGCAAACCTGTGTCAGGGTGTACTTGGTGTGCAGGACTGCACACAACAAAAAATTCATGGTGCAATGGATGGTATCATCCCACCCATGTAATCATATCTGCAAATGCCATCTTGGTGAGGATGACTGGTCTAAACTCCACACCAGAAATGATTGTGTAATGACGTGTAACTGAAACACAGACATAGATAATCTACACTGGCATGCAATCTTGTACTTGTTTTTTGTTTCTGTCCTTTTGTCATTCCAGTTAGCAAATTCCCTTTGGCACAGATCTGGCCCAAATCTACAGCTAAAGTTTGGCCCAGATTAGTATGTGTTCGCCAGCCCAATATCGGCCCATATGTTTTTAGCCAGAACTAAACTAAACCAGTGCCATAACTCCACCTATCATGAGCCAAGTAATACATTTTTATGTGGCCCATAAATAGGCCAAGTATGTTAGTATTTTTGTAAGGCTGAGTTCTGCTCTAATGTGGCCCATATGCGGCTGACAGTATATATAAAAGTCATATTAACTGGAGAGTAAATCACATGCTCAACTACAAAAATGGAAATACAATAAATGACTTTTTTCAATGCAGGTTAAATATGCTTAACAGCTACTCAGTATCGAGCTAGAAAAGTTCTTAATAAATATACAACAAACATATATTTAACATTAAAAACAAACAAACAAACAAAAAATTAAATGGGCAAAATTGAGTTAGAATTAAGAATAATTTTTAAGAATATACAACAGATATTTAACATTCCTCCTATGTAGTTCTGGGCCGACTCTTCACCATTCTCATGATCACTGAAACTCCACGTGGTGAGATCTTGCATGGAGCCCCAGACCGAGTGTCACAAGCGCGGTCTCTGTGGCTCCTCCCGTCCCGCGCCAGCGGGAACCCTGTCCTGAATACTGACTACATTTCCCACAATCCCGTGCCTGGGGCCGCTCTCTTCCGGTTCCGGGTCTCGCGGTTCACATCCGCTCTGGCGGCCATTTCAGCGTGCCTCGCCGGCGCGTTCATCGCAAAGTTTTGTTGGTCATGCCCTCAATCCTGAGCGTTATTTATCGGACTGCCTTTACTGTTGTCAACCGGACTGTTACCTCTCTAGTGAACCTCTGCTGCCTGCCTTTTGTCGACCCTTGCTATCCCCACGGACTATTGCTCTTGATCGCTGCCGGCCCCGACCCTTTGCATGGACTCTGACTACCCCTTTGTATTTGCCTTCGTTGCCCCAGTCCGTTGTTGTTGACCCTTGCCTGTTTGATTTGTCCGATTTCAATAAATCGTTGCATATGGATCCTACGACTCAAGATTCGTCATTGACCGCGTCACAGAAAACTTCGCCACCTTCGGATCCAGCGACGGTTTCACAGTTCGTGTCGGAGATGTCTGCTCAAGCTACCATGCTAACCCAGCACCAGCAACAGCTAGAACGGCTCACCGCCCTGACGGAGCAGTTGGTGCAGGCGGTTCAAGGATTACAGGTAGCTGCTCCTCCCGTCGCCACTTCTCCACCACCACCTGCACAAACCCCAGCGGTTCAGCCTGTCGCCGCCAGCCCTCGTCTTGCCTTCCCAGAAAAATTTGATGGAACAGCAGACAAATGTAAGGGATTCTTACTTCAATGTACTCTGTTTGTTAATCAACAACCCAACCTTTACGCTACGGACGAGAGCAAGATAGCGTTTGTTTGCTCGCTTCTGACTGGAAAGGCTCTCGAGTGGGCTACCGCGGTGTGGGACCTCGGGCAATCCACTTACCCCACGTTTGCTAATTTCCTCGTAAGCTTTAAGGAGGTTTTCCAACCTGCTCCCGAAGGAAGCGAGGCGGGGGAGCAGATCATGGCGTTGCGGCAGGGACGCCGCACGGCCGCCGAGTATGCTCTGGATTTTAGAACACTGGCAGCGCAAAGTGGATGGAATGACGGTCCTCTCAAGTTGCATTACCGCAAGGGACTCAACACGGATCTGCAGGTGGAGCTTGCCTGTCGTGATGAAGGACTTTCACTGAATCAATACATCGACCTCTCCATCAGGATCGACAAAGTAATGCGGTCTCGTAAGCCCAGCCGGAGTCTCCCTGCCACGTTTCTGCCACAGCCGTCGGCTTCCACTAACCCTGAGCCCATGCAGCTGGGAACGACAAGACTCACCATCGAGGAGAGGGAGCGTCGACTGCGTAACAACCTCTGTCTCTACTGCGGACAGGCGGGCCACATCCGCGCCACCTGCCCGACTCGTCCTCCACGACCTCCCACCTCGGTGAGTGCTTCTAAAACCTGTTTGAATCATTGTGAGATACCGGTAACGCTTAATTCAGACGGCATATCAGTCCTGACCAGGGCTCTTATTGATTCCGGCGCTGCCGGTAACTTTATTGACAAGGACTTTGTGCATGCTTATCGTCTGCCTGTTCTGTCTTGTGCTCATGGAGAAATGTCAATTTCATCAGCAGAGTATTGCCTTTTTGGGGTACATCATCAGCCCGGAAGGTGTGGCTATGGATGAAACTAAGGTCAGGGCCGTACAGAACTGGCCCCAGCCCAGAACCCTCAAAGAGCTGCAACGATTTCTAGGATTCTCCAACTTCTACCGAAGATTCATACGCAATTTCAGCTCGGTTGCCGCCCCACTCACAGCTATGGTCAAGAAGGGCGAAACCCGTCTCACCTGGTCACCTGACGCCCTGAGTGCCTTCCATGAACTTCGGCGGAGGTTCACCACAGCTCCCGTCCTCCGTCACCCAGATCCTCAGCTACCCTTCCTCGTAGAAGTCGATGCCTCAAGCACGGGCGTGGGGGCTGTGCTTTCACAGAAACAGGGAGAGCCTCCAAAGACCTTCCCCTGCGCCTTTTTCTCCCACAAGCTCAGCCCAGCCGAAAAGAACTACGATGTGGGTAACCGTGAGCTCCTCGCTATTAAGCTCGCACTAGAAGAGTGGAGGCACTGGTTGGAGGGGGCCAGTAATCCTTTTGTCATCTTGACTGATCATAAGAACCTGGAGTACCTCCGATCGGCCAAGGTCCTTAACCATCGACAAGCTAGGTGGGCACTCTTCTTTACCCGCTTTGATTTCACCATAAATTACCGTCCTGGGTCCCAAAATCTCAGAGCTGACGCTCTGTCTCGTATACACGAACCTAACCATGCCATCCATCCACCAGAGTCCATCCTTCCAGCGTCCATAATTGTCGCACCAGTCACCTGGGACGTCATGACAGAAATCACGGAAGCCCAGGCCCAAGACCCTCCTCCAGCAGAATGTCCAGACAACCTCACTTACGTACCCGCAGTGCTTCGCTCACGCATCCTCTCCGAGGTCCACACCGCACCCAGCTCAGGGCATCCAGGTATTGAGGCCACACTCGATCTCCTACACAATCGTTTCTGGTGGCCCACAATGCGCCATGACACCACAAACTATGTCAAGAACTGTGTCACCTGCTGTACCACCAAGACCCCACGTCAACTACCCGCAGGTCTGTTGCAACCCTTACCTGTTCCCAAGCGCCCCTGGTCCCACATAGCCGTGGACTTCGTCACAGACCTCCCTCCATCTCAGGGTCACACCACTGTTCTGTCTGTGGTCGATAGATTCTCAAAAGGCTGCCGCTTCATCCCTCTCCCGAAGTTACCTACTG
The DNA here is from genome assembly GCA_036247105.1 of Cirrhinus mrigala. NCBI lineage: Eukaryota > Metazoa > Chordata > Actinopteri > Cypriniformes > Cyprinidae > Cirrhinus > Cirrhinus mrigala. The sequence continues at coordinate 14,151,350 of CM070010.1, read as the reverse complement.
CCATGGAAACTGCTGAGGCCCTCTGCAATGCAGTGTTCCGCTATTACGGCCTCCCAGAAGATATCGTGTCTGATCGCGGCCCTCAGTTCACCTCCCGCCTCTGGTCAAACTTTCTCCGTCTTCTGGGAGTAAACGTAAGTCTGACGTCAGGATACCATCCGGAGGCCAACGGCCAGGTTGAGAGGCTGAACCAGGAGTTGACCCGGTTTCTACGCTCGTACTGCCACGACCACCAGGAGGACTGGAGCCGTTACCTCCTCTGGGCCGAATACGCCCAGAACTCTATCCGTAAAGCATCCACTAACTTAACACCTTTTCAGTGTGTCCTAGGGTTCCAACCTCCTTTATTTCCCTGGTCAGGAGAGCCATCTGACTTACCCGCGGTCAACTCCTGGTTCCGACGGAGCGAGCAGACCTGGAACCGAGCCCATGTGCACTTGCAAAGAGCGGTCCGCAGAACCCAGGCCCAGGCGGATCGTCGACGTCGACCCAACCCGACCTACGAACCCGGCCAATGGGTCTGGCTCTCGACCCGGGACCTGCGCCTCCATCTACCTTGCAAGAAACTAAGCCCCAGGTACGTGGGTCCATTTAAGATTGTACGTCAAATCACTCCTGTATCATTCAGACTTGCTTTACCACCCGAGTACCGCATCTCACCAACCTTTCATGTTTCCCTGTTAAAGCCCGCTGGCCCCCCGGATGGGGGGGGGATCCTAGACGAGACCGCTTCGCAGAGACCAGCCCCCCTGCTCATCGATGGCGAGGAGGCCTACCGACTATACTGGACTCCCGACGCCGGAGCGGTCGCCTACAGTACCTGGTCGACTGGGAGGGCTACGGCCCCGAGGAGCGGTCCTGGGTGCCCGCCGAAGACATCCTGGATCCCTCCCTCACCGTGGACTTCCACACTGCTCACCCGGATCGGCCAGGGCCCCGACCCAGGGGTAGACCCCGGCGTCGGTTGCCTCCTCGTGCCAGGAGGCACTCGCGGGGGGGGGCTCTGTCACAAGCGCGGTCTCTGTGGCTCCTCCCGTCCCGCGCCAGCGGGAACCCTCTCCTGAATACTGACTACATTTCCCACAATCCCGTGCCTGGGGCCGCTCTCTTCCGGTTCCGGGTCTCGCGGTTCACATCCGCTCTGGCGGCCATTTCAGCGTGCCTCGCCGGCGCGTTCATCGCGAAGTTTTGTTGGTCATGCCCTCAATCCTGAGCGTTATTTATCGGACTGCCTTTACTGTTGTCAACCGGACTGTTACCTCTCTTAGTGAACCTCTGCTGCCTGCCTTTTGTCGACCCTTGCTATCCCCACGGACTATTGCTCTTGATCGCTGCCGGCCCCGACCCTTTGCATGGACTCTGACTACCCCTTTGTATTTGCCTTCGTTGCCCCAGTCCGTTGTTGTTGACCCTTGCCTGTTTGATTTGTCCGATTTCAATAAATCGTTGCATATGGATCCTACGACTCAAGATTCGTCATTGACCGCGTCACACCGAGGAAGATTGACAGTTATTTTGTGTATCTTCCATTTGCGAATAATCACACCAACTGTTGTCTACAATCTTGTCCATGACATCCTTTGACAACTCTTTGGTCTTGGCCATGGTGGAGAATTTGGAATCTGATTGATTGCTTCTGTGGACAGATCTCAGCTTGTTACCTGTGTAAAAGACACCTGGGAGCCAGAAATCTTGCTAATTAATAGGGCATCATTACTTATTTCACTCGTTAAAATGCAAATCAATTTAAAACTTGATGGGTGGCAGGTCCTTTTCTGTCACGGCACCCAAACTTTGGAACTCGCTCCCCTTGGTACTCAGAACAGTTACCTCTTTCAGTCAATTTAAATCAAAGCTTAAAACATACTTGTTTAATCAACACTATCACTAAATAGCATTGTGTATTTGTCCCATATGTATTCTTTTCTAAGTTTTTATTATATAATTTGTGTTATACACAATTCCATTATTTGTGACTGGATTGGGCAACTGTCCAATGTCCACTTAATTGTTACTTTGTAAGGTGTATTTGTTGTATTGATGTACCTTGTAAAGCGTTATATTAATGAAACTCATTGCTATGGTTTCTTATTATTAAGTGAACCTCCACTGTGGTTATATATTTAATTTTTGGCTAAAATGTATGACATGATAAAGGATAAAAGAACTTTTCAATGAAAAAATATATATATTAAAAAAACGAAATGAGAAAGAAACACTGAGCAGTGAGGAGTCTTTATTTTTTAAGTTGACAGACTAAAGCAGCATTTGTTGTCACAGCATCATATAAATCCAAAATCCCTTTTAATATTTCACTCTCATCAAACAGGGGAAATACATTCAAATGACAATAGGACTTTTAGCAGATCTCTAACAATTCCAAAGCCGTATTTTATCACTATTGATACCAATGGCTATAGCAACTTTTACAAATAAAATTGAACCTTATCATTCAACATCTGTCAAATTAACGTGCAGTATGTCTTTGCACAGATATTATAAAGTTGAATCTGAATGCATGAATTCTTTTTTTTTTTTCAGACTTATTGGAATCACAGTCATTGTTTCTTGTCAAGATCAGTCATTCCCCACCACCAGTCTCGTTCTTTCCAAAAGGGTTCCAGTTCATATTCAGCTGCAACAACACGTACTTTGAATGATGCTGTCTATGGCTTCGGCAGCAAGGGACGCACGTGGCTGGCCACATCATTGAAGGAAAGTGAGGCATAGCTGGGAACTTCATCCTCAGGGAAAGACACCAGCTGGGCACCCTGACGACTGACTTGCTCGTAGAGGACCCAGACTCCACCTTTCACTTTGTGGGAGGAAGCGACGTCACTGAAATCAATGTCTTGAAGATTGGTTTCTCTGCGTAGGGTCACGCATCTTCCTTGATAGTTGCCATGCTCAAACAGCTGGATTTCAGGGTTGTCCAGGTCATCTGTGATCATCCTGAGGGAGGAAAACCTTCCCTTGTCTTCAAGGATAGGGTACTCTCCTTCCTCAAACACCCGCTGCTTTCCAGTGAAGTTATTGTCATAATACGCTACCCATGGTGCGCCAATGACTTTCATGGATGAGATGGCATCGTTGAAGCCCTTTCCTTCTAAGTTGCGGACGTCATTCTTGAATTCAGCTGTTCTGCCCTCAAAGGCATCTTTGCTAAAAACAATGATCTTGTTCATTTTGAATGATGACTGGAGGAGAGAGAGGCTGGAGAAGGCAAGTGTTTCTGAAGGAGCTTCCTGTGGCTCTGCTGGGAAGAGAGAATGAGTGACTTGGTGCACAGAGCTGCCTTTTAAAGCACAAATAAGTGGGTGTTGACAAAGTTATGAAAGATACCTGACAGTGATTATGAGAAGCCATTGCCTCATCCCTGTTTTCCAGTGAACCAGGTGGAGTCTTTCAAGAATATTTGTTCTTGGTCAATTCTCAATGAAAAATAAATAGCACATTTTCCTAGGTAATCTACAAAGAAAATTGCATCAGTATTTCATCACTAAAGATAAAATCACAATCATTTACAAGTATGTTACCATTGAAAATATTTCAAGTAAATCAATCAATTCAATGTGACTTCATGTTTAAATATTGTCAAAAAGAAGTGCACTTAAGTATACTTTGGGGGCTCGTCCGTGCCTTAGCCCTTGTGAATTGCGTTCGAGCTGTAATAAGTAGTAGTGAAGGCTCGTTTGTTTATTCATTCACTAGTTTTGAGCTCGTAAGAAGAATTCGGTGCTCGTGCATTTCTTTTTAATTGAAATGTGTCTACTTCGTCACCTGACAACTGTTTAAGGTAAGTGGTTTCCTTTCTTTTGCATTTCACATTTATTGTTTGCCTGGCTTTTTCACTTTTTTATGAGGGAGGAATAGTATGTGTAGTGCGATATGGATTTTGATCTAACGTCATTCGCATTATGTCCTTCACTGGGAGTGTTTAATCGTTGCAGAAAAAAAGATTTAATTGAGAACGCAGATTTCTTTCACGTTAATATTTCGAGAGACGCGAGGTAATCAAGGAGGAGCTGTTTGGGGAGTTAGTTGAAACTGGTATGCTGCCGTCTGATGAGGAGGCTGTTGTTGGAACGGAGTCGGACGCTGAGGCTACGAATCCTTGTTCTGAGCCCATGATAGCTCTCAAGTTACAGGAGCTAGAACTACAATTGAAGCGGGAAGAATGTGAGGCTCAGCGAATTAAGCTGCGTATGGTAGAGGCGGAGAAAGCACGAGATATTGAAGTGCGCAAGCTTGAGCTGGAAGCTTTAAAGCTGTGCGAATCCACTCCATTGCTTTGCTCCAGCCTAATATCTGCTTCACCTGTGAAAGCTCCCAAGTTTCTGCTCCCAACCCAAAAGTTAACTCCTCTGATTTCTCGTTTGACTGCTCTCTGATTTTGACGTGAGTAAATTTATTCGTTTAGTTCCGCCATTTCGTGAAACTGAAGTTGACTCGTATTTTACAGCATTTGAACGTGTAGCCGCTAAGTTAAAATGGCCCAAAGATATGTGGGTGCTTCTCTTGCAAAGTAACTTTGTGGGGAAGGTGCAAGAGGTCTCTGCTGCATTACCAATCGAGCAAGCTTTAGTTTACGATGTAGTCAAGGTTGCAGTTTTATGAGCATACGAGTTAGTGCCGGAGGCTTATCGCCAGAAATTTCGTTCTCATGTGAAAGCAGCCAGCCAGACATATGTTGAATTTGCCAGAGAGAAGAAAGTACTGTTTGATAAGTGGTGTCTCTCCAGTGGAATCTCTACTCTCGAGCAGCTTCAGGTATTTGATTCTGCTGGAAGACTTTAAAGCCTGTGTGCCAGAAAACGTTGTTGTTTATCTTAACGAACAAAAAATTCAAGTGCTAACTGATGCTGCTGTTGCAGCTGATGAATTTGTGTTGACACACAGAAGCGTTTTCTCTGCCCCTCGTTTGTCCAAAAAACAGACTTTTATTGGCGGAAGTTTTGAAGTTTTTCAGTCGCCTTTTTGTTCTGCTAAAACGGGACAACAAGAACATGGTTCATGTCATAGATCTAGTCCTAAGCGCACAAAGGACGATCGAGCATGTTTTTTCTGTCTTGATCCCAATCACCTAATTTCGGAATGTAAAGCCTGGAAGCAGAAAAATGCTGCTGCCAAGTCTAAAAGTGTAGCGCTTATGCAAACTCTTCCAACGTTAAATGACATCACTTCTACCATGTATCAGCCATTTGTTTTCACCGGCACTGTCTCTCTTTCGTCTGAGTCAGAGGAAAGACAGATAAGGATTCTTCGAGATACAGGCGCCTCGCATTCGTACGTTTTGAGAGAAATGCTTCCTTTCTCTGCTGAATCATATACGGACACTGATGTGTTAGCACGTGGGTTTGGCATGGGCTGTGTTAATGTTCCCTTGCATCGTGTATATTTGAAGTCGGACCTTGTAACTGGACTTGTTACATTAGGGGTATGTTCACAGTTACCAGTAGATGGTGTTGATCTGATCTTAGGAAATGATCTAGCAGGTGGCCAGGTCTTCCTTCGTCCCATTGTTGTTCATGAACCGTCTACAATCGAAATCATTGAGCCTGATACTCAGTTCACCTCTGTATTTCCTGTTTGTGCTGTAACTCGTGCCCAATCACAGAAATTTCGAGACGTTACCAATCTCTCTGATACTGTGCTGTTTTCTCAACCTGAGAAGGTAACAAAAGTTAAACCTAAAGTTGTACCAGAAGAGATTGAGTCACCTATGTTAATGAATTTCACTTCTAAAGTAGATAGGTCAGAGTTGGTTGCTGCACAAAATTCCGATCCTCTCTTGGATACTAGGATAGCTTATTTTTGGGATGACGGAATTTTAATGCGCAAATGGAAACCTCTGCACTATAGTGCAAAGTGGCAAGAGGTGCACCAGATTGTACTGCCTGCTGATTATCGACCTCATGTATTACAGTTAGCTCCAGCTACAGTTAGAATGTGTTGTCAGGACATTTAGGAGTAACAAAAACATTTCATCGTATCATGCGGTACTTCTTTTGGCCTGGGTTGAAGTCTGATGTGTCTACATTTGTCCGTTCCTGTCATACTTGCCAGTTAGTGGGAATATCGAATCAGACAATTCCTGTAGCCCCGTTAAAACTGATTCCTGTTATCCATGAACCGTTTGAAAGACTGATTGTAGATTGCGTAGGACCGCTACCTAAATCCAAATCTGGTCATCAGTACATCTTAACTATCATGTGTACTGCAACACGCTACCCTGAAACAATTCCTCTTCACACGATAAAAGCAAAAAAAAGTGGTGCAAGAGATGAATCGATTTTGCTCTGTTTTTGGCCTGCCTAAGGTAATTCAATCAGATCAGGGTTCCAGTTTCACCTCCAAGATGTTCACACAAATGCTAAGTGTATTGGGAATTCAACACCAGTTAGCCAGTCCATATCATCCAGAGTCCCAGGGTTGCTTGGAAAGATTTCACCAGACTCTCAAGTCTATGTTGCGCAAATTCTGCACTGAAACTGATAGAGACTGGGTTGAAGACCTACCACTGATGATGTTCGCAATCAGGGGGAGTGTTCAGGAGTCAACTGTATTCAGTCCTACAGAGTTAGTTTTTAGCCACATGGTGAGCGGTCCACTTCGGTTACTGAGTGAGCAGTTGCTCTCACAGAGTTCTACATTGATACCTGTACATAAGTATGTGACTTCTGTTAAAGAACGTCTTCACCAAGCTTGTCAGTTAGCTCAGACTCATCTGGCAGAGTCCCAAGCTAAGATGAAGACTCACTTTGATCGCAAGAGTGTAACCCATGAGTTTCAGCCTGGTGACCGTGTATTAGTTCTACTGTGTAGTTCTACACAGTCTTGCAGGCTAAATTTGTTGGCCCTTACATTGTTGAGAAAAAACTCAGCGATACTAATTATGTTGTTGGCACTCCTGACCGTCGTCGTAAGAGTAGAGTGTGTCATGTGAATATGGTGAAGTCATACATTGCACAAAATGTAAATTCTGATGCTAATGTTAAATCAGTGTCTGTAGCACTTCTACATGCTGAATGTCCTGAGGATGATGGGCTGGTGGTTAAAGATGCGCAAACTTTGAGTGCACGCCTGCAGAATTCAGCTATTTTAAGGGATCTGCAGTTAGATCTGTCACATTTAACAAAAGAACAGAGTGAAGCTATTAGCAATTTAATTTCTGAGTTTCCTAACCTGTTCTCTGATGTTCCTTCCCAGACTACAGTATTAAGCCATGATATTGATGTTGGAGATAGCCAGCCAATTAAACAACATCCGTACAGAGTAAACCCACAGAAACAGGAGGCCATGAGATCTGAGGTAACGTATTTATTAGAGCATGGTTTAGCAATTCCTAGTCAAAGCCCATGGAGCTCACCATGTATTCTTGTGCCAAAGTCTGACTCCATACAGATTCTGTACTGACTGTCGTAAGGTCAATGCGGTAACCAAACCAGACTCTTTTCCTCTTCCAAGAATGGAAGATTGCGTAGATAAGGTTGGTGCTGCTAAATACGTTACCAAATTGGATCTTCTCAAAGGCTACTGGCAAGTACCATTAACTTCCCGTGCATCTGAAATTTCTGCCTTTGTTACTCCAGATTCCTTGCTACAGTACTCCGTTATGGCCTTTGGTATGCGCAATGCTCCTGCTACTTTCCAAAGACTTATGAATCAGGTATTGTCGGGTGTGACCAATGCGGAAGTATACTTGGATGATGTTGAGGTCTTTTCTAACACTTGGGAAGAACATCTTAACCAGTTAAATGTGATTTTTGATAGATTGAACGAGGCCTCGTTGACTCTCAATTTGGCCAAATGCGAATTTGCGGAAGCTACAATAACCTATCTTGGGAAACGTGTTGGTCAAGGGCAAGTGAAGCCTGTTGAAGCCAAGATAGTTGCTACTGTTGAGTTACCCATGCCCACTAACAAACGTGAATTGCGCCGTTTCTTGCAGATGAGTGGCTATTACAGAAGTTTTTGTAAGAATTTTGCTGCTATTGCTAGGAAGTTTGTGTGGCCTCCAGAGTGCATGCAAGTATTTAATGCTGCAAAAGATCTCCTCTGTACAGCACCTGTCCTCTCTGCCCCAGATTTCTCTCGGCAATTTAAACTGCAGGTTGACGCCAGCGCTGCAGGAGCGGTCTTGATACAGGAGGATGGAGTTGGAATTGACCACCCTGTATCTTTTTTCTCCAAGAAATTCAGTAAATGTCAGCGAAATTATAGTGTAATTGGAAAAGAAGCTCTAGCACTGTTATTAGCCCTCCAACATTTTGAAGTTTACCTGGGTGGAAGTGGTGGCCCAATTTTGGTGTACACCGATCACAATCCATTAGTGTTTTTGAATCGCATGTCTAACGCTAATCAACGTTTAATGCGTTGGTCTTTAATTGTACAGGAATACCAGCTAGACATCCGTCACAAGAAAGGAGCTGACAACATAATTTTAAATTTAGCATATTTAAAATTTTGTTTTAAAAATCTATTGAAGACCTCAACACAAACACAACACTCTACATTTATTGATAACAATCTCTAAAACAAATACACAAAAATGCCTTTTGTTGATGCACAAGACAAACCCCAACACTATACACAGTTGCAACACTAAAGAGTCTGGAGAACAATGTAAAATAATTTTGTCCTCGCATACAAAAGTACCTACTGTCGCCATCACAGAAAACGTCATTCTGTATGATGTATTTGTTTTATAAGAGCCAGAACTGCAACAATTATGAGCCCTCAAGTTTCATAAAATCCTTTGAGATTTGCCTTGTTGTTAGTGAATGAGGAGCTCGAGCACTCAATTCAAGCTCTTAATGGAAATCAATGATATTTTTGATGTCATTCTGCTTTTCCATAGGAGCTAATGACTATTATCCAATTCAATACAATTTACCAGAACCTGGCCATCAAATGTCAACTTGAAATGGATTTAGAACCAGCCTTATGTATTACATGTCAATGTTGTATGATAAAAACAAAGACTTGTTTCTTTGTTTGTAGACCTAGCAAGTATCCACCAAGTCTCCTCCCCTTTCGTTCAAAGGAACTTTTTCTTCATGTCACTTTTTACATCAAATGAAACATTTCTTAAAAAATGTCTCTTTACATACTTTTCTATACTTATTCAGAAACAACAAGTTAAAAAACCATCGAAAAGAGAACTGTTGTGTAACACTGTAACCGAGAGTGAGTGACGAGAGGCGAGCGGATCCATATGCAAGCTTTTATTTAAATCACAGGACAAAAGACATGGTCATACAGGCGGGGTCGAGACAGGAGCAGACAGGAACATAACAGGCAAACGTAGAGAATAATCCAATGAGCAAGAGCAAGAGTCCGAAAAGGCAGGCAGCGTACGGTCGAAAAACGAGAAAACCAGGCGGGAGGTCAAAACACGGGAACGAGGAAACTAGGAACTCTGGAAACTAGGGAACGCTAACACCACAACAAAACAATCTAACAATCCGTAAGGTGCACTGGGAGGATCGGCGCTTTTATCGAACGCCTGATTGGTCACGGGGGCTGACGCAATCAGTGCGGTGGAGGATGGGAGATGCAGTCCAGAGTGTGGTGCAACAGTCAGAGTGTGTAGGTGAGGTGAGAGTGACATCTGGTGGTGAGCGGACAACGGGACACCGACCAGATTCGTGACATAGCCCCCCCCCAAGGAGCGGCTTCCAGACGCTCGACGGGAACAACAGTCCAGGGGAGCGGTGGGGTGGGAGCGAGACAGGGCGAGGGCTGGAGGACCAGGTCCATGAGGGAAGCCCAGAGATTGAGGCAGGACCGACAGAGCAGGTACCCTCCAGGGTGGGGCCGGAGGCGGAGCAAGAGCCCTCCAGGGCGGAGGTGGAGCAGGAGCCTTCCAGGGCGGAGCCGGAGGCAGAGCAGGAGGCGCAGGAGCCCTCCAGGGCGGAGCCGGAGGCAGAGCAGGAGGCGCAGGAGCCCTCCAGGGCGGAGCCGGAGGCAGAGCAGGAGGCGCAGGAGCCCCCCAGGGCGGAGCCGGAGGCAGAGCAGGAGGCGCAGGAGCCCTCCAGGGAGAAACAGGAATCTGCATCAAGCTCTGGGACCTGGGGAAAGCAGGGACAGAGGAGGCAGACAGAGTAGGGGGAGAAGGCGCAGCAGCCCTCCGGGGCGGAACAGGAGGCGGAGCAGGAGGTACCGCAGCCCTCCGGGGCGGAACAGGAGGCGAAACCGCCCTCCGGGGCGGAACAGGAGGCGCAGCAGCCCTCCGGGGCGGAACAGGAGGCTGCGTCTTGGACGGGGACCTGGGGAGAACAGTGACAGAGGATGCAGACAGAAAAAAGGGAGAAGCAGAGAGTTTAGCAGTTAACGCCCCCTCCATAAGAGGTTCTACGGCCGACGCCGACACCTCTGGAGGCATTGGCGCAGCTTCTCCGATGGGGAAAGCTTCGGGAGCAGACTTGAGACCCGACGGGACCTCTGAAGCAGGCTTGTGATCAGAGGGGAGCTCTGGGTCAGGCTGGAGACCAGACGAAAGCTCTGCAGCAGGCTTGAGATCAGAGAGGGACTCTGGAGCAGGCTTGAGATCAGACGGGAGCTCTGGGTCAGGCTGGAGACCAGGCGAAAGCTCCGCAGCAGGCTTGAGATCAGAGGGGAGTTCTGGAGCAGGCTGGAAACCAGACGAGAGCTCTGCAGCAGGCTTGAGATCAGAGAGGGACTCTGGAGCAGGCTTGAGATCAGACGGGAGCTCTGGAGCAGACTGGTGAACAGACGTGGCCTCAGGGGTTGATCTGTGAACAGACGTGACCTCAGGGGCACAGTGTGCAGCCCACACACACCAGATGGCAACCGCCATTAGAGGAAGAGCAGCAGCGGGAGGTTGTGGTGGGTCCAGTACACTGGTTACCATGATAGGCCGTGATCGTGGGATATCTGACGAGGCATGGCACGGCTCTGGGAGGTCAGACGAGACATGACGAGGCACTGGGAGGTCTGAAGAAACATGGAGAGGCTCTGGGCCCTCAGGCGGGACGTGGGTTGACTCTGGGCGATCAGACGAGACATGACTTGACTCTGAGCGGTCAGACGAGGCGTGATGGGGCTCTGAGCCGTCGGGCAGGATATGACTTGGTTCGTGGTGACCAACTGTGACCTGACCTGCTTCGTGAAGATCAATAGTGAACTGGCTTGACTCTTGGAGATCAGCAATGACCTGACTCGGCTCGTGAAGATTATTAGTGACTCTACTTGACTCGGGGACGACAGCCTTGACGTTGCTTGACGCGGGGACGACAGCCTTGACGTTGCTTGACGCGGGGACGACAGCCTTGACGTGACTGGACTTGGAGGCCGGACTGGACTTGGAGGCCGGACTGGACTTGGAGGCCGGACTGGACTTGGAGGCCGGACTGGACTTGGAGACTACAGCTGTAGCCTGACTTGACTCTGGAGCAGCGGCTGAAGTTTGACTTGGCTCTGGAATAACAGCAGCAGCATGGCTTGGCTCATGAGGATCTGCTGTAACCTGGCTTGACTCCTGAACAACATGGCTTGACTCAGGAACAACAGCTGTAGCGTGACTTGACTTGACTCGTAAAGAACAGGTGTGACTTGGCTTGACTCGTGGGGAACAGCCGTAACGTGACTTGACTCGTGGAGAACGACAGCTGTGTCTTGACTTGACTCTGGGGTAGTCGCCGTGGCATTAAGGAGTGCCATTTTAGCTGCCCAGGTGGTGTCCGGATGGCGGCCATCTTGTGTAGTTGCTTGGAGACGGCGGCCATCTTGTGCTGTTGCTTGGAGGCGGCGGCCATCTTGTGCAGTGGCTCTGGCGTGGCAGCCACCTTGTGCAGTGGCTCAGGAAAGATGGCTGTAATTTGACTTGAGACAGAGGCAAGAGTTGTAATTTGGCTTGACACAGGGACAACAGTTCTGGCCTGATTTGACACAGGAAACACAGTTTTAACTTGACTTGCCTTAAGAGCAGTTCTGACTTGACTTGACACAGGAACAGCAGCAGCAACTTGACTTGGCTTGGAAACTTTACTTGACTCAGGAAATGCAGCTGCAGCTCCATATAGCTCTGGTATGGCAGCTGTGACGTGACGGAGCTCTGTTTCCGCCGCCATCTTGTGAACGGACTCCGCCGTCGCCGCCATCTTGTGAGTGCGCGCCGGCGCTGCCGCCATCTTGTGAACGGGCTCCGCTATCGCCGCCATTGCTCGAGCGCGCTCCGACACGGCCGCAAATTCACGAAATATCATTGAAATCTGTCCACATGCTGAAGAATGTGTTACACAACAGTTCTCTTTTTGACGGTTTTAGACTTGTTTCACTGATCAAGTGTTTCTGAATAAGTATAGAAAAAATGCAGAAATGTAAAAAGACATTTCTTAGGAAAAATGTCAAATGGCTTACTGTAAAACATGATTGATTTTAGTTGGATGAATGAATCTAACCACAGTCTTTAGTCTAAGAACACAATGAATTAGAACAACTTGAACACACAAAGTATCTCTTTTGTTTAATACGTACACGCCAAAAATATGTTGGCTCTCTACTTCAGCAGAGTTTGAAAAATCCGATGGGTGCCATGTTTCTGTAATCACAATGCATGAGTACTGCAGATAACGAATCAAATAAGTATATGATGATATAAGCTTTCTTTATTCTTAATTTAGTCTTGCCATTTATGGAGCTTTCACCATAACATGTCAGTTCTTGCTATATGGAGGTAAATTAATCATGTCCTATGACTGCATTATAATCATTTCTTATATCGAAATGTGATTGTGTGTGTGGACCAAGAATCTCAATAAATCGAGGAAAAGGTCGAGGAAAGGTTCATTTATTTCAGTAATTCAACTCAAATTGTGAAACTCGTGTATTAAATAAATTCAATGCACACAGACTAAAGTTGTCATGAATCTGGTCGGTGAACTGCGGTCCGCTCACCACCAGATGTCGCTCTCACTCCATTATTACACACAGACTGTTGCACTACACCCCGGACTGCATCTCCCACTATCCACCACGCTGATTGCGCCATACACCTGTGGCCAATCAGCAACCCTATATAAGCCCCGGACTTTCACTCGTTAGGCACCGAGTATTGTGGAGTGTTATGTGGAGTTTAGTTTCAGTTGCGTTTAGCGCTCTCCTAGTGCTAGCACTGTTTCCGAGTTCCTAGTTCCCTGTGTTCCTTTGTATCCCGAGTTCCTAGTTTCCTAGTATTCTGAGTTCCTAGTTTCCCGTGTTTAGTATTCTTGCCTGGCCATCTCGTTTCGTTTGTCTTGCCGCCTGCCTTTCTGGACTCATGCTCGTCATCAGGATTATTCTTCAGTCGCACGTTATGGATTATGTTCGGCGTTGATCGACTCACGCCAGCCTCACGGACTTCTCTTGTGCCTAGCCCCAATATACCTGTTTGTTGTGATTTTGACCCTGCCTGTCTGACCATGTCTTTGCCTCATCCCTATAATAAAAGCGTGCGTATGGATTCCCTCGCCTCTCGTCTCCCTCTCCACGTTACAAAAGTAGTTTAAGTCTTTGGTTCTTTTAATTGTGATGATTTTGGCTCACATTTAACAAAAACCCACCAATTCCCTATCTCAACAAATTAGAATATGGTGACATGCCAATCAGCTAATCAACTCAAAACACCTGCAAAGGTCTCCTGAGCCTTCAAAATGGTCTCTGTTTGATTCATAGGCTACACAATCATGGGGAAGACTGCTGATCTGACAGTTGTCCAGAAGACAATCATTGACACCCTTCACAAGCAGGGTAAGCCAAAAAGCTGGCTGTTCACAGAGTGCTGTATCCAAGCATGTTAACAGAAAGTTGAATGGGAGGAAAAAGTGTGGAAGAAAAAAATGCACAACCAACAGAGAGAACCACAGTCTTGAGAGGCTTGTCAAGCAAAATCGATTCAAGAATTTGCGTGAACTTCACAAGGAACGGACTGAGGCTCGGGTCAAGGCATCAAGGGCCACCACACACACACACACACGTCAAGGAATTTGGCTACAGTTGTCGTATTCCTCTTGTTAAGCCACTTCTGAACCACAGACAAAGTCAGAGGTGTCTTACCTGGGCTAAGGAGAAGAAGAAATGGACTGTTGCCCAGTGGTCCAAAGTCCTCTTTTCAGATGAGAGCAAGTTTTGTATTTCATTTGGAAACCAAGGTCCTACCCACCCAGCAAAAACTCGTCAAAAAGACGACAATGCCAGACGTCTAAACAACGTGAAAATGTCAAAGTGAAAGACGAAAAGACGTCTATAAAAAGACGTCCAAATTACGTCTAAATGTGGTTGTAAAGTTAAAGTTAAAAAGACGTCTTTTTCAAGCCGAATTTCAACCGTTAATTCATGATTATATTTATCTAATATTCAAAATAAGACAATTCACAAAAGAGCACTAAAACATTTATTGACACATTAAATACATCTTTCAAGTAAAAAACACTTTCCTGATCACAAATTAAGCCTGCATTTGCTTAAACATACCGTAAAAACAGTAAAATGAGGAGCAGTATTTATTTGAAACTGATTTTACAAAACAATAATCACTACAGAAAAAGCTTATAAAACAGGAGAATGACCAATTCTAACCACATTAAAACATATTTCACCCAAAAAATGCTAATTTTGCCATTAATTACTTACTCTCATGTCACTCCAAACCCATAAGCAACTTTTGTGCAGAATGCAAATAAAGATATTTTTAACAGATGCCTTGTGTATGCAAAAAACACCAACAACAAAATTACATCTTTTCATAAATTAGGTATCTCCAACGCATTTTCACAAAAGCACCATAAGATTTTTTTTTTTTTTTTTTATGTGTGAAATAAAATGCAATGTTTTTTGTGCACATAAACCATTCACATCACTTCATAAAATTAAGGTTAAACAACTGGAGTCACATGGATTACTTTAATGCTGTCTTTACTGCCTTCTGAGGCTCGAAAGTGGTAGTTGCATAAACAGTGAAATAGAGGGACAGAAATTTCTCAGATTTCATTAAAAAGATCTACATTTATGTTTCAAAGATGACCAAAAGTTTTACAGGTTTGGAAAGACATGAAGGTGAGTGCTGAAAATTTTTGGTTTAACTAACACATTAGTTAAATGGTTCGCTCAGGGGCATCAGTAGATCTCTGCCTGATCTCTGATCTTCTGGTTCTTCTGCTCCTTCCACCATCCCAATCCTGGATTTTTGAGCCACGACAAAAGTTTCCACTTTAAATGCTTTAGCCTGGCTGCTTTTTCTCCAGCATCTAAAATGAGAAAGATGTAAATGTTAAAAACAAACAAACAAATAAACCAAACAGTGGGAACTGACTTACAGCATGAGAACAATTTTCTAGAATTTTCAACACAGTTTTATGTCACTTCCTATATATTCATCACAAATGTGGTAATATTAAAATGACTATGCAAGTACTAAAAAAAATTCAGCTGCTGAAATGTTAAATGGACAGTACATAAGAACCGTACTGAAACAGTGATCCCTAAAATGGTTATAAAAGCCGAAACATATATAAATACTGAGAACGTGTTTGACATTTAAAAAAAAAAAAAAAAAAAAAAAAGACTTACACAGCAAAAGATGCAGTGACCTGTAGCTGAATGGACTTTGGTTTTATTTAGCTGTGACTGACACACAAACAAAAGGGAATAGAAGATAATAACATCACTGAATATGAGTCAAATGTTGCATATTTCTGTTCAAATGAAAGTGTACTCATTCTTCATGAGTGAGTATTAACTAATTGGTGTGTCAGGGGTTCTTCTCAACTCTGGCCCTCAAAGTCCACTGCCATACAGAGGGTGCGTCTCAATCACCTTAATATTTTGCTAGTGTGACGGTCTTGCATGGGCGGCGTGTGTGAATAGGGTTTCACGGATTTTGAAAGAGAATAAACCACCCACAGCAATGCTTCATTAACTCTGCTCTGTTTATTTTTAAAACCGCTCTCTTTTTTAATTCTGTCACTTTTTAACTTTGTGATCGCATAGTGTTTCAGTTATAAATATTAACAGATTGAACATAGCTAAGACACACTTTCAATTAATTATAAATCACAAATAGATGAATGAAGATCCTTAATGAAATACAGAGCAATACAATTAAACACAGTAACAGGGAAACATCCCCACCTAGCGGAGAACTTGAGCAACTCATTTTGAATCAAACAATTTAAACATTTTACACATTTAACAACATACCTGTACAATGGAGACAACGTGTGTGAATAGGGTTTCACGGATTTTGAAAGAAAATAAACCACCTCCACATAAAACACAAGGGAACACACAAATTGATCACAATCAATTCTCGCAACATATAAATACATTATCTCAATATTGAGCAACTCACTCGACGCCAAACACGACTTAACAAAGTCTCAACATATTCATAGAAAGATACAGTGACAAAGCAAATATTTGTGTGTTTTGGACACTTATATATGGTAATTCTCAGATCGCGAGAAACGTCTCAGGTTACATATGTAACCCTGGTTCCCTGAGAAGGGAACGAGACACTGCGTCCTCTAGAGGTCGCTATGGGGAACGCCATCTCCGTGACCCGTGTCTGAAGCTTATATACAAAAACTCCAACAGTGTTGGCCGGCGACAGCCTATGACGTCTCTTCCAGCGCGACTCGTCGCTGCTGGTGCGTCACTACCGGTGCGACCACAGTATAAAAGGCCACCGGTAGAACACAACATTCGCTTCTTCGTCTGAAGCTTACATCCGAAGCATGGCCACAAGTCTAGAGGACGCAGTGTCTCGTTCCCTTCTCAGGGAACCAGGGTTACATACGTAACCTGAGACGTTCCCTTTCGAGGAACTCGAACTGCGTCCTCTAGAGGTCGCTATGGGGAACGGTTATACCCATGCTGCCATGCTGAGGGGAGTGCATGTCATATAGAGGCAAGCACTAAGTACCAACCGCCCTAAGCTTTAAGGGAGTTGCCCCTGGGACGTAGTGACGGCTGTCAGTGACATTACCCCCTTCGGCCAGAACGCCTGGGCTGCATACCCCAACTTACCTGCAAGGGTCAGAGCACTGGACCCGGGGTAGAGCCTCAAGCCTGGAAACCGAAGTATTCCTTTAAGGGGATATTGCCAAGCGCCTAGGGTTACCTAGGTTGGCATGTCACCCAGGAGTTGCTGCAGCTCTGCAGGGATCCCTCAGGAGCCTTATTACAGAACGCAGGTGGAAAACTCCTTGCTCAACTAGGTTGAGCGCGCTGGAACTAGAGCGCGTGATACCGTTCCTTTAGCCTGGCAGATGCTCTGGAGAGGGACCCAAGGTGACCGGGGTTTTAACCATCTCGAGAAAGGGTACGGTCAATAGCGCGTGAATCCCTACCATAAAGGATTTTAGAATGGACGCAAAGCTCCGGTGTATTCCATACCACAGCGTGGATTTTAAAAAAGCGCCCAAGGGTTCGTGTGGGCCTTACCATAAGAATGGATTTTTAGACGTACCCTTGAGAAAACGGTGAAATAAGAGGACCCTCAGGGTGAGGGGAGCACTGCCGGCTTAGCAAGGCTCCAAGGGGGGGGCAGTAAGGGCGAACCTCGGGTTGCTCGAATGGGGCAATGCTCAAGCAGACCCTCAAGGTGAGGGGAGCATCGCTACTCCAAGCAGACATTTAGCCTCAGCTAGCTGTCTGAAATACTGCCATGGAGCCGATACACCTAACCAGCGTGAGAGGCCAGTGCGTTGGGGCAGACTTCAAACTCCTGAGAGACAGGAGGAATACCCGACCTGCCCAGGGATGACATGCTCTAAAAAGAACCCTCCCGTAGTGAGGGGAGCATCATCATGTCCTGGCAGCAGAGAAAGCACTGTATGGCTGTGTAGAAAGCAGCAGCGTCCCCAGCCCTCGGGCTGTGCTGTGGGTATATTCTTGCGGGGCCAAGAGCCACTACCAATCCAGGCAGTCCTGTGCTAACCATCTCGACAGAAAGCATAGGCCTCGTTCTAGAAGGGCCGCAGAACCTCGCGAACGAGGGCCTAGACCATATCCAGTGTTCCTCAGAGTCTACTCATATGATGGTGAAAACCAATGTGGTCAAGCCCACTCCTCAGAGGGGCGACTCACTACATCACCAAGATGGTATGAGGATAGGTCTGTATGATGATTGGGTGGATTCTCTGGAACAGGAAGCCCCTCAGGGCAGGACGCAGACAGAGTGCCTCGGTTAAGCGGCCTGAAGGCATACATGTCCAGTCAGGTTGACCAGGAAGCTCCTGCGAAGAAAAAATTTTCTGAAGAGTTTACCTGGAGGTAGGGCCGTAACCCTAGTTGTAGTGCTGTAGTGAGGACCTGAAAGCCAAAAGTGGCCATGATGTCTCCATGATGAAGGCAGATCCAGGACAAGCAGGCCACAACCATAGTCAGAGACCAGAGGGGGGTGCTCGAAGAGGACCTACTTGAACAGAGAACAGAAAACACAAGAGACGGGTCCAAAACATACAGCAAACGGAGACTAGACACATGATAAAGGATCGTACTCACCCATCCGTGCCCTGTAAAGGAGGCCTAGGAAGAGATCCGGATCAGATATGACAGGGAGCCACCTCTATAAGACTGCACAGAGAGCAGTAGCGTCCCCAGCCCTCGGGCTGTGTTTCAGGTATTCTCTTAAGGAGGCATAAGCCATTCTCACCCCACACAGACCTGTGCTTACCATCTCAATGGAAAGCATAGGGCCCCGCTCTATCAAGGCCCGCAGAACCTCGAGAACAAGGGCCAAAAATGTAGCCAAAGGCTCCTTGGAGCACCCAGAGAGTTTCCGCAGAAACGACTCTGACTCGTAAGATGGTGAAACATAGCGTGATCAAGCCCACTCCTCGGAGGGGCGACTTGCTAGATCACCAAAATGGCATGAGAATAGGTCTGTATGATAAAGGTGGAAATCCAGAAACAGAAGGCCCCCCAGGGCGGGACGCAGATAGAGGGTCTCCTTGACCAGCAACATGACCAGCAAAAACCAGCAAAGGACCAGCTAAGGACCAGCTTAAACCAGCATCAAAACCTACCTAACCAGCATTCCAGCATCAAAACATACCTACTAGCATATGCTGGTTTTTTCACCAGGGTAGTAATGTATGTTTATGCTCAAATATGATATTGGTTTGTGTTTTAAAATCGGTCACATGTCATTTTGTAGTGAATTATCTCTTAAGTTTTGAGCTTCAGAACTTCCTATAAGGGAACGTAGTGAACATCGATGCTTCCTGGTTTTCATAGCTATTTAGGGAGTACACATTCCAGTGCCTAGTAAAAATTTTGTGATTAAGACATCCCTTAAAGGAGAAGTCCTCTTCCAAAACAAAGAATGTACTCACCCCCTTGTCATCCAAGATGTTCATGTCTTTCTTTCTTCAGTCGTTAAGTTTTTGTGGGAAAACATTTTTGCATTTTTCTCCATATAATGGACTGGTATTGTGGCTGATTTTTAAATTCCATAATGCAGTTTAAATGCAGCTTCAAAAAAAATCCCAAATGCAGTTGTAAATGATTCCAGCTGAGGAAGAAGGGCCTTATCTAGCAAACCAATCGGTTATTTTCATTAAAAGAAATACTTTTTAATCTCAAACGCTCGTCTTTCCTTTCTTTCCCTGAACTCTGTGTTTTGTGACAAGAGACAGTTAGTGTATGTCGAAAAACTCCAATCGTATTTTCTCCCTCAACTTCAAAAATCATTTCAAAACCATCCTACACCGCTGCAGAAGTACTGACCCAATCTTTGCAAAGTGAACATGCAAAGAAGATCAAACACCCTTGACAAAAAAGGTAAAACAGCAATATAAGACGATTTTGAAGTTGAGGGAGAACATGAGATAGGAGTTTTTTGACTTACCCTAACTGTCATGAACCGGAACAAAAATAGTTCAGGCAGGGTAAGACAAGAAGGGCATTTGGCATTAAAATAGTATATAAATTGTATTCTTTTACAACCGCATTTGGGATCGTTTGAAGCCACATTTAAACTGCATTTTGGAATTTCAAAATCGGGGCACCATATCAGTCCATTATATGGAGAAAAATGCTGAAATGTTTTCCTCAAAAAACAATTTCTTTACGTCTGAAGAAAGAAAGACATGAACATCTTGGATGACAAGGGGGTGAGTACATTATTTGTATTTGTTGTTCTGGAAGTGTAGTTCTCCTTTAACCACTGACTAATGATCAAGGGACCTGAGAGACACACCCATAGTTTAGGTAAAATTAAAGTTAAACTGAAGACCTTGATTAGTTTGTCCAGGCGCACTGGACTAGATTGGAGCAAATGTAGATGTAAGTGGACTAGATGTAAGTGGACCTCGAGAGACAATGTTGAGATCTCCTGCAATATGTTCTAAACATGACAATTCAGAGAGGCAGGATGACTGCTAGATTGATGACTTACAACTCTGGTTTCCAGTCCAGGGCATTTAGGATCAAAGTTCTGCAGAGTTTCTGGTGATCCTTGATCAGCTGCTCAGGTCTGCTTAATTGGTGTTGGAGCTATCAATCCACTGAAAAATAAGAAGCAATATGAAGTCACAGATGCATTTTTATTTATTCTTGTTAGTCTTACTATATTCTTAAAATAAGTTATCATTACCTTGTATTTCATTGATGATTTTCAGTCACTGAAATAGAAAAGTTTTAGTAGTTATGAATGGCATCATACCAGTTTTAACACCGTGAGCAAAATGCATACAAAATACGACACAATACGATAGAACCTATTCTAATCAGTGATGCTGTCTACACTGGATGAGGCACGGCGCAACACTACAAATCCCCGACAGCAAATGATTTTCAATGGTCGCTCTGGTTTGCATCCAGCATAGACAGACAATCTACGTCATTGTGCATTGCATTCTTGATTTACAACACAAATCACCAAAGGTAAAAAAAAAAAAAAAAAAAATCTGTTTAAGTTAATATTTTTAAGAGCATCTTGCACTTTATTAGAATAAATGGACTAATATTTGTATCCCTTGTGTTATTAACATTTGTGGACACTTTTGTTTATGTTTTTGAAATAAGTCTCTTATGTTCACCAAGAAAACTGCATTTATTTGATCATAAAAACAGTGATGTTTATTATTACAATTTAAAATAACAGTTTTCTATGCAAATACATTGTAAAATGTAATTTATTCCTGTTTTCGCAAAGCTGGATTTCAGCATAATTTGTGAAGGATCATGTGACACTGAAGATAACACCGTGTCTACAGCGACTGTTGCAGATCATTTGAACTGTGTGTGAGCACGTCATAAATGGAATGCGGTAGCAGTTTACTGTAGGGGATTTGTCTTGTCGCCCCTTGCCACTGTCGTGAATCTGGTCGGTGACCTTCGGTCCGCTCACCACCAGATGTCGCTTTCACTGTCATTTCACACAGACTGTTGCACTACACCCCGGACTACGTATTCCATCATCCATCGCGCTGATGGCGTCAGCACCTGTGGCCAATCAGGCACTCTATATAAACCCCGGACTTTCCCTCTGTGACTCACGGAGTATTGTGGTTATCATTGTGGTTTATTGTATTGTTGTTTCGCGTAGTTCCCGTGTTCCCCTGTTGTTTAGCTTTCTCGCCTGGCCGTCTCGTCTCGTCTGTCTCGCCGCCTGCCTTCTGGACTCTAACTTGTTTGTACGGATTATTCCCTCGCCTCGCACCCCACGGATTACGTTCGCCTCGGATCGACCCACGCCTGCCTCTTGTCTCTCGCTCCATATATACCTGTTTGCTGTTGTTCTGACCCTGCCAGTTGGACCATGTCTTTGTCTCGTCCTGTTAATAAAAGCTTGCATTTGGATCCGCTCGCCCCTCGTCTTGCTCCCCATGTTACAGCCACATCCAGTGTAGGCAGCATCAATGATTTTAATGGGCTCTACTGTATTTTGTCGTGTCATGCCACTCGCGTCCAGTGTAGACACGGTGTAAGCATAATGATGCTGCAAAATCAGGTTAGATCACTTTTTAAAACATATTGAAATAGAAAATAGTTAATGTACGCATCGTGAGGAAAGAAAATGGCGTCTGTGAAAAATATTTCAAATGGGTGAGGCGCGCACACGAGCAAATGTCCCGGATGTGAATTACAACTAAATCCGACGAACCAAACAACGCCCAATTTTCAACGTCGATTTTTGGACTAAATTAGGACTAAATCCGACGGACCAAACAATGACCAATTTTCAACGTCGATTTTTGGGCTACAAGAAGTCCATGACGGGCCGACTTGATTTAGCCCAGAAAATGACGTCTAAATGACGTCTGTTGCTGGGTGGGTAGAGTCTGGAGGAAGGGTGGAGAAGCTCATAGCCCAAGTTGCTTGAAGTCCAATGTTAAATTTCCACATTCTGTGATGATTTGGGGTGCAATGTCATCTGCTGGTCTTGGTCCACTGTGTTTTTTGAAAACCAAAGTCACTGCTGACCAGCTTTTTAAAGATGCCGATTTCATTTTCCAGCAGGATTTGGCACCTGCCCACATTCCCAAAAGCACCAAAAATTGGTTAAATGACCATGGTGTTGGTGTGCTTGACTGGCCAGCAAACTCACCAGACCTGAACCCCATAGAGAATCTATGGGGTATTGTCAAGAAGAAAATGAGAAACAAGAGACCAAAAAATGCAGATGAGCTGAAGGCCACTGTCAAAGAAACCTGGGCTTCCACACCACCTCAGCAGTGCCACAGACTGATCACCTCCATGCCACGCCGAACTGAGGCAGTAATTAAAGCAAAAGGAGCCCCTACCAAGTACTCAGTACATATACAGTAAATTAACATACTTTCCAGAAAGCCAGCAATTCACTAAAAATGTTTTTTTTTTTTAATTGGTCTTAAGTATTCTAATTTGTAGAGGTTTTTAATTAATCCCTTTTTCCAAATCGAGCCATTCTCAGATGCCTGTCGGTGTGGCGTAACACCAACAGAGGCCGCTCCCACGATGGTTGATTAACATGAGCGTCTTACCTCAGACCCGCCCTAAATCAGCTGTAACAGTCCGACCTCCATTGTTTCAAAGCTGGAGTAGGGATGTAAGTTAGACAAGAATATCTCCGATTGAGCGATTGGGGTGTTGTGTTGCAGGATGTAATAATGAACATAGTGGTCGTTATTTACTCCAGACATCTGAGCCGCTGAAGATGCAGTGGATTACATTTGTTTGTGAAGGGAACGCACCTCCCAATCTACATAAATGCGTCTGTGTTTGGGCAAATCATTCTGATCCAGCTTCACCTATAGCAGAAGCAAGGTTTTTTATATATATATATATATATATATATATATATATATATATATATATATATATAAGTCTCTGCAATCACCTTTCCTAATAACGTGCTAGTTAGCAAGTTTCGCGGCTAAACGCGCTAAATGCAGCTCAAGTAAACAATCTCTCAGAGCAGCCTGTCACTCGACAGAGAGAAGAGAGGGGTGGGGCAAGCAGAGCTCATTTGCATTTAAAGGAACAATTCCTCAGCATGGGTTGATTTTTGCACAGCTCATTTTGACAAGGTAAAAAGGGTGTTGTTTTACACTACCATTGAGAATTTTTAACCAAAGTATATTGCAGATTTTTTTATTAAAACCCTTAAGAATCATATCAGCTTGTGGAAAATGGGCATCCGATGACCCCTTTAACATTACCGAACAGAATTCAAATATCTGATCTTGTCATATTTAGTGTATATAATCAATATTATAACCACCAGTAATATTCAATATATCAGCCACCTCTAGAAAAAAATTTTGTTTTTTTATTTTCTTTTTGCATCCGAAGTGTGAGATGTTCCATTACTGCTTGTGTGTGTAATATGTCATGTTTTTGTACTTATCTGAAGTTATTCATATTGCAGGATCAGTACAGATTTGTTACTGTGTGGAAACAGAGACCAGTACTGAACAGGTGATGTTAGAGGTTTTTTAATGAATTGTTCCTCAAGTCAGCTCACCCTGATCACACATTACAAGCTAAAAGTGCCATTAAGTCACTATTCCCCTGCAAACACGTCCACTTAGGGCCCACATGGGCCTCACTTGGGCTAGTTGGGCTTTAGCTGGGCATGGGCTCAGAGTGGGCTTTGTCGTTGGGCCCCACATGGGCAGTAGGTGGGCTAAATTAATTATGGGCTCCAGTTGGGCTCCACTCCTAAGATATCACCAATTCAAATTTGATTATGTCAGACATGTATGCTATTTTCTAACAATAGCCACTGGGCTAGGTCCATTTTTTTATACAAATTTTATTAGACTATTAAGCTATTTAGAAGCCACAGCAATTTAGTGGTCTTAAGTACTATATGACTTTCAACAGACAAGTTTGGCACATCAGGTTTTTCCACAAAATATTCAAATATGGTTCAAACCCTAAAGTAAGCAGTGCGCACTTTGTGCAGTGCTCATCCGGAAAGCTCCACCCCCATCACAACTTTGCCGCCTTTGAGTCTTAAGGATTCATTACAGTGTCGTGTGGACAAAAGACAGGTAAGAAACTCAATGTGTAATAAACGGGATGATTTTACCGTATTATGTATGTTAACCAAAACCTTTTTCTGGAAAGTATTAAGTTAGTTAAGAGGTCTGGAACTAGCTTTTAGTGAGGTAGCTGTGTAACGTTAGCTTTGGTAACTTAAACCTTAAAGCATGGCGTTGAACAGACGAGTTTAATTTATTAAGTCAATATCATGCATATGTTGAGCTTATTTTGAGTTGTTGAATTGAATATATTTAGAAGAATTTGGTTGTGAACTTGTTAGCAAAGGCAGATGAACAGGCATAGTTAATATCAAGCTGTAAAATACAAATTTCTCCGCTTTTACCAGCTGGTGAGGTTTTAATGTTTGCACTTGTTGCATTTACATTTAACGTTAAAGCAAAAACGCTGATGAAAGTCCATTTGAATGTCAGCAATGTTTTATCGGCTAAGGCACTCCCGCCAGGATTTGAATCCCGTGGCCGCGGGAGCACACAGAGAAGCAGAGTTTAACTGCTGCACTACGAATTCACCTCTTAAATGGAACAAATAGCGTCGTGGAAGGGTTTTCCATAGTAATAAGGGAAAATTATCTACATAAATATGTTTATTTGTCTGTTACATTAAGGCGACGTGTGAATTGTTTAATGCGTCGTTTAATATTGTGGATTAATCGACAGTGTTTTCCAAAGTTCCATATTACCATGCACTTTAGCTATAGGGCGACTGATGCAGGGGTTTTCCTGCATTTTTTCGCGGCCGCCAAAGCCTTATTTTATCGGTGAATGACTGCTGTGTGTCTGGGCGAATATAAGAACGAGCAGAGAGAGAGAGAGCCCTGCCCGGTCGCGCGCATGCACTCACCGTCTTCAAACAACATGAGCTAGAGTTGTGACGACGAACCGATTCTTTTGAACAGCTCATAAACATGAACAAAATCAATTGACACACGTAAAAGGTTAGGCCTTAACAGAGATTAATGCTATCTTTCAAATAGTGTGCTGATCAAATTGAAGGCTACTAAGAACAGTTGGTAAAATCAGCCACATTAATACATGCTTCACCAAACTATATGATTTGCAATTGTTACAGTTTGTCATTCCCGATCCCCTGTAATCATAGCTAAAAACTAAAATGCTTTTTTTTATTTTCTATTTTTTATAGAAATAATGGAGTGTTCAGAAAGAACTAAAAGGAGGAAAATATCAGCGAAAGTGGAGGAACATTTGCGTCTCCTTGAAAAGGAGTCTATGACTGATGATTTGTTGACTCATAATTCTGAAAAGGAATACCCACTGGATGATTTGTTAGAGCATACTGAAAACGAAGATTCCACAGACACTTTCTATGATGCTTGTGATCAGAACTGTTTTGAGAATTCATCAAATGATTTGGAAGATGAAAATTCCTCAGATTCTTTTTATGATTTTAACATTTCCTCATTTGATGATTTGGATTCTGAAAACTGGGTGCCAGGTGATATGCCTGGTTGTGATAGTGACTGTGATTTGCATGGAGATGAATGTTCTGACTTGGAAGATGATGATGATGATTCGCGTGGGCTTGCAGAGTGGGCTGCAGAATTCAACATACCACAAACAGCGCTGTCTGCACTTCTTAAAATCTTAAGGAGAAAGGGCCTTGATATACCAATGGATGGCAGAACTCTTATGTCCACTGACAGATCTTGCAATGTGGTGAATATGGCTGGGGGGTCTTACTACCACTTTGGAATCGAAAATGCTCTCACAGCTGAACTATCATCTTTAGGACATTTAGCAAATGTGACTGATACTCTCACACTTCGAATTTAGCATCGATGGATTGCCCTTATTCCGTAGCTCCAGTGTGAGTCTGTGGCCTATTCTGGGTATGATTAAGGAAATTCCGGAGTGTAGTGTCTTTGTAATTGGAGTGTACTCAGGTGCATCCAAACCCGCAAATGTGCAAGAATATTTACAAGAATTCATTGTAGATATGAAAGCTGTTTCTCAGAGTGGTATTGTGTACAATGGTGTACATTTCAGGGTACCATTACCCGATGCTTTTATTTGTGATGCACCTGCTCGTGCCTTTCTTAAATGCTCCAAAGGCCATACAGGCTATTATGGGTGTGAGAGGTGCACTCAAAAAGGCCAGTTCATTAATGGGAAGGTGGCTTATCCTGAAATATCAGCAGAGCTCAGGACAGATGAGCAATTTGGTATGCAAGGCTATCAAGAGCACCAACTGTCAGTCTCCCCCCTAAATGATCTGGGTATAGGATTAGTTACCAGTTTTGTGTTAGATTATATGCACCTTGTGTGCTTAGGGGCAATGCGTAAGTTAATATTTCTTTGGTTGAAGGGACCGCTGAAATGCAGGCAATCTATGAAGTTTTTTGTTGTAATGTCAGCATATATGGTTTCTATCAGGCAATATTTACCTAGCAATTTTGCAAGGAAACCACGATCCTTGTTTGAATTCAGCACATGGAAAGCTACAGAGCTTCGGCAATTTTTACTTTACACTGGCCCTGTTGTTCTCCTCAATAATATACCCAGTAGAATGTACAGAAACTTTTTACTTCTATCGGTATCTATGAGAATTCTTCTGAGTCCTGCCTTATGTTCTCCTGACAATTGTGACTATGCAGAGGAGATTTTGAAACTCTTTGTAACAGATTTTGCTGCAATTTATGGCACTGAATTTGTCAGCTATAACATGCATTCGTTGATCCACCTAGCTCAAGATGCACGAAAATTCGGCCCGTTAGATAGTGTTTCAGCTTTTCCCTTTGAGACATTTTTAGGTAAACTGAAAAAACTTGTCCGTCGGCCTCAAAACCCTGTCCAACAACTCGTCAGGCGGATCCATGAGAAGCAGAAAGTGGCAAGCCAAAAGACCACATCAGTTTTCAGCCCACTTAAACAGCTCCACTTTTCTGGACCATTGATTAAATCAATTGCAACATGGGAACAATACAGGCGTTACAATGATGGACAGACACTGATCTCCTCCTCTCGTGGCGATGACTGTTTTTCTGTAGGGGGAAGGATTCTTATTGTGCGGAACATTTTGTCACATTCTGGAACTGTTAAAGTCCTGTGTAATTTCTTTGAAACTGCCAAATCCTTTTTCACCTATCCAATGGACTCATCACGTCTTGGAATTCTGTTTGTTTTTAATTTATCTGAAGACTTGCAGCTGTTACCTGTGGAGGAGTTAAAAACAAAAATGGTGTTATTGCCTCTCAAGACTGGATACGTGGCATTGCCACTCCTGCACTAGTGTGCTATTTTTTTTTTTTTATTGTTTGTTTAATTTTTTGTATGTATTTGTTTTTCTTTAAGCATGTTACCTTTCGTGATAGTTGAGTTTATAAATGGTGGAGGATTGGCAGTTACACCGACCAAATGGTTTATCGGGCCTGAGGAGGATGAATGCTACTGGCCACCAGCAAGGATGAACATGGCTAAGGCAGTCATAGAGCAACAAGACCCTCACACTGACTGGGCGACATACAAGTTGACTGTCAAGAGAAAAGTCGGTAAGGTGTCCATTTGTATGAGATTATCTGACATAAGTTCACTGTTGATTCAGTTTAAATTAGCTCTGAATGAAACTAATTGCCACTCATTTGTCTGTCTCCCAAAGCAACGTATGAAATTGCCCGCACAAAATTAGTCGAGTATGAACAGAACACAGATGTACCAACCGAGTCCGATTCTACAGAGAATACGGGAAGGGGGAAGCGCAAAAAGAGGTGATGCTATTTGAACTACTACTACTAAATGGATGATGAAAATTGTAATTTCCCAATGACACAGGAAGGACAAGTTTTGTGGGAGTTTTGTTAAGTGTATTTGCCTCAAAGCTGTCAAAACGAGGTAGGTAGACAACAGATATACAATTAACCAATAAATAAAATTACATGTAATCAATTAATAAAAGTAACAATCACATGTTTAGGGGGAAAAAAAGAGATGTATACAAATAGATGTGTGCATGCCTGAAGGGGGAATGGGGTGTTGGAACAGATGTTAAAAATCCATGTGATGGTCTCTTTTGTACCCAGAGTGTTGTCATACTGTATATAGATCAGTCATGGAAATTCTCTGGTGGAAATGTGTACGAACCCTGTGTATAGTGGTATCACTTGTTTTATATATATTTTTAATCATCTGTTTTTAAAATGCTTTAACTCATTGATTGTGCTTGTATATTATAAATTTCTAGGCGAGTGATTTTGTCCAGTAAGGATGAGGATGATGACAATTGGTCCGGCAGTCAAATCAGGCCTACACCTCCATCCACCCTCAGGTAATCACCTCCACACTGTAAAAAAAAAAAAAATACCATTTTAGTGATGATATTTTCCTTTGGTTGGGTGGTTTGATTCTTGGGTGGTTTGGTCTTTGAACAGTGTTTAGCAAAATCCCAGAAACCAAGATAATCAAGTTTTCAGCCTCTTGAACTAGAATAAATCACTAATCTGATCTAATTTCTGACCAAAAAAAAATTTGAACATCTGAACCTGTTTATTCTTAAGAACTTCTTACAAAATGTTGAATTGGCTCAACTACAAAAGATTTATTGCAGAATAGTGGCACATCAAGAAATAATGTCAAGTTGCGAAATTGGTATTAAGATTTTTTTTGTTGTACAAGACTTTTTACAGTGTGGATTTCTGTACAGTGCATCCACCCTCAGGTCTGTGCAGACACCTGCACCACCTCCATCCACCCTCAGGTCTGTGCAGACACCTGCACAGCCTCCATCTACCCTCAGGTCTGTGCAGACACCTGCACCGCCTCCATCCACCCTCAGGTCTATGCAGACACCTGCACCGCCTCCATCCACCCTCAGGTCTGTGCAGACACCTGCACCACCTCCATCCACCCTCAGGTCTGTGCAGACACCTGCACCGCCTCCATCCACCCTCAGGTCTTCAACTCCATCTGCTAGGCCGACACTTCCACCACCTCTGGGTAACCTTAGATGGCCCGATGTTTCAACCCATCACCACGTCACCATGTCACCAGAAGCCCCTCGTAGACAAATCAGGGACAACATGTTTGTTCGCATCTTAACACTGCTTGAGGAGATGAAAGAGACTCAAAAAATCCAAGGGAGGATGCTCCAAACGCTTCTACAACAGCGTGGCAACATCAGCACCACTGTCTCTTCTACCCCAGAGGGTTTCCCCCTAAAGACAGTTAGAGATGTGGAATTAATGGAAGAAAAACTGGCAAACCCAAACTTCATGGCCGAACTGGTATGTATGTTAAGTCTAAAAATCTACAAGGCTTTTTTATTTTTTTTGCGTGTCTCAGGCTTTACCACCAAAGTAAAATAAATGTCTCAAACCTTGTATTTTTTAAATAAGTTTTATTAATAAAGGCATAGAACCAGTTTATTTGTAGTGTACTGACAGTAGTTTTATATAATTAGTTTATTAATTAAATTAATAAAAAGGCAAAAAGACCTTGAGATATGTTTGGTAATTGTACCTGAATGAATTTAAAATTAATATGCTATATTTCAGATTAATATATTTGTTTTTCTTCATTTTAATTAACACTAACTTTATTCTCATCTAAATTATAAATACTTTATTTCTGTATAAAATACTGCCATTAAAAACATTAGATTTTTCTTTTTTAATCAATGTAGAATGTGTAACTTAAAAATAAACAGATTAGTGCTCTGTTCAAGAAATTAAAACCAATGCAATATGATAAATGTCAAAAAGATGGCACCGACAGACTGTTTTTAAATGGGGTTGGATAAATATTTTTACCTTTTTAAACTGATTTTGATTGGGTGACAATTGTAGGTTACAGTTTGACAAAAGCACAGTATTATATTTTTATTGCAAATGTACAGAAATATAAGTTGACACTTTGCAGTTTGAATGATGTCCTGTATGAAGAAAATGACAGAGTATGTTTTTATGTTTCCACTGTTCGATCGCGCCCGTGCCTCTCTCTCTCTCTCACACACACACACACACACACACACACACACACACACAACATTTTCCAGCATTGCAATGTTGACATCGCAGCATGTTTATTAGCCACGGAGCTTCAGAGCTAAGGCAGGGCTACAGATTAGGTGTCCCTAGAGTACCCGCGTATCTAGCAGTAGTTCCAGATTACATTAATTTGCACACAAGTTTTATTTATTTTTATACTGTGTATTCTCTGTGTATATTCATGCACCGTACCGTGACACCCATACCATTTCGGTTCAATACGAATACATGTACCGTTCCACCCCTAGCTCACACCCATGCTTCTGGCAGTTCTTTCATGTTGAGTGGTTTACTCAAGTGAGCAATATACTGTAGATAAATTTGCTTTGTATTGCCTTTGTTCTCCCTCAGGTTGCAGCTGTGACTGACATAGGGGGGGCGACTGTTGACGAGGCCACAAAAAGGATGATGACCTTCCTCCTAGACCATGCCCTATCCAGGCAGTATAACTTTCTGGGCCGAAATGGGAAGAGAGAGTTCAAGGCCTTAAAACTGTATGAAGTAATATACGGTAGGTGTGCATAATGTGGATAATGTTTTAAGTTGTACCGATAATAGAAAGGTGTCACTATACCCTAACGCAGAGGTCTTCAATCCTGCTCATGGAGGGCCACTGTCCTGCAAAGTGTAGTTCCAAGCCTAATCAAACACACCTAAATCAAGTCGTCAAGCTCTTCAGAATCACTTGAATATTCAAAGGCAGGTGTGATGAAGCAGGCTGGAACTAAACTCTGCAGGATAGAGTTTCCCTAACATTCTCCCTAACGTTATAGACATGTCGATTTTAAATATTGTGAATGTTGCTTTTGTTGTCCTGGCTCGCACATGTCTCTCAGTTGCTTAGCTTGTGTGTTCAAGAGAATGTTGTTTATTTCTAATAATCTTAATTTATATAGCTTTTTTCTTAACATAGTTTTCTTTACAGTCCTGGCTAAGAGTTGTGTTGGCACATATGAAATAAGTGACCGTTATATTTGTTTCTTGAAGGAGGCTTAAAGAAAAATGCCATGACCAGCCAAATCACCCGTAAAGATGCCGAGAAGGCAGTCTCCAAGTGGCTCATTGGTGCTAGGGACCGTGGGGGTAATAGACAGGCCCGACAGGCAACCCCTCAACAAGGACTTCAGACTTCAGGCCCATTTGAGGTGGTAAGAAACTAATTCTGTCTGTGACAGTGAGGGAACACTACAAACGCATGTTGTAATAAATTTTACTTAAATAAAAACATAATTAATTGTATTACTGGTCTCTTTATTGTAGCTTGTTTAACCAAAGGTTTTCGGGTCTGTGGGACCCGTTTTCAGTGTTTGCTAACAGAAAAGGTTATGCTATTTATTATTTCTTCTAACTCAAGCTTTGGCCGTGGCTCATTTTCTGTGAAGAACAAACAACTTATTTTCAATGACTGCACATGGTACACCCTCCAACACATAACTATTACATATGAGGTATTCGGGTCTACTGGACCCGAGTGTAATAATTGTAGGTGCTATGAAACTTAACTGTGTCGTCTTCCTAACTGGACCTGCTGTGTGTGTCTTGTCTGTGTGCGCGAATGTTGTCTTTCTGCACCTGCTATTCCCACATTAATTTACAAAAATGTTACATTTCAAGCACTTTAACCTGTTCTGATTAAGTTCTAAGAAATGAGCACCAATAATGATCAAAAAACTAGTTACTATTTTTTTTTTTTAAATAAGTGAATTTCGTTGTTTTCTCACAAAAAAAAAAAACACTCATATGATCATAATTGTGATCTTACAGGGGTAAATGGCAAATAAGAGCCATAAATTATGTATATGCCACTGGTAATATTGAGCTAAAGTAAACATCTATTAAGTATTTTTACATAAATTGTTATGGTTGTATTGATTTAAAAGCCTAATAATATGGTGGGTCCACCAGACCCGGGAATATTGGCTGTGTAAGAAAAATATTAACATCGTACAATTGTTAAAGAACTGTATGGTCTGACTGTAAAATAGGCCCCAAAAATGAATTTGTTAGCTCATAATAATAATGGTTATTACCCATATGGGTAGAAGCAGGGACCCATAATCAGCCCGCATGGGGCCCAGTTAGAGTGGGCCCCATGCGGGAGAAACCTGGGTTGCCCATGTGGGTTTTAGCTAGGGCCCATGTGAAGCCCACCTTCAGCCCATCTGGGCTTGCCCACATGGGGCCACCATGGAACCCCCGGACAAAATTAACTGGGCCCCATCTGGGCAGCCCAGATGGGGCCCACTCACCAGCCCATATCCATCCCTTATGGGCCCCACATGGGTGTGTTGACAGGGTCCTATGGGTTTTTAAAAGCTTTGAATCTTTTCGGTTTTCAAGTAATATATTCCCACCTGTGCATTTACAGATCACCCTCTAATCATCATATCAATTTGCTGTGCCAACCATAGTAAAAACAGGAACATCCTTCATGAAGATGTGTGAGAGAAGCTTGCAATGCAAGATGATAAAAAAAAATACGGTACCTTTCTTTGTTTTCATGGATTTTTGGATATTTATCTATATTTCGGTAACTGATAAAGTTGTTCTATTCCCTGTAAAGGAGGAAATGTTTTTAAAATTTTATCTGTTTTTAATGCCCAGCATCAGTGAAGATGGTGTGGTCAGGAATTCTGGTGTTTGTGGGAAATCTGACGGAAAATCTCCCAGCATTCTACTGCAGTGTTGCCCTGATGATTGAAGTAATTCACCTCTTGATGCAGATGTGGTCAAAAGTTTACATACGCCTTGCAAAATAAACTGCTTCAGAGCAGAAACTGCAATTTTTTAATGATTCTACCACTCTACCCTCCTTATTCGTAAATTATGAACATTTTGCAGATAACTGCAAGGTGTATATACACTTTAGATTGCAACTGTGTCTATTGCTTTCACTGAACTAAAGCATTTATAATGACTGTATATGAAGAATTCAGATGCAAAACCAGCTTAATCCATCTGACATCTTTCTTTAAAAAATACATTTTTATCAGGCTCAGATGTATAGGTTTCTATGTAAGTACCGGTACTTCTGATTGGGCTGAGGCTGGTATTTTAGCGAGTTTGAAGAAAAAGTATTTGATGGACATATAATATGTGTTGAGAGCGTTAACTCAGTATCATTATCTCATTTTTGACCGAGATGGCTTTTAGCTGGTTTTGCATCTGAACTCTTCATATGTTTTATAACATCGCTATTCTTTTGTTTGTTTGTTTGTTTTTTGTCTTTTTTCTTTACGCAAGGTATTTTTCCTGAATTTCCTGCCTCTATGGAACCTTTCCGTTTACACATACTGTGGAGAGATGGTGTGCAGCTTCATGACATTTGAAGTTTACTGCTGATGGAGAGCTTCTGGGACACAAACGGCACTTTCCAGCAAGTTAATTTGGCGTTACCATTATTTTTTATTTATTTATTTAACTTTATTTTTTTAAAACTTGCATGCACTAATGCTGGTGTAAGATTTTAGAAGAAACCTTTCAGTTCGGTTTAATGTTGGTGCTAGTAAAGCTTTGAGAACTTAAGGGCTCGTTTCACAGACAGGGCTTAGACTAAGCCAGGATTAGGCCATAGTTCAATTAGGACATTTAAATCATTTTCATTAACATGCCTTAGAGAGAAAAAAAAACAAAAAAACATTACTGGTGTGCATCTGGAGACAAAACGAAGGCACTGTTTTTTAAAAAGATAAGTCAGCGCAAGTTGCTTTCAATGGAAAAAGCTCAGAATTACATTTTAGCCTGGGGCCAGGCTTAAGCCTTGTGTGTGAAACTGGGGGTACAAGTAACACAGTTTGGTAATGTTTTACAATAAGGTCTCATTTGTCGTACATGGAATGATAATTTTCTTGTCAATAAATGTAGACACCTTCGAATGTAAGTATTTGCCCACTCAAGTCGGTTACGAGGACGAACTACAGTCAGGTCGAGACCCCGATGAGGATGACGAGCATTGCAGATGAGCTTCCCTGAGACGGTTTCTGACAGTTTGTGCAGAAATTCTTCGGTTATGCAAACCGATTGTTGCAGCAGAACTTTTCTTTGGGTGATGAAATACTGATGCAATTTTCTTTGTAGATTACCTAGAAAAATGTACTATTTATTTTTCATTGATAATTGACCAATAACAAGTATTCTTGAAAGACTCCACCTGGTTCACTGGAAAACAGGGATGAGGCAATGGCTTCTCATAATCACTGTCAGGTATCTTTCATAACTTTGTCAACACCCCCTTATTTGTGCTTTAAAAGGCAGCTCTGTGCACCAAGTCACTCATTCTCTCTTCTCAGCAGAGCCACAGGAAGCTCCTTCAGAAACACTTGCCTTCTCCAGCCTCTCTCTCCTCCAGTCATCATTCAAAATGAACAAGATCATTGTTTTTAGCAAAGATGCCTTTGAGGGCAGAACAGCTGAATTCAAGAATGACGTCCGCAACTTAGAAGGAAAGGGCTTCAACGATGCCATCTCATCCATGAAAGTCATTGGCGCACCATGGGTAGCGTATTATGACAATAACTTCACTGGAAAGCAGCGGGTGTTTGAGGAAGGAGAGTACCCTATCCTTGAAGACAAGGGAAGGTTTTCCTCCCTCAGGATGATCACAGATGACCTGGACAACCCTGAAATCCAGCTGTTTGAGCATGGCAACTATCAAGGAAGATGCGTGACCCTACGCAGAGAAACCAATCTTCAAGACATTGATTTCAGTGACGTCGCTTCCTCCCACAAAGTGAAAGGTGGAGTCTGGGTCCTCTACGAGCAAGTCAGTCGTCAGGGTGCCCAGCTGGTGTCTTTCCCTGATGATGAAATTCCCAGCTATGCCTCGCTTTCCTTCAATGATGTGGCCAGCCACATGCGTCCCTTGCTGCCGAAGCCATAGACAGCATCATTCAAAGTACGTGTTTTTGCAGCTGAATATGAACTGGAACCCTTTTGGAAAGAACGAGACTGGTTGTGGGGAATGACTGATCTTGACAAGAAACAATGACTGTGACTCCAATAAGTCTGAAAAAAAAAAAAAATCATGCATTCAGATTCAACTTTATAATATCTGTGCAAAGACATACTGCACGTTAATTTGACAGATGTTGAATGATAAGGATCAGTTTTATTAGTAAAAGTTGCTATAGCCATTGGTATCAGCAAACACATGCAATAAAATACAGCTTTGGAATTGTTAGAGATCTGCTAAAGGTCCTGTTGTCATTTGAATGTATTTCCTGTTTGATGAGAGTGGAATATTGAAAGGGATTTTGGATTTATATTATGCTGTGATAAGAAATGCTGTTTTAGTCTGTCAACTTAGAAAATAAAGACTCCACAATATCTTAATCCTCTGTGTTTCTTTCTCACTTCCATTTTTAATTGTATTTTTTCATTGTGAAGTTATCTTTTATCATGTCATGCATTTTAGCCAAATAAATAAATAACAATAATAATAATAATAAAAATTAATAATAATAATATTGTTTATTTTATAAAATGCTTTACAAGGTACACTATACAACAAATACTTATTGCAAAGTAACAATTAAGTGGATACTATTGCGTATTAGACAAATTAAGTAATAAAAACATAGAAAAGAATACATAGAGAACAAATACACAATGCTATTTAGTGATAGGCACACAAAGCAGTTCTGAACTAAAAGACTGGAGTGAGCGAGATGGAATATAAGAAGAGAGTAGGTTGTAAATATAGAAGAGAGCAAGACCACAACCAGTGAAGATTAAATAGAAGGGTGTTAAAGATACAATGGAGGACTCAAATGCAGTTCAAGCAAAAGTGAAAGTTTATTCAAAACTTCAGAACACAAAGCAGCAAAAGGTGAAAAACAAAAAGGCCGGGCGAATAAAGTCAAGTGGCAATCCAGCGCCCGCATCCACAGAGACAGAGTGCAGCGCGATCGGAGAGAGCACGGTCTAGCGCTTCCAATCCGGCCACACAGTCCGCATAGGAAGTATTTAACGCCTCGCCTGAGGATCCTGGACACAGCACACAAGTGTTTAGTAAAGCAAAAACAACACCAAAAGACATACCCACACCGAAAGCAGACAAAGACAGCAAATAAATAGGCAGAGGAAATGAGTAACAGGTGTGGGTTGATTGAGCGCGCAGCGCCGCGAGTAGCGCTGATTGCTCCACCCTGCAAGGGTGAGAAACGACAGGATGAAAACAAAACCCACGTGCGCCTGACAAGTGACAGCACACAGGTAAAAGGGGAAAAGAGAAGACACAGAATCATGACAAAGGGGTGAAGGGGGATAGATTTTTTTTTTTTTTTTAAAAACTGTCAAACATATTCTACACGATTCTATTAGACATTTTGTAAATTTGCCATGAATTGTTCAAGTGAATATTAGACTACAGATCAACCAATGATAAAGCAGTTCTCTGAAACAGCTCAAAGGTACATCTCAACATCTCATGAACCTTCAACTGGAAAGCATATATAGACCGAGGACAACACAAGAGTTACAAATTCTAACAGTGGACTTTCTAATTTATATTTCCGCCTTTGCCTACATTTCTTTTCCTTTTCCATTTCACAATGACTTTGTAATGTATTTTCATTTTATTTTTTTTATCTTGATATTTTTTTTTGTCAGACCACTAGTAAAAGTGTAACTGTGAATCCTATCCGGTCTTTTTCAATCAATATCCCGCATACAGTAATGTGTAATTTCGAAGAGGAAGAGGAGGAGATGAAAGAGGAGGAGAAGAAGGAGGAGGACGACGACAACAACAACAACATGGAAGAGAAGTAGGAAGGGCAAGAAAACAAGCAGTCTCATATATTTTAGTTGATGCGTGCCAGGGTTGGATCAGGCATGCAAGAGGATTTTACCCCCGCTGCCTGTCCAGGGCCAATTTAGTCTGTGATGTTGAGGAGGTTCCTTGGCCTGTCCCAGACCAAAGACAGGATGCTGGGGCAGAATAATTATTTTTGTTGTTGCTTGCTGTTTTGAGCTGTACTCTACAATACAATGAATTAAGGATTAAAACAAATGCAAATGCATAAATTTGTTGTATTCATCATGTGATTTTTTATTTTTTATTTTTTTTTTTTTCCCAAGCAACACTTATCAGTTTTCGTAGTATTGTTTTGAATTGATCTCATCAGTGTGTAAAACTGTGTTGTAGTGTGTGTGTGTGTGTGTGTGTGTGTGTGTGTGTGTTTTTGAGGGTTTGTGTGTCATGTCTGAGAGCAAAGTTTGTTTTTTTCAGAAAGATTGAGTTGTTTTAAGTGGAGAGCTTCATTTTGACCTGAATATAGTACATTCGGAGAATTGAGTTGGAAGTTACGGATTTAGAGTTTCGCAAAAAAGAGGCATACTTTCAAGAAATGCGTTTAAGCAATTGAGAAAAACTGTAATGCAAATTTTGACAGTGATGAAGACACAAATGGAGCCAGACCTCTGGAACTCAACTCAGAGAATAACGATTATTATTTAATGTTTGGGTAATAATTAGTCTAACTTTTGCAGTTTTTTTTTATGGCGTCAGCTTATGTGGCTGCCCTACCTTACGTGTGTTGCAGGTTTTGCAGGATACATTTAGTTGTGTATGGTGGTCTACGGACTTTTGACTTGTTGACCCTTGGCCTTGCATTTCTATCAGACATAGAGTAAGCAGGAGAGTGGTTGAAGTGGTTCTCTCACTCAAATCAGGACAAAATTAAAATGTAGAAAAATCAATGCTTACTTGAGGACACTAGGGGCTTCTGGAAGAGAGAGAGTTGGTTTTCTTATAAAGGTATGCAATAGGTGGAGGTAACAGGGAAGGGTGGTGGGTAAGAACAGGAGCTGTTGAACAAAGGAAAACAAAAACGGCTAATTCTCTTGGAGCAATCAGACCTGCCAACCTGTATGCATTTTGCTGGTGACACCTTTGTCCACGCACAGTACTCAAACCAAGCAGCAGGAAAAGAAGAACAATTCGACCAATCAGAGCACTGAATCAGAAAGATAAAATAATGATTTTATTCAACAATTCATCTCCGCATCAGCGTAGCGCCATTTTTTGGAGAGTATCCGCTGGACGCAAACTGTCTATGCAGGATACACAGTTTTCGTTCAAATCAAAGCGTAAATATACGTAGAAAACGCATCCAGCGGATATTCTCCAAAATGTTGCTAAGGTGACATGGAGGAGACAAATTGTTGAATAAAATTGTTTTTTTTTTTTTTTTTTTCTTTGAGTACAGAAAGTATTGTTGTCGCTTCATAAAATTCAGATTGAACCACTGATGCCAGATCCACTACTTTTACGATGACAGTGGTATTTACCTGGCAGTCAATGGGACAGTCACAAACCTCCTGGTTTTCATCCAAAATATTATAAATTGTGTTCCTAAGATGAACTAAGCTTTTACGAGTTTGGAACGACATGGGGGTAAGTGATCAATGACAAAATTTTGATTTTGGGGTGGAGTAAACTTTTAAGCCTGGAGTTTCAATATTTGACCACTGTTTATGATAAAATCTTGGTTGCAGTGAGTCATTTTTCATTTAAGTCAGGAGTGCAAAAACAATCAATCAGTAATTTATGATATTTTAAGTAGAATAAAAACATGCATTTATATTCAGCCACGTCTGCTGTAGTTATTTGTGTTCACAGTTCCACTGAACAGAGTTCATTAGGGCTTATAGTCCAAAAGTTTCCATACTTGAAGAAATACTGATATATTAAAGGGTTAGTTTACCCAAAAATGAGATTAGACCATGATTTACTCACCCTCAAAGTGTATATGACTTTCATACAAATCCAATCTGAGTTATATTTAAAAAAACATCCTGGCTCTTCCAAGCTTTAGAATGGCAGTGGGTGTGTGTTTTTGTACAACAGTCCAAAGTAAGTCCAATAAAATGCATCCATCCATAATAAAAAAATCTCTCGTATGGCTCCAGGGGGTGAATAAAGGCCTGCTGTTGAGAATCTATGCATTTTTGTAAGAAAAATTACCCATTTTTAAAACTTAATCAACAGTTTTCTCTAGCTTGCACTAATTGTTGTACACACAAGCCGTTCTGGGTGGATGATGTAGGACGTCGGCGTAGTCCCATGTCCCAGTGAGAATACGCTAGTCTCGCGAGAACCAACATTTGTTTACAGGGGCAAAGGAATTTTGTTGATGGTTTGTAGACTCATGTGCTCCTCCAATGTATCAATCCAGTAGAAGAGAATTCAGCTTACTACACTATGAGACACATCAAAGCGTTCAGCAAGATCTGTAAATTCAACTTCAGCTTTATCATGGTCATCAGAATTTGATCCAGTGCATCTTAAAATTGGAAGTGTAGAACTGCTGGAGATATTTAACATGTTCTTTAAAGACACTAAGTGTGAAGCCAGTGTACAATAAAAAATAGTGTCATTCTTGAGAATGGCAAGTGCTGAAGTATCTCAACTGTGGAACTGTGCTGCCTTGTGTAACATTATTTTATCCCCTGAGGTGTGGTCTGTCAATGTCTGGACTGAGTACTGAAGGGGCAGCTGCACTGGTTCCATTTGTGCAGTCTTATGGTCACCTTGCTCATCATCTGCAAAACACAAAACTGAAGTCAGTCAGACGCTCAACAGAAACTGATGAATTCTCCACCCCCTACTTACAAAAAGTTTTACAAAAAAGTAGTTGAAGTATTCTTGTACATGTCACCATAGAGTTTCAGTTGCAGTACAGTGGTATTTTCATTCAATACAATCCCAATACCTTTGGTAAGGTAAGGTTCACTCAAAAATTACAATTTTCATCATTTACCCACCCTAGAGTTGTTCAATTCCAATATATGCCTCCATGTGCTATTTTACTTCTTGTTGTAAAGGGCGTTTGATCATTTTTGAACATTTACTTTGTATACTAGCTCAGTACTTCTGCAGCGATGTAGGATGATTTTGAAGTTGGAGGAGAAAATGAGATGGGAGTTTTTCGATACCCTAACTGTCATGAACCAGAATGCATGGAGTACATGCAGAGCTAGACAAGATGAGCATTTGAGGTTAAAAAGTATATAAATTGTAAGGTTTTTTTAGAAAATAACCAGTCCTTTCACTAGATAAGACCATTCTTCCTCGGCTGGGATTGTTTAGAGCTCTTTGCAGCTGTGTTAAAACTGCATTTTGGAAGTTCAAACTCAGGGGCACCATAGAAGTTCACTATATGGAGAGAAATCCTGAAATGTTTTCCTCAAAACAATTTCTTTACAACTGAAGGCAGACAGACGTGAACATCTAGGATGACAAGGGGTTGAGTCAGTGGTGTAGTAAGTCAGCCCTGGGCCCATATGCAAAACAAAATTGTACGGCCCCCCCAAAGCTGTTTTATTTGCGGTATAAATGCTCAGAAATAATATGTAACGTTTTCAGGTCCATTCATTATTTGTGGCACGCAAGTCTCAGACTAAACATTCTTTCAAATTTAAGATAAAATACAAACAACAAACGTGTTCTTTGATTTGTAGTGAGAAATATATTAGAGTAGGCAGAGTAGATGGAATTTTCACATTAACTTTATGCAATATAACAATTTTATTACATGAATTCTTTTGTTTTAAAAGCATTTCTATAGATATATTTATCGTGTCTGTGAGGCAAATATTCGCTGAGTTTCAGATCATTTTTGTGAAGCGTTCCTCCCCAAGAGACAAAGCGCATGTTTGTTTGTTTGTTTGTTTTTTATTTTTATTTTACAAAAGCACAACATTTTGTTGATATTATTAGTGACCAGAAATAAAAGTAGATCTTTTAAAGTTCCAAATGATGTATTATTCTTACCTTTATGAACAAAAATTACGTATTTTAGGTAAAAAAATGCAAGTGATCGTAGTGGGGCTTCCATATCCTGCGAAGCACGCTTTAGCTTCCACTCTCCAAACAAATGACTGGATATGCATCTAACAGTGCACATTTATCTAGGTTAAATGTTTAAATTAATATTGCGAAATCCATCAAGTGTTTTATGTTTATAGATTTTATTTTAGGCAAGTTGTGTTGATTTGAGCATCAAACATAAGCTTAACTTATTGCCGATGGCAGCTTGGTCATTACTTTAAAAAAAACAAAAGCTTCAATTTAACAAACATAAAATGTTCCAAACGTATTTCTAAATTAACTTAAAGAAATTAAATGAAAAGCCACTTTGCCTTTAAAAACCAAAACTGAACTATTTTAATGGATGCAACAGCAGCTGTGTAATAAACACAGGCTCTGTTCTGATAAGTTGTCGGACAAGGGCAGGGCTTGGGCTTAAAGGAACACTCCACTTTTTTTGAAAATATGCTCATTGTCCAACTCCCCTAAAGTGAAACAGTTGAGTTTTACCATTTTTAAATCCAATCAGCTGATCTCTGGGTCTGGTGGTAGCACTTTTAGCATAGCTTAGCATAGATCATTGAATCTGATTAGACCGATAGCATCTCGCTCAAAAATGACCATATATAATGACAATATTTTCCTATTTAAATCTTGACTCTTCTGTAATTACATCTTGTACTAAGACTGATGGAAAATGAGAAGTTGCGATTTTCTCGGCCGATATGGCTAGGAACTATACTCTCATTCCGGTGTAATAATCAAGGAATTTTGCTGCCGTACCATGGGTGCAGCAGGCGCAATGATATTACGCAGCGCCTGAAAGTGACCGCCACTAAGTTTGTGTAGATGCAGAGTTGTAATATAGTAATATAATTACACCTGCTGCACCAGTGGTACGGCAGCAAAGTTCCTTGATTATTATGTCAAAAAAAGTGAAATGTGTTCCTCTAAGCGTCTCAGGCCAGGGCTCTTCATTTCAATTAAAAATTCCCCCTCGGCTCAACAGGCCCCCAATCTCACCGGGACCAAATGCACTTGCATGCCCTGCATATCCAGACTCTATGCCCCTGGGGTGAGTACATTTTTGTTCTGGAAGGGAATTTCTCGTTTAAGCCCTGTGTTTTGCACTTTAATGGTTATTCAAACAGCGACCACAAAATTAGTCATAAGTGTACATTCTCAAAATTGAGATTTATACATGTCAGGATTATGTTCTGTTTGTTTTGCCTTCCTTGTGTTTTTCCCGTGTGTTTCTTGTGTTTTTGGTTTAGTCCAGGTTCCCCCCTTAGGTTTTAGTGCACTTGGTATTGTCTTGCCCATATTTGTACTTCCCCTCATTATCTCGTTTGTGACCACTCCCTTGTCTTTATGAATTTAAGGTCTGTTTGTTCCACATGGTAGTGTTGGTGATTATATTGTCGTTAGTTCTTTCATTTCGTCGTGGTTGCTATTTCCCTGGGTTTGTTCTCTTTGGTTTATTTAATAAAGCAGTATATGTTGGATCTCCGCTCTCCTCCTGCTCCTTCCGCACACGACGACTACCCCCGTGACAGAATCACCGACCGAAAGACAACAACATGGATGCCGAGAGGAGGATCATGGGCATTCGTCGGGGGATGAGGCCGGTGGAACGATATGTGGAGGAATTCTTGGAGGTTTGTCATCTGGTGAGTTGGAGCGATGCGATGATTAATACGTGTTTTCTAATGGGGCTAAATAATTCCCAGTTGCTCAGTTCCATACCCTATGAGGATCGCTATAAACCGGTTGCTGAATTTATCAACCAGGTCCTCACCCTCAGTCAGTCCGATTTTTACGTTGATGTGAAAGATTCCGATCTTTCCCCCATTAGAAAACACGTTGCCGCTCCAGCCCACCATCAGCCAGCTTCCTCCACATGCCGTCCCGACCGGCCCGCTCCCTCTGGTCTTCCTGCGCTTCCTCCTGTTCGTTATTCCTCCTCTCTCATCGTCAGTCCGGAGATCGCGGCCAGCCCTCCGAGGTCATGGCCAACCTTGATGGCCAGTGTGCTGGACCCACCACTAATGTCGGTACACAAGATGGCGGCCGCCACGCCAGAGACTGCACGCAAGATGGCTGCCGCCACGCCAGAGTCTGCACGCAAGAAGGCTGCCACACCAGAGTCTGCACGCAAGAAGGCCGTCACGCCAGAGTCTACACGTAAGATGGCCGCCACTCCAGAGTCTGCTCGCAAGATGGCCGCCGCACCCGAGCTCACTGACCCGCCAGAGTGCCCTTATGCGACCGCCCGCACAGAGCCTGCTCATTCAGTGTCTCCACTGGAGACGCCCAGCCCTCCAGAGTCTCCGCTGGGGTCGTCCAGCCGTCCAGAGCCCACGTCTCTTTTGGCACTTCCCGAGTCAAGTCAAGCGGCCGAGTCAAGTCAAGCGGCCGAGTCAAGTCAAGCGGCCGAGTCAAGTCAAGCGGCCGAGTCAAGTCAAGCGGCCGAGTCAAGTCAAGCGGCCGAGTCAAGTCAAGCGGCCGAGTCAAGTCAAGCGGCCGAGTCAAGTCAAGCGGCCGAGTCAAGTCAAGCGGCCGAGTCAAGTCTAGACACAGCTCCACTTCCTGAGTCAAGTCAAGCGGATGAGTTCCCCGAGTCAAGCCAAGCCGCGGCTGTGTTCCCCAAGTCAAGCCAAGCCGCGGCTGTGTTTCCCGAATCAAGTCAAACTGCGGCTGTGTTTCCCGAATCAAGTCACGT
Organism: Cirrhinus mrigala; assembly: GCA_036247105.1. Taxonomy (NCBI): domain Eukaryota; kingdom Metazoa; phylum Chordata; class Actinopteri; order Cypriniformes; family Cyprinidae; genus Cirrhinus; species Cirrhinus mrigala. The sequence goes on along the minus strand of CM070010.1, from coordinate 14,107,322 downwards.
TTCTGAGTCAGGTCAAATTACAGCTGTGATTCCTGGGCTATGTACCATTACAGCTGCGTCGGCCAAGTCAAGCCAAGTTCTTGGTGCAGCTCATGAGCCCGAACTGCCTCCAGCACGCACTCCAGAGCCTGAGCTGCCTCCAGCGCGGCCTCCAGAGGCAGAGCCCACGTCGGCTGACAAGGCCACTCCAAAAACCTCGCCTGCCAGAGAAGCCGCGCCAATGCCTCCTGAGTCTGCGCGCCCTCCTGAGTCTGCGCGCCCTCCTGAGTCTGCGCGCCCTCCTGAGTCTGCGCGCCCTCCTGAGTCTGCGCGCCCTCCTGAGTCTGCGCGCCCTCCTGAGTCTGCGCGCCCTCCTGAGTCTGCGCGCCCTCCTGAGTCGGCTCCTCCGTCAGCGCGCCCTCCTGAGTCGGCTCCTCCGCCAGCGCGCCCTCCTGCGCGCCCTCCAGAGGCTGTGCGCGCTCCTCCTCCAGCGCGTCCTCCAGAGTCTGCGCGCGCTCCTCCTCCAGCGCGCCCTCCAGAGTCTGCGCGCGCTCCTCCTCCAGCGCGCCCTCCAGCGTGTCCTCCAGAGTCTGCGCGCGCTCTTCCTCCAGAGTCTGCGCGCGCTCTTCCTCCAGCGCGTCCTCCTGAGCCAGCACCTTATCCAGCGCTCCTTAGGGCTGGCAGAACCATAAATTCCCCCAAGAAAATTTTGGGGGGGGGGCTATTCCCCTGTTCAGCCATGGCCTCCTGAACTGTTTACCCGGCCATGGCTTCCCAAACCCCCGGACCCGCCATGGCCTCCTGAACTGTTTACCCGGCCATGGCTTCCCAAACCCCCGGACCCACCATGGCCACAAAGACTGTGTGCTCGGCCAGGGCTCCCTGAATCCCCAGACCCGCCATGGCCCCCTGAGCTCCCTGATCCGCCCTGGAGGCCGTCCCTATATCCGGTGTCTCCTGTGTCCCTGCATACCGGCCTTCAGAGCGTCCACCCTCCCACCCCAGTGTGTTACGGCGCGAGTCGCGCCTTGTAAGGGGGGGGGTAATGTCAGGATTATGTTCTGTTTGTCTTGCCTTCCTTGTGTTTTTCCCGTGTGTTTCTTGTGTTTTTGGTTTAGTCCAGGTTCCCCCCTTAGGTTTTAGTGCACTTGGTATTGTCTTGCCCATATTTGTACTTCCCCCTCATTATCTCGTTTGTGACCACTCCCTTGTCTTTATGTATTTAAGGTCTGTTTGTTCCACATGGTAGTGTCGGTGATTATATTGTCGTTAGTTCTTTCATTTCGTCGTGGTTGCTATTTCCCTGGGTTTGTTCTCTTTGGTTTATTTAATAAAGCAGTATTTGTTGGATCTCCGCTCTCCTCCTGCTCCTTCCGCACACGACGACTACCCCCGTGACAATACATCAACAGAAAGCTTATTTATTCAGCTTCCAGATGATGTATGGTTTGTTAGGATAGGACAAGATTGGGCCAAGATACAACTTTTTGAAAATCTGTAATCTGATGGTGCAAAAAAATCTAAATACTGAGAAAATCCCCTTTAAAGTTGTCCAAATGAAGTTAATAGCAATGCACATTACTTATCATAAATTAAGTTTTGATATATTTACGGTTGGAAATTTACAAAATATCTTCATGGAACATGATCTTTACTTAATATCCTAATGTTTTTTGGCATAAAAGAAAAATCAATAAATTTGACCCATCTGATGTATTTTTGGCTATTGCTACAAATATACCAATGCAACATAAGACTGGTTTTGTGGTCCAGGGTTACATATTATACAGAGAATACACTGATACAAGTGAATGAATAACAACTGACAAAAATAAATAAATAATTTCAGAGAGTAAATATGAGGTCTTTGTGCCAAATCGTGAACATAGGATTCTGTCTGCTTCACTGAGCATCTTTATTATTTTTTTTTTTTATTTTACAGTTTATGCAGAACTTTATATAGATGCTTTCTAAAGCATGCACATAAAGCTGCATGTTTGAACTGAGGTTATATTCAGTTTACTAACTTGCTTTCTCAATAACATAAATGTGTCATTCAATGCTGGATCCTCATCCATGGGTTTAGGACACTCATTCCAATTACAGTGTACTGAATGAGAACAAGGGCATATTAGGGAATTAAATGAACAAATACTTATTCAAACTCTGCCATAAATGTTTTATTCATTTATTTATATTTAGATTTTTTTAGTTAATTCAATTTAGCAGAGAGGTGGAATTCTTCGATCGGCACAAGATGGTTGAAACCAAAAGCTTTTTCTAAGAATGTTCTCATTAATCAAAAACCTAAGGATGGTGTCCTATTCCATTATTGTTATCCCATGAAAGAAATTAATAAAAGAAACATTTTAAAGGGGGTTTTACTCCATGAACTATATACACTATAACTGAACTACATACATGAGAAAATGTTTAAAAATAAAAATGTATACAAGAAAAAATAAAAATAGTAAAATAAATAAAATATTAAAACAAATATTGATGAAACAATATAAACATATAAGTGCACAAATGTAAATAATCAGTTAAAATAACACTGAAACTGCATAATACTGCAGAGAGACAGGAAAAAAAAACATAACAATGGCAAACACACTACAGAGTTATAGAGGCCACAATAAATGTGTACATTTCATCTTCTGCATTCTTGTCATCAGGAGCAGGATAATGTTCTGGTGAAGGTGGAGGTTGTGGGTAAAGAGGAGGAGGAAAAACATTCGGTGGTCCCTCCTCATTCCCTGATGAACTCCTGCAAAACATCGCAGCTGTCAAACCTCACATCACTTAAAAATCACAGTTGAAAAATGTATGCACAGCTTAATGACAGGTATACACAACTTACAGTAGGGCTAATCATTATTGTGGTGACAACACAAAAATAATAAAAAAAAACTGAATTACTATTTTTTATATTATAAAGCATTTTATTTAATTTTTATTAGCAGTAGAACTGAAGCCTGAATGAATCACATTAATTGCATTTAATGAGCACATAACTACACCACATTGACAAAATGGCAGACGATCTATATTTTCATTATCTTTGCAAACCGGGACATTTAAAAACTTTGCAACATCAATATATAAGAATTATATGACTCGTGTGTATATAGTTTTGTTATTGTGCAAGTAATACCTGTAAAAAAACAGAAAAATTGCTAAGACAGGAGCAACGTGTCTGCCGCACACGATTCCCAACAAATGAGGGCGCCGGTGTTTTCCGGTTGTACTTCTAACCACTGAAGTGCAAGAAGAATAACTATCACAGCACCCCATCATCTGCATATAAAGATCTCCCTATATCTATGTCCAGTGTTGGGAGTAATGCATTACAAAAGCAACAGTATTACAGCAGCATATTACTTTTTGCTGAAACCCAGTAATATAACGCATTACTAATAAAATGTAGGTAATATTATTACTCGTTACAATATCAGTATCGCAAGTTACAACAACATGTTTTTGCTCAAAATTAAGTGGTGAATTTACCAACACTGCAAAACATCACCAGCAAATAAATTCTGGGAGTAAAATGGTTTGTCCTGTTGCTCTGCAACAGCCCTGCAGAGTTTAGGTCCAACTCTAATTGAACATACCTGAATCAAGGTCTTCAGTTCTTGAAAACTAAAGGTATGTGTGTTGGAGCATGTCAGAGCTGAACTGTGCAGAACTGTGACCCTCAAGAAGCTGAGTTTGGGACTCCAAATGGCAGATTAGGCCATTACTGATTTCTGTACTAGTGTTGCTTTTAAGTAGGTTTACATGAGACTTGCTCATGTTAAAGAGCACAGAAGGCTAGATCTAGAGGTCGTTGTACCTGCCAACAGTGTGGAAAGAGTTTCAATCATCGAGGAAAACTTACAGTCCACATGAGGATTCACACTGGAGAGAAGCCTTACACCTGCCAACAGTGTGGAAAATGTTTCAGTGAACATGGGAACCTTAAAGTCCCATGAGGATTTACACAGAGGAGAAGTCTCAATGTGGAAGTGTTTTACACATAAAAGGAGAGAAGCCATTAATATGTGTCATTCTATAATTAGGGGTACATTTAGAATTTGACAATGTGAAAAAAGTTTTCCTGTTTCCCAAAAACCCGAACATTACCTTACATAGCTGCTTTGAAACAATCTATATTGTATAAAACTATATAAATAAAGGTGATCTGTAGGAATATGTGCATAAAATATCATCTATGTTTGCTACTGTCCACCATGTTACCTTTATTGGGTAACACAGGTAACTTAGTTGACATTTTTAGTGTTTTGGGCCTATACTCAGCATGGAAGCCTAGAACTACTGAGCATCTGGTATGTTTAAAAATATATTTTCATAAACAAAACAAAAGTTTTAGTTAAATTATCTTGCAATAATACTTGTGTAACACTGTTGACAGTCAATTAATCCACTCTTGACACAGGTTTGTTAGTTTAACCAATATTAGGGGAAAGAGAGAGAACATAACTTCTAGTGTTTCATCCATGTGCTTCTAGAGGAAATATCATCATACTCTGCAAAATATGTGAGAATGGGACAAACCATTTCTTTTTGAGGGGGGATTTTCTAGTGGGTAACTTAGTTGACAATGGTTTTTCAGACACAAATAAAACAAGTTACATCGCAATAAACACTTATTATTTTTGAAGCGCACACCCAAATGTCTTGATAACCTAATCTAACTGAAGGCAAAACTATGAAATTAATTTAAATATGAGGTAATTTTCATGCTTAAATGCAGAGTAGATTGAGCAACTTTACAAAATCAGACATTTGAATACCAGGGTTGTATGTGATATGAAGATATTTTTTAACAAAAGATATGGCTTTTTTAACATAGTGTACGTAGTGTGATTGGGAAAAATATAATTGTGTACTAGAAAATTAAGCATCAGCGCTTTATATTGATGATAATATATTAAAAATATACTAGTAGTTACTCTTGTCTTTCCTTTGTTAATAAAACCCTTTTTTTATGCTTCCTGTGTCGATATTACCGTATGAGAGGATTGAGAAGTAAAGAATATTTCACAAAATCTTTAGATTGATCAGATGAAACTTCCAATTTATGTAATTCTTATTTATTCAACAATATTTCATGTTCTTTACTGTCAAGGCGAAATCTTGGCTGGTGCCCCATAATCTTTGAAGGGAATTATCTGACACCTTAAGTGACATGCGACCAAAACCTCAATATTAATATTAATATTTAAGTCCAAACTCATTCCATTACTCACTTGTTTCATTACTCAAATTATATAATTTTATTATTGGCTATTATAGAGAACAGTGCATTTCAGGGCCCAGTTTTATGGTCATATCTCCACACTGATTGCAATAGTAGAGAAAGGTTTGCTACATTTTGACTGCATCTTGGTGGACTAAAACAAATAAATGTCTTAAATCTGATAAGGATGCAGCTCTTGTAAAGGGTAAATTGTGTTGCACAATTGTTTTCTATATATCCATGTATCACTTTGAATTGCTGTTTGTCTTTTTTGTGTGGATTACTGTTTTTGTTAGTACTGCCCAGGTTACACCTCAACGTTCCAAACAAATTGAATGTGGACTAATAATTGATGGACTTTGGAATAGAACTGTGACTATGACCCACTATAAATCTGCCATAGTTAATCACTTTAGAATGGGGTAAAATTGCATTTATTAGTACTGTATTAGTGGCAGTTTAACCATAATTATTGGACTTATTCTAGTCAGTAAACCTGAACATCACTCAATAAATGCCATAGTTAATGCGGATATAATTTTACCTATAATTTTAGAGGATCAAATCGTCTATATTAGTACTGTATTAGTGGCATTTTAGCCATAATTCTTGGCTTATTGTAATTGTTAGAATGGTCACGGATGAGCGATCTCCAAGTAAAACTGATCGTGCAGACCAAACCGTAAGCCGTAGAGACTTGAAACTTGGAGGAATGGGTAGTACTTAGACCACCTACAACGTGACCGTGGCTCGTCCCAATTGGCCTGATGGGGGTGCTACAGCAATCGAAAGTATGAAATTGCTCATAACTCCTAAACCGCCAATCGCAGGCTCAAGTGATAGTCTAGTCTAGTCCTAGGTTTTTTTTGCCAGAACCAAAACCAGTGCAGAAAGATTCTCTGGAGAGTGAATATCAATAATTCTCGAAAAAAAAGCTGAACTTCCGACTCACCATGGTAAAGGGATGCCAAAACGTTCGAAGGGGACAGGGACACTTTTAGTAAAATGCCTGTAACTTCTGAATGGAATAAGATATCTTCACCAAACTTGGCACACTTATGTAAGAGCTCAAGCTGAGGTTACAGGGAAAAATGTGGAGATTGGCCACATGGTGGCACTATAAGAGGGAAAAAAGTGCCACATGTCTCTTTGCGTATCTCAAAAAAACATGGCTGCCATTAGCAGATGAAATTTGAGCACCTATTAGCACAGTTTTTTTGCACATACACACAATATTCATATCGTGTGATAGACCTCCTCCTTCTGAACAACTTTGCCTCTAGAACCACTGCTGTCAATCAAACCATTTTTTAAATTATTGAAAAGATGTGAAAAACCTACTTTTGCGAACTAGTCCGAGGTTTTTCGCTCAGTTTGGAAAGAACCACCACAGTGCAATTCTCTGGACTCTGTAGGTCAATAATTATCAAAAACATGTTGAAATATACCCTTTGGGAAGCTGTAATGGGGTCTTTTAGAAAAGGGGTCTGTCCAAATATACCCAAAAGCCTATAAAGCCTAAACAAAAACTCAAAACTTCACAAAGCCCGCTGAGCACATGCAACAGGTGATTCTAAACACGCAAGCAAAGTTTCAGGGAGATCAGACCACAGCTGGAGCTATTACGGTCATAAATGCTGTAAAAACATCATATTTCTATGGTAAATTTTTTAATAATTGATTTAGGTGGTTATGGTTCTTGCTAAATAATATGAAATGTCTTTTTCATTGTGTTTAAATACCTAAAGCAATTGAACCCCGGTAATCCCTGCTTGCAGCTATATTTTTGATTAATAAACAAATCACTCATTAAGTGCAGTAATTAATGTGGATTTAACTTTTACTTAAGAACAGGGGGTCAAATTGATTTTATTACACTATTTTAGCAATTTATAACTGCAAAACCAGCTTTAATTTGTCATATTTACTAGCTTCATGTTGTATGAATAAATTAATAGATGTGAATAACTGAAATATACCCAAGTGCATTACACTAAGTAAAAAAAAAACAACAAAAAACTAAACGATGTAGTGAGGCAGAGTTTTATTTTTTTTATTTTTTTTTTATTATATATTTTTTCATTGCCACAGACATTACACAAACATTCGCTGATGCTAAATTTTTAATGAAGCCTGTGTGTGATCAGTTCAAAGATATTTTTGATAGTAATAAAACAAATTATTTGTGTTATACTATAACAATAATTACTTTGATTTCCAACAATACAAATAGAGATTGAGAAAAGCAAGTCTATATGGGAATTTATACATAGGAGTTCAGCTGTAGTCTCACTTTATCATGCAGCTTAAAGTACTATGGGAAGAATCTCTCTACACTCTATTGTAATTCATCAACACAGATTCACTGATGATCCAGGATAAACATAAAACCCAGGATAGAGCGGCTGAGCAAATGTGGTCTGGACTGTGTGAATGAGACTCATTGTGTCAGAGACGCTGTAGAAGGACAGAGTTCCTGCACTGTGATCCACATACACTCCTATTCTACTACTTATGGCCTCTACAAGAAGATCAGTCTCTACGTTACTGTGTATGAATGTGTACCTGGAGGGAGAACAGAACAAACTCCAGGACTGATCATTATATCCAAACCAACACTCTTTTCCTCCCTTCCTGCTGATGCTCTTATATGACACAGATATTAACACGCTGCCATTCCACTCAATCTCCCAGTAGCATCGTCCACACACACTCTCTCTACACAAGAGCTGCTTATACACCTCAAACCTGTCAGGATGATCAGGATACGGCTGGACTGTGTTAGTGTACATAATCTCTCTGTTGCTCTCAGACAGATGAAGGTATTTATTCACTGTGTTTAGATCCAGAGTGAGCTGATGGGAATCTGATAAAGATAAAAAGACATCAAGAGCAGGAATTATGAATCTTTTTGATCTTTCAATGTATCTAGATTATAAGGCTAGTTATAAGGTTAAGAGTACCCTTAGTGAAACATGGGCAAAAAAAAACTCCACTTAAGAAACTTTAAAACTGTCATTAAGTATTTTTTTCTTAAAAGGAGAACTCCACTTCCAGAACAACAATTTACAAAAAATTTACTCACCCCCTTGTCATCCAAGATGTTCATGTCTTTCTGTCCTCAGTTGTAAAGAAATTATGGTTTTTGAGGAAAGCATTTCAGGATTTTCTCCATATAATGGACTTCATTGGTGCCCCGATTCTGAACTTCCAAAATGTAGTTTAAATGCAGCTTCAAAGGCCTCTAAATGATCCCAGCTGAGGAAGAAGGGTCTTATTTAGTGAAACAATCTGTAATTTTTTTTGAAAAATAAAAATTTGTATACATTAAGCACAAAAGCTTGTGTAGCACAGGCTCTGGGATGCGCGTCCATGATGCTACGAATTAGTGATGGGTCGTTCTTGACTAAATTAATTCATTTTGAATGAATCTTTAATGTGACTCGGGAAGAACGAGTTGTCTCGGGGAGAGATTCGTTCAGTTGTGCATACGCAACATCCTATTAGGTTCTGTACTGGAATAAGTTCACCTGTTTCGAGTCTTCTCAAACCCGAAAATTTAAGAGGTGAAGTGAGCTAATCATAGACTAAAGACCTAGGTAAACAATCTTTTCTGTTTTTTACAGCATTATAGTTTTGTCTTGTTTGTAGTGCGATCAACGTTTGTGTAAGCAGTAGATGTATTAGGGAAGTAACATGTAACATTTTAATTATAATTTGCTGAAATAAACTAAATGACTCGAAAAAAGATATGTTAATTTTGCTGAACGAGAATCAAAAGGTCCGAGTCAGTAAAATGATCTGAACTTCCCGTTACTTCTACTAATCACGTCTAAGTTCATCGTCTGTGTACTCCAACTCTAAAAGGTAGAGGTTGTAGCTTTTTGTTTGTAAACAGCGTTTGACTTACTTGCACTTTCTTAGTCTTTGCGAGTTCGCTTTGTAAACACTGGGTCTGTAGTTCCGCGTGACCTTTCGACGTGATTCAATAGTAGTGTCTTGAACGTGCATCCCAGAGCCTGTGCTACACAAGCTTTTGTGCTTAAAAAGTATACAAATTTTTATTTTTCAAAAAAATTACAGATCATTTCGCTAGATAAGATCCTTTCTCCTCGGCTGGGATCGTTTAGAGCCCTTTGAAGCTGCATTTAAACTACATTTTGGAAGTTCAAAATCGGGGCACCAATGAAGTCCATTATATGGAGAAAAGTCCTGAAATGCTTTCCTCAAAAACCATAATTTCTTCATAACTGAAGACAGAAAGACATGAACATCTTGGATGACAAGGGGATGAGTAAATTATTCGTGAATTGTTTTTCTGGAAGTGGACTTCTCCTTTAAGTTCTGCTACGCATTGTAACTTAGTAGCCATTTAACCCTGAAAAAAGTAATGGACCAAAATATCTCCCTTAAGTCAACTAAACTCAAACATGATGGATAATTTTGTTTTAACCTAGGAAGAGGGATCACCAATGTGGATTTTTTGTGATTGAATTAAGCCTGTTGAAAGTATGACATGAAACAGGTAATTCACTTTTATTTTTTTAAAATACATTTTTTTCATCACTACCACTGTGCATTATCTCATCTCATTCTACAATATTTTTCTTTATTATGTAAGGGTTTTCACAAAACCAGGCCCAGAACTCTTCATGTTCAGTGTATCACAGTACAGCCTACCAGATATCCTATGATCATAATTTACGTGATGAGTAAGAAAACTCTTCTATCATGTTTCTTTTAATCTTCTACAGCAAGAACATGAACACTTGAAGAACGCATAAAGAACTTGAGTTTTTCTGCTTGCTTTGAGTTGACTTACATTGTAGGAAGTCATTTCTGGTCCTGGGAACAATGCTGCTGGATGTGACTGAAAATCATGAGACATGGACAGTGTTAATATCATGCCAAGAGAAAATGATCCTGCATCCATTCCTAAGACATTTCTAATATGATGTTCTACATGATACAAGATGATAAGCTCATTTCTGACAGGAGATGAATCTCTAGGACTTTACCTCTATCTGAGATCTTTTTGATCTTCTCTTTGCAGAAATCCAGTTTGTCTTTCAGCTGACAGACAGACTCTTTTACATTAACAAAAGAGAAGAGAGAACTGAAGGAAATGATGGATTCATTTGTAGATTCAGGAGGTGCTGGGAGAGACTGGAAACTCTACAGAAAACAGAAATTAAAAAAAACTCATCATCACTCCACACTTAACCCAATAACCTGCACTCCCAGTAAAAAAGTTGGAATAAAACATCTTTTTAGAACATGAAGTGTAACAGGTCAAAAGTGTCACATTGTAAAGTTGAGTATATTTGCTTAGAAAAAGCAGTTCAAAGGCTATAACTAGATTTACCATCATTTACGACTTATGAGCAAAGGACCATTAGGGCACAGTACCAAGGTCATGTATTGTTTGGTTTCAGTATGCTCATTAACTGCTAATATAAAACCTTACTTCCTGTTTGGGGTTTTCATGATCAAATTCATCAGTGTCACTAGGAACACTTATGAAAATTATGATGAAATGTTTTAGTAGGTTTGAAAATGTCCTGCTTTTGGAAACATTATGCAAAATTAATATTATAAAAGGAATCCTTGATGAACGAACAATTGAGTATGGGATGTTCAAAATAATCTCTCAATACATAATTGATATGTGTGATCAGTTTTTAATTAGAAATACAGTCTAAATTTAATGATCACTTGAAATTGGAGTCAGGTTAAACACAGAGCTAGACTAAAATTGAAACTGAATCCTGATAAATTAAGGGAGAAGTCCACTTCCATAACAGAAATTTACAGATAATGTACTCACCCCCTTGTCATCAAATTTGTTAATTTCTTTCTTTATTCAGTCGTAAAGAAATTATGCTTTTGGAGGAAAACATTTCAGGATTTCCCTCCATACAGTTGACTTCTGTGGTCCCATAGAACTTCCAAAATGCAGTGTCAAAGGGCTCTAAACGATCCCAGCCAAGTAAGAAGGGTCTTATCTTGTGAAACGATCGGTTATTTTCTTTAAAAAAATGGTAAATTATTATACTTTTTAACCTCAAACTCCCTACTCATTTTCTCCTCCAACATCAAATTCATCCTACATTGCGGCAGAAGTACCGACCCAGTGTATACAAAGTGAACGTGCGAAGAAGATCAAATGCCCTTTACAAAAAAAAAAAAAGGTAAAACAGTGATAGTTGGAGAAGAAAACGAGATGGTAGTTTTTCGACATACCCTAACTGTCATGAACCGGAATACTAATAGTATTAGTATTAGTATTAGTATTATAGAATAATAGTTCACACAGAGCTAGGCAAGATGAGCATTTGAGGTTAAAAAGTATATAAATTGTATTTTTTTTTTAAATAATCATTGTTTTGCTAGATAAGACCCTTCTTCCTGGGCAAGGATTGTTTAGAGCCCTTTGAAGCTGCATTTACACTGCATGTTGGAAGTTCGAACTCGGGGTGCCATAGTCCACTATATGGAGAGAAATCCTGAAATGTTTTCCTCAAAAAACATAATTTCTTTACAACTGAAGAAAGAAACACATGAACATCTTGGACAACAAGTAGGTGAGTACATTATCTGTAAATTTTTGTTCTGGAAGTGAACTTCTTTAAGTAAAAGACCTACACACATTATACCTCCGTCCACACCATTGGATTCTGTCGTCGGGCCAATTGGGTGGTTCTTACATAACAGAATTCCTAGTAACATTGCATTCTGCTCTCATGAAATGTTTCTCTGTGAGAGCAGGATCTTGCTCAGGTCCACTATGATCTTGTTGTTTTAAATCTCTGTTACCTGCAGGAACTGGATGTTATCCTGTGTGTGTAAAAGCTTCTCCAGCTCAGCATTTCTCCTCTTCAGATCATTGATCTCCTGCTTTAGTTGCTCCATACGTCCTTTAGCTGGACTCACTGCAGCCCGTTCTTGATCTCTGATCCACTGTGTCACTTCAGATTGTCTTCTCTCAATAGAGCGGATGAGCTCAGTAAAGATCCTCTCACAGTCCTGCACTGCTGTCCGTGCAGAGTGCTGTTAAACACAGTCACACAGTGGCTTCAGTGAAAGAGGAGACATTGGAGTCTATGACTTCTTAAACTTCTCTTCTTCTCCAGACTTACCTTTTGAGACTTCACAGCCTCTCTCAGCTGCTGAAGATCTTGCTCTCTTTGCTGGATACTCTGCTGGAACCTTCTATGCATCTCCTTTAGCTGCTTCTGGAGGACAAACCAATAACAGAAAAATGTCATGAAACTACTCTCCCCGTGAGACTGAGGCGTGAAAGATCTAGCATGGTAAGATTATAGAATAAAACGTAAGTGTCATCATTACTATATCATTGTCCAGTATTATAAGGATAGTTTACCAAAAAATGTTAATCAAGGCTTTACTAATAATTTAACTTCATACCCGTTTCTCCATCCTTTGTGCTGCAGCTGATACAGTGTCATGATTTTTATGTTCATCCATTGTACACGTCACACATATACATTTCTGGTCAGTACGACAGAAGATCTCAAGGAGCTTCTCATGTTTCAGGCAAAACATCTCCTGCAGTCGTCCAGTGGCTTCAGTCAAATTGTGTCTTTTTCCTTTAAAGAAACTGTCATGTTGTTCAAGGTGTTCCTGACAGTAAGAGTTCAGACACACCAGACAGGACTTGATGGCTTTGTATTTTCTTCCAGTACAGACGTCACATTGCACATCTCCAGCTCCAGCATAACAGTCAGCAGGAAGTTTGGTCTTCTTCAGTTTTTTCACCACGTCAGTCAGCATGGTGTTTCTAGCTAAAGTAGGTCTTGGACTGAAGGTCTGTCTGCACTGAGGGCAGCTGTAGACTCTCTTCTGATCCTCCTGATCCCAGTGGCCTGTAATGCAGCTCTTACAATAATTGTGTCCACAGGAAGTCGTCACCGGATCCTTCAGAAGATCCAGACACACTGGACAGATGAACTCATCCTGAGAAAATCTGGCTTCTGCCATTTCATAGAATGAAACACAAATGCAGACAGCTCAACTACACTTCAGTTCTTCTTCCCTAAACGCAGGAGATTTCTGTTTCCTGCTTCTGTGCTTGAGTGACGTGTATAAAAGAGGTTTGTATGCAAGTCTAAAGGTCGCAAATAATAAAAGGCCCACTAGATCTGAGTCTCAGAGAGCATACAAGTTACAGGCAACACCCTTAAAACCTGCAATAATGCTGGATCGTAATTACTACACTTTTACTGCAGGACGAAAAACAATGTCCATATTTACAGTTCCTTCATTTCCCCATCAGTGTTTTCACTTTGTGAATCATGAAATATATAGTCATTTCAGTGATGTTTTCATACATATCAACATTTGGGGTCTCAGATTATCTCCTCATCATGTCAGTCCTTCAGCATTTTTTTTATTTATTATTTTTTGTGAGTGCATTGGTATGAAGGTACTTAACTATTCACCTGTGTCAATTATGAAAATACATAAACATTTCTGAAGATTAGGTTATGATTTGAAATAAAAAGCAGATGCTCCCTGGTGAAAAAAACAGCATATGCTGGTAGGTATGTTTTGATGCTGGTTTAAGCTGGTCCTTTGCTGGTTTATGCTGTCCATGACCAGCATAACCCAGCAAAGGACCAGCATAACCCAGCAAAGGACCAGCATAAATCAGCTAAGGACCAGCTTAAACCAGCATCAAAACATACCTACCAGCATATGCTGTTTTTTTTTTCACCAGGGGACAGATGCTATAATGATTTTAATGAGATATATTATTTGTCAAATCAATGACGTGTCATCAAGTAGTCCAGTGGTTCCCAAACTTTTTATGCCGGGCCCTCCTTTTGCAAAATACAAAAAAATTAAACAAAAAATGTTTCATTTAACTCAATAATTTTAATGATACTAAAAAAAAAAAAAAAATCACAAGCCAATAAAATAAAAACGTTTATTGAAAGTAACAATAAAATTGGACAGAAAATATATGAATCATACATCTCATATATTATTTTTATTTAGTTCTATGAAACAGAATGAGATATAGCTTTTTTTTGACTAATTATCAAAATAATGTATAGTCCTACAAAGCTATTATTATCAGAGCATGTGACCAGAGCTTACCGTCACGAGAGGATAGCGTCATTTTACCAGCGTTATCCAGTACAGCAGTACTACATGTTACAGTACAGTATGCGATGCTATCGCAAACAGGAACATAAACATTTTCTGTCGGCGCGTTATTTGAGTGGACTTTGCTTTTCCGTTGAGCATAAGCGGTACACGAGTGGAGCATTCATATGGGCCATGAGCAACTCATTCATAACATTCATAGAGCGGAATATTGAGCGGAGCGCGCTGAATACTGCCGGGCGGCGCAGATGATATTTTCGGCCGTTTATCTCTTTCGAATCTCTATAAAAATCGTATGACTATACACAAGCCTTGCCGCGCCCCTCTTATCATAACTCCGCGCCCCCAGTTTGGGAACCTCTGAAGTAGTCAAACTGATCGATTTCTGAGATAAACAATAAACTTTAAGTCAATATAAAACTACCCTAGACGTTAATCAGTGATAGACACTTTGACAGAGATAATTTACCTAATATAGGTATGACTTTTAAAAATGCCATTTTGTAATCCTACAGTATATAGCCTGTAGTTTTCCACAAAATTAGCATTGCAGAATGTCCTGCAGAGATGTATACTTTCCTCCAGGATTGCACAATGCAGAGGACAGACTAAAATCGGTTGACCATGAATGAAGCTGCCATGTGTAAGGAAGGGTCAGTTCCATTGTGATGACAGTTTTTGTTCTGTGCTGTCTATTAAAGCAGGAAAAATGGACTGGATGCTTCTACAGATTCATTAGTTACGATTAATCTCAAAAGAAAATATTTCATCTTTACCCTGTTGAAAAATCTAACATAAACTAGTATGAATTATGTGTTGGTTCAGGCTGGTTTATTATGGTTAGAGCTGATAGTGTTCTTAAACAAACTGAGCTGGTGTACCTATATATCGGAGATTTTGTTAACCAAAAATTGTCTTTACAGAATAGTATTTCACTATTTTGCAGTACGACAGTGTGACGTCACGAGGTTGGTTTGCTTCAATAGCCCAGTGAAGTAATATAAACATTTTTTGACATTTTGAACATGCGCTTGGTTTGAAATGGAGGAAGATGAACTTAAAAGTACTGTTGAGCCCAAAATAAGTGCAATAGCTTATGCATTTCAGATACAGTGATGGGACCAAGCAGTAATACTGTTAGGGGTGGAAGAAGTCATGAACTGCTGGTTTGGGGTAATGATGTTTACTTTTTTAATAAAAATAATACATTGATTTAAACAAATTGTTTAAAAGGCTCAGAAGTGGCATGAATGAATTCAATGCATTTAAATTCATAATGTTTTTGAATATAGAAATGTAAAATGATTCTGTGAAATGATAAAATGAAAAAGGGCCAGTAGGTGGCAGCATGTCACTGTCTTTGCCACTTATTCTTTCAATCAATTCATTCAAACGGCTGATTTATTCAGGAACCAAGCTAGTGACTGTCCTTGTGAATGGGTGATTTAATCACTGACTCACTAGATAAAAAAATGCACATTTATTCATAAACACAACATCGCTGTGTTTTCCTGTAGATGCGCAATTATTTTCATTGACAAATAGAGCACAAATTCTATTCTGTAAAGTCTTCTTGTTTATTGAACTGCTGTATAAAATCAACACCACATTTGCAAACTCTCTTTATAATCATTAAAAGCTGTCACTCATCTCAGTTCATGCAAGTTTTTTCGGCTAGATGACATAATTTCAGGTATGTTAAACACAGCTTTACCCATTTAAAATGTTCTAATCTGCTAAAGCAAGATGTTTACATTTTCATCAAAAATCACGGTTCTTCCTAAATAATTTACCTGAAGAGGTCTGCTTTCACAGTGTATTCAGTAAGGAGTAGAACGCGCACCGACAGAGGGGCATTTCCATTTGCTGCAGTGTACAGGTTTAGTGACAAGTACTTAAAGAACAAAATGCTCATTTTTATATTGACCTTTTTATGTTCATAAAAATATTAGCACATTTTAAGAAAATTGCTAAAGTTTTTTAGTTTAGTAGTCTGGCTCAGAACCAGCCAAAGCACAAAAGCAGACATAAATAAAACATTTTATCACATGACATGCTGAACATTCCAATCACACTTTACACATCAAAGTGTTACTTTACGTTCCAAACTGTGATCATGTGTAAACTGCTTTTCTCCAGTGTGAATGTTAATGTGTTTTTTAAGGCTTGATTGTTCAGTAAAACTCTTTCCACATTGTTGGCAGGTGAAAGGTTTCTCTCCAGTATGAATTCTTATGTGGACATCGAGATGTTGTTTACATGTAAAACTTTTTCCACATTGACAGCATGTGTAAGGCTTTTTGCCAGTATGAATTCTCATGTGGTTTTTAACACTTGTTTCTCGAGTGAAGCTCTTTCCACACAGTTTGCAGGTGAAAGGTTTCTCTCCAGTGTGGATTCTCATGTGGACATCAAGTTTTTTCTTATGTGTAAAACTCCTTTCACATTGAGAGCACGTGTAAGGCTTCTCTCCAGAATGAATTTTCAAGTGGTTTTTAAGGCTTGATTTCCGAATAAAGCTCTTTCCACAAAGTTTGCAGGTGAAAGGCTTTTCTCCAGTGTGAATTTTCATGTGCCTTCTAAGAGTTTCTTTAAGAGTAAAACCTATTCCACATTGATGGCAGGTGTACGGCTTTTCTCCGGTGTGAATAGTCATGTGCCTTCTAAGAGTTTCTTTAAGAGTAAAACTTACTTCACATTGAGGACATGTGTAAGGCTTTTCTCCAGTGTGAATTCTCATGTGCCTTCTAAGAGTGTCTTTATGTGTAAAACTTATTCCACATTGAGAGCATGTGTAAGGCTTTTCTCCAGTGTGAATTCTCATGTGGGAATTAAGGTCTCCAAATCTGCTGAAACTCTTTCCACACTGTTGGCAGGTCAAATAACGTAGATCTCCTGCCTTATGAGCTCTTTTTTGCGTCTTTACAGTCTGCGAGCAACTAAATGATTTTTCTCCAGTCGTGAAATTACAATGTTTTTCATACTGATCGTTGTCTTCATTTTCATTGGGTTCTTGACTCTCCTTTTTCAGTGACATTAAGTCTAAAGCAAAAAAGACAAATGCAAGTTAAAAACCAGTTTTAATGGTACAAAACAAACATCAAAACCTCACAAAACAAAAATCACAAAACCTCTTCTTCACTTTCTTCAGGACATGTTCCAGAAACTTTCAAAATGGCAGTTATCAAACCCCAAACAGGTTAATTTTATTGTAAATCTCAAATCATTTATTTCTAAAATATAAAAAAAATTGTGTCAAATATATTCATTTTTGCATAGTAATAGTATCTTTGAGGATTTAAACCCCATCATAGTACAGAAACTGTGAATGAAGAAATGCAAGTATGGAGTGCCACAGGGCTCAGTACTAGGTCCTCTGCTTTTCCCCTAAGGGATATTACTTCACTTTTATGCAAAATAAAATATATTTTTAAATTTTCTTGCACCCTCACAAAGCTTCTAAAATTTTCTCAAGCAGTCAATTTAAAAAATCTGCTTTGAATGGCTGAAACTCCTCAGTACATAAGCAACCTTTCACTGTGCTAAAATCCATTATTTTTTAATCACAGTCACAAAAATTCTGGCTTAAATTTTTTTCCCTTAATAGCCTTCATTGTCTGAGACTCTCAGTTTAAGACTTTTCAGTTAAAAACATATACATGATGTTAATTGTGACATCTCTGATTATTATTATTATTATTATTATTATTATTATTATTATTACAGGAAGTGAAGTGGGAGAGAGAGGGTGGAGGAATCAGAAAAGGTCCTCAGGACCCCAAAGTGCAATGGCGCTAAATGTTGGCACGCTGCCTATGAAGCTATTGATGTCTTTGATTTAAAATTATTTATGGCACCTTTGGTAATATTGTTCGTGAAACCCATATATGGAACCCATTCAAAATGACATTCACTATTATTAAGCAAATAAGGTAAAAATAAATGTTTATTATAAGACAAGGAAAGTGTTGTTTGACCTTGCCTGCATGTCAACCTGTTGTTGGGGACTCCTAAAAACAAAATATGAACCTTTCATAATCCATAATAGGGGCACTTTAAGCTGGTCCACCAATGTGATTGCGTGAATGTTCGGTCACATCTCCCTCCTCTAATTACATGACAGATTAGTCACCCCGCTTTATTTCGGGATTTCTCAATTTACAAATTAACCACTGACTAATGCCTAGCTTCGTAGTAGGATCTTCTCAGGTTTACTAGAATGCAGCATTAGTATTTGTCTGGTCAAGTGATCTCAATGGCTGTTCGAAATGCAATACTATCATACTACTCTTACTATTTCTGCATTGCCCAGTATGTATACTGTGCATAGTATGCAATTTTTCTGTAAGCATAGAATACCTGGATGACCTATTACATTTGCCAGAATCTGCTAAAAATAACTCAAGTACACTCAAATCAGTATAGAAGCTGTGTTCTGAATGGCATACTACCATACAACTCCTACTATATTGCAGTATGCTATGTGTATAATGTGTATAGTATGCAAATTGTCTGTATGCATGGAATACCCGAATAACCAGCTACATTTGCTGAAATTTTTTATGTATGCATCTGAAGACACTGCATGGGATACTGTTTCCCAGAATGCAATGCGCTCCATGTGACATTTCATCTTCAAATGTGTGAGTGAACTGGAGGCGGGGAATAGCAACTATAAATGTAACATGTATATGTACATAATATACATATAAACTTAAAACTGTCATTGTGTATCTAAAAACAATATCGTTAGTAGAACCTAAATTGTACTTTAATGTCTACGGCACTTTTCCGATCAAGTAAAATGACGTCACCTTTATCTCTATAGTGCTTTATACAGTAGTGATTGTTTCAAAGATATTAAATAATAATAATAATAATAATAATAATAATATTGCAGAAATATAATATATAAATAACACATATAAATAAAAGTAGTATTTCAACTATGCAAACTGAATTCAGATTCCATTCAAAGCAGCTCTAAAAAGAATTGGAGTGTATTTATCTAAGGACAAATAGACCAATTTGTCGGCAGAGGCTATTTACAATAACTCCACCCAACAATGCCTCGCTGTGATAAACAGCACTGCAAAAGACACCTGTTTTTCTGTAGTATCAGTGGCGCAGGGAGTAAAAGACCCATGTTCGAATCCGCCTTTTGTCAAACTCATGATTTCCTTTTCCCATCACATACCAAATCAGAAAGGCATTTATCTTCAATAAAAATAAAGTAAATATTTTAAAGTGAAAATTAAAGGCCTAATTAATAATACAGTGTTATACTTAGCTCTGGCATTCATCTAATAATATTATATGATAATTTATGTTATTGCATACTGTTTTACAATGTACTACAGTACTGAAGAATAAATATCTTACATCTAATTACTATTTACATGCTAAAGAAATGCTGCTATTTTAGTGCAAACAGAATTTATTATTATTTGCAGTTCTGTCCAAGATGTAAACTATGTAAACTTTCATCAACTATGAAATGAGTTCAATTGGGCAATATAGCATTTTTTACTAGTATTTTTTACCTTAACAAGCCTTTGTAAAAAGAAGGTAACATCCTTGACAGCTGTGCTGAATTAATGTTAAGTGTTTGTCATGTGACAAGCATACTACTCTGAAAAATATTTTGCTTATTGTATACTGTTTCACACACTTTTCTTCAAAAAATAGTAGGCAGTATGCACTGTGTACTGGGCAGTAGGCAGTAAGCAAGTATGCCATTTTGAACACAGCTGCAGTCACATAAAACTGCTTTAATTAGGACACTCTTTAAAAACATTGTTAATTTCTGTAGAGTTGGACATTTTAATAAGGATCAAATGAGTGAGTTCAGCTTTGAGAATGAGAACCAACCTGTTTGTTCCTCAGTATCTTCATGTTTGATTCTGAATGTTTCTTCAATCTTCATGTCTTCACTCTCCACTTTAATAAATGCCATCTTTATAATAGTGTCACATGGATCTCAGCTGCTTTTTCTGTGTGTTTGGCAGAAAGCAAAATAAACACAAACTATATCTCTGGGTGCATCTTAATCAGCTCCCTAGTTCAGTAGTCAGCACACTGAGGTATGGGAAAGTCAATCAGAGAGACATAGCTAGAGAGAGGTAATAGTCAGAGTGATTCTAATAAAGTAGCATTCAAATTAATAATTATATATATATATATATATATATATATATATATATATATATATATATATATATATATAAAATATAGAAGGTTCGAATTTGTACTTGATATTTACTTATTAGTAGGTTATTTTTAATTTACATTTGGTTTGTAAAGGTTATCCTTACACACGTTTGTTGTTATTGTTTTATTTACACTGTTCCATAAAGTTCCGCTTCTCCATCACTAGTTGGCAGTGATTGAATTCGTGTTTATGATAAACTGATTCACGATATAGGGAGCGAAATGACAAGCACCGTTTCTGGTATTTATATGTGGATGCGCTTAACTCACACAAAATAACCTTCACTAACATCACTGGATAAAACATTTTAGCGGTTCATTTGGTAATGATTCATTTCACGTTTCTACATAAAATCACTGTTAACGAGTTGTATTCACTGTGTTGATTTAAACACTTTAAATGTTATGAAGCACACACCTTTCTACAGCTGAATCTCAGATGCAGGAGCGCAGCGCCGCCTTATGACGTCAAATCGCCATACCAAAACAAAAGTCTTATTCGCTAAAGCATAGAATTTTACATCAGAAAACAAATATAAACAATAAGGTATATTAGAAATTACAGAGATATCAAAACCCCAAAGCTGTCAATATCGTTAAGCTGTACAAATGCAACTGGGAAGTGATTTCAATTCAGGATAAATTACAGAGCATTTGTGATATTCTCAATCAAGGATAAACTCCAGTAACTTGGTTTTAAAATTACAGGATTGAGAACAACTTATAATTATTACAAATTGATTTTAATTAAGATTTAGATTAAAATTAAATTTGTGTTTGCAGATAGATTTAACTATTTCGTTTAATTTAAACTAAAATCTTATAACAACCTATTCATCTTATTCCAACTTACTTTCTCCCCAGAACATAGACAATAACTCAAAATTCAGCTTTATTTGGTTAAAGTGGATTTTTCACTAAATGTCCATGACTGCAAAAAGATTACACTGACTGTAAGTATAAAACAGTTGATTGACTGTCTAAATGATTTTTTTTTAAATTAAAATAGTTAAAATAATTTATTGTAAATGTAAATTAAAGGTGATTTAAATTTCCCCAGATTATCTTTATTAAAAGTGTTTGTTTAGAGTTTGTTTATAATCTGTGCTAAAATGTGATTATAATATAAACAAATCACCTATTAAGATGCTATATTTCAATTATTGAAAACTGATTCACAAACATAATTTTCCTTGCCATCAGCCCTCTATGAATAACAGATACACAGTGAAAATAAACAAATCTGTCTTCTATAAGGACCGAATGGAAAGGATCTTATTGATTTCAGCGTTATTGTTCTTTTACATGAGCAGCTTAGTTTAAATGACAGTTTTTGCAGTATAAATGAATATGGTTCATTGATTATGACCTTTTCAGTCACTTTAATTGGCAAAACCCATCCCAACATATTCAGTTGTTACTCCTCATCTTCCCTTATTAAGAGTAAACAGTTCAGTTAATAAATACAAGACACAATAAACTGTTTATTAGAAACTCATACTCTAGATTTTGAGTTTTTTTGAGTTTTTATATATATATATATATATATATATATATATATATATATATATATATATATATATATATATATATATATGAACAACTATATATATATATATATATATATATATATATATATATATGAGAGCAACTTC
Source organism: Cirrhinus mrigala (assembly GCA_036247105.1). Taxonomy (NCBI): domain Eukaryota; kingdom Metazoa; phylum Chordata; class Actinopteri; order Cypriniformes; family Cyprinidae; genus Cirrhinus; species Cirrhinus mrigala. The sequence goes on along the minus strand of CM070010.1, from coordinate 14,085,101 downwards.
GACCTACATCTAGCAACAATACTTGATTTTTTTTTTTTTTTAAATTTAAGAACATTACAGAAATAATATAATTAACATTACAATAATATATTTGATTTCTCTTCTTATTCTTCTTATTGTTATTAATATTACTACTATATTTTAACAACAGTGACCCACTGAATGTGGTGAGTGGGAACTAACACCTTTTTTATCCTTTATGCCTTTTTGTTCATAGATACTTCTTGGACATCAATCCAGAGACAGGTACAAACTCAAAGAGGCTGAGAAGACATATCAACCAGCAAGTCTGTACACTGATCAGCAAACTCAGTGAGTTTGAATGTATGTCAATCTAATGGTAAAACAGTTTGCACTACAAACTAGTGTTGTTTTTGGCGGCCTGTTTTATATGTAGTTTTAGTCTAGTCTTTGTGTGAAGCTGTCATTTTAGTTTTTATTAGTTTTAGTCACGTTCATACTCATTTTAGTCTAGTCAAGTTTCAGTCAACTAAAAGTCTGAGCATTGTAGTCTTATTTTAGTCAGAATTATCCATGACTATTTTCGTCTAGTTTTAGTCAACGAAAACTGATGACATTTTAGTCTAGTTTTAGTTGACAAAAACTGATGACATTTAGTCTCGTTTTAGTCAATGAAAATTGTATTTTAGTCTTTTTTTAGTAATGCAATTCTATTTAACCCAGTCAATATAGTATAAGTACAGTAGTAGTATAGACGAAACCCAAATTTTCTTTTAGCCAAACCCATTTCAAACAAGGTTATCTTATTATATTATTGTTACCTTACAGACTCAATAATACACCTATTCCAGACATGGAAGACACTCTGATTTGAATTTACAACATTTATTTATCAACCAAACATGTTAGAAGTACACACACAGTGTTTTTTCCTGTGATTTTGTGTCCGCATTTCTCCTCATCTTTTTCCACAATACATTCCGTTTTCTTTTCCACTTCTATGTAAAGAAAGTTTTTCCAAATGTCGTTTCTTCTTTTTCTCCCAAAGACGAACCATCGGTCATCGGTCTCTTTCTCTGTGTCAGACTTAACTTTGTTTGTTGTCGTCTTCTAAATAATGCCACGAACAGGGCTTGAGGAAGTGACGTCGCCTGCATCTGCGCAGTGTGACCTGATGCAGCCCACTTTAGAAATACTGCAAAATAATAATAATAATGTGACTAAACAAAACCAAATAACGTTATAACATTTTGTTTCGTCTCGTTTTGGTCAACGAAGTGAAGAGACATTTTAGCATAGTTTTTATTTTGTAAACCACATTTAATCTTGTTTTTATTCATCAACAATATTGCATTATACATTTAATTATAGCCATCTTCACATGAGCAGCATTTACGTTGCGTCTCGTCTCGTTTTCTTCACGTGATAAAGGTTCGTTGACGACGATATTTAGTCATAATTTTCGTTGACAAAAGCAACACTACTACAAACCAGTGTGTTCATAATTAGTATTGTACATTAAACTAATATGGTAAGACACCAGTTTGCAATATCAAGCAGCAAAACAAGCTTTTTGTGCAGCTAAAAATAGCTGGAAGTGGATGGGACCGGACACAAAAAAATTACATATGGTTGCACCCACTCTTATGGGAAAAATAAGGTGGATAGCAGTGGTACCCAAACTTGGTCCTGGATGGCCAGTGTTCTGCAGAGTTTAGCTCCAACTTGCCTTAACACACCTGCTGGGAAGTTTCTAGTATGTCTAGTAAGAGCTTGATTAGCTGGTTCAGGTGTGTCTAACTGGGGTTGGAGCTAAACTCTGCAGGACACCAGCCCTCCAGGACCAAGCGCCCCTGTTCTATAGTGTGTCCTGGTTCAGTGGAGAGAAGCATGTATGACCATTTGAACCTCTATGCTGAAAAGTTTAGACAGAATTTATTAAACTGCAAAATAAATTTGTAAAATTGATTATGTTTTGTGTTTATTAGCGTTGAACATATCTTTCCATTGTTAAAGGTTACTGATTATTGTTTAGATTATAGGTTATTGATTCCAGTGTTATAGTTTAACATACAATTTTAAATTTGTAGTATTTTATAATAAATTAACAGTAAATTTTAAATTAAAGGTTTTTAATTAACAGTACATTTTATAGTGAATTAAAAGAACATTACTAGATACTGATTTGCATTATTTTTACAGTTTACACTGTAATTCTACAGCAGAATACTGCTAAATTACAGTAATCTGATGGCATTAACTGTAACTTCACAGCTAAATACAGTAATTTTACTACAGGAGCATACTGCTAAATCACAGTTTGGAATAACTAAGGAAATGTCACAGTATATAGCTGTCATTTCACAATTATTTGCAGTAAAAATGAAACAGTAACTTACTGTGAAAGTATTCTAACTAGTTTACTGTAATATACTGTGCATTTATATGAAAGTAATACAACTAGTAGCAAGTAAATTTTCTGTGAATTTACAGCCAATTTTCTTACGGTGTAGTCCCTGGTGAAAAAATCAGCATATGCTGGTAGTTATGTTTTAATGCTGGGATGCTGGTTAGGTATGTTTTGATGCTGGTTTATGCTGGTCCTTTACTGGGTTATGCTGGTCCTTGACCAGCAACATGACCAGCATAAACCAGCAAAGGACCAGCCTAAACCAGCATCAAAACATACCTAACCAGCATCCCAGCATCAAAACATACCTACCAGCATATGCTGTTTTTTTCACCAGGGGTGTTCCTTTTAATTGGGCAGTTGGCCATTGACTTTGTTTGAATTAACTCTATTTGAGCAGTTGCATGCAGAACATGCATGCTTATCACTATTTTCAATAATTTCATGGTCTGCATTAACATACCTTTTACTGTGTGCACTTTTTGAAATCAGTGACTGACAACTGGATTTGGACATATCCCAGCAAGCAATTTTTGGTCTAAAAGACGTATATTAGCCATTGAAACACAGCCCAGACGTCTAGGCTAAAATAAGGTTGTCATTGGGCTGTCAGTGAAAATTTAATAGACGTCTAAACATAGTCCTAGAATAGACTATAAATATATATATATATATATATATATAAATATATAGAAATATAGAAATAAAACCAAACACCTTGTAAACGCTGTTGACTTTGCTTACATGATGAAATATCATACATCTCACAAGTATTTTGCCAAAAAATGACATGTAACTAAATTCAAGATTATTTGGTCTAGAAGTGGGTTACAAATAGCCAGACCATATCGGGTCTATAGTTAAACCAGACGTTGAAATCACGACTATTGCTTGCTGGGATGTGACTTCCCAGATAAGTATAAAAGTCCATAAAACAACAACTTGCAGTTTTGAACTTTCATTATCATGTTATTAACTGGTACATCAGAAGCGCTCTTCTCATAACACCTGTTATTGAACAAACTGCTTATGATCTTAAATTATGGATTTTGTGGTTTTCATATCTCTAAATGAATTTGTTATTCAACGTACTCAAGCTCTTTTTAAGTGATTTACCAGTGACATTGGTAATGTAACCATAACTAAGCAAATTAAATGTTCAGTTTTACTTTCAGCAGAGGGAGCAAGAGAAATTACAAGGTTATCATATAATTCAATAAATCATGTTTTAACCTTATATTGTTTTTCTGTTGTATGATTAATGTGTCTGCTAGCTTTTTTTTATTTGAATAATTATTCCAAATTGATTTATACAGAGCAACAGCAAAATCTGTGAGAATAAAAATAAATGTTACATTTGTTAGACCATAACTACAAGTCAAGCTGCAGTACCAAGCAGAACCACACAGAGACACCAACAGACCAATATACCAGTCGCCTTAACGTTATATAAATATATGCGGATCTGTATTCAGAATGATTAAACTGAGCAAAACACAAATTAAAAAGTAAATAAAAACATGCTGAATTTGTCGAATGTGGCGATCTAAAGGCAGCTCAACATGACTGTCCAGAGTGTTGATGCCAATATAAACACCACTGTCCAGAGCAAACTCCTATAAAGACATGCTTTTTCAGCAAGTGTCCATTATAAAACACTTGTCAGACATACGATCATACTGAAATGTGCTCATAAAGCTATCAGAGAGTGCACATACATGCTTTGTTTATGTAAGGGATAATCAACAGTTTGCCATGCATTGATTATCCCACTTATTCCATGGTCATTTGCAAATGTATACACAAGTTAAAACTAGTATTGCTCTTTGCAGCAAAATATTTGACCAAATGGGTAAAAATGACACGGCACATTCTGCAAGCATCAAATCGGACACAGAGATGAAATGGTGTGGTAAGATCACATTTAATTGAATAAATTATAACATTTATTTCAATAAATTATCGATTGAGAGAGAGGGAGAGAAAGAGAGAGATGCCAGTTGTGTGCGTTACCTGCTGCGCATCTCTCTATTCAAACAACAAATTATTTCAAAAACAGCGCCTTTACCACCTCGTTGCTAAGGAATATAATGTAGCAATCTAGTATCTAGGGTATTTTATTAATGAGAATCGCGGGAAAGTGTTTATGTATGTGCGCAGCGCAATGCGAGCTCCAACCTCCCTCTCTGTCTGTCTGTGTGTGTGTGTTTGTGTGCATCAATTAAAGCAGTGCATTAATATAGAACGGTGATTAAACTGACTTGGAACTACCTGTGCATTAAACGGTTTTACTGCATACCTGCCAGCCAATCAGAATCCAGTATTCAGACAGACCATGGAATAATTGCACACTAATAGTAACAGACTCATGCACATCTAATAATGTACGATTTCTGTATGTCACTGACTGTAATTGTGTTTACCTCATATTTCTTATTATTAATAGAAGTATGATTGTTCTGACCAACCGCTGCCCCAGTTAAGGTTAGCACGTTAGTGCTAGCCCTCCCAGAAACCCATAGAGATTGCATCAAAGCCACTAGATGGCAAGCCTGCAATCATTAGCCAAAATAGCGTAACAGCTAAAGCTAACGTCTGGCAGTACGTGGGAAAGGAGACCAGAGGCCGTTTTCGTTCACTACGCTGAATAAACAGCATTTTAGAGGAAACGGCTTATCTTTTAATGAGTCAACATCCTATCTGGTAATCTTCAGCGTGTAAACAACACTTTTTGATTGAGCTATTTTTAGAGTTTACCACAAAAAAATGCTGACTTTTTGCGACAGGAGGGATTCAGCTTACGGCAATTCTCATTCATTCCTATGGTATCAGTAAACAGCGATTGAGTGTCGCACAACTCTGGCTGAAATTAAATGACGTAAAGGCTGTAATGTGATTGATTATTAAGGAACACGTGATCCAAGTTAGCCGTTACACTTTCTTCAGTAGTAAGTAATACAGACCCTCTTATCTCCCTATAATAAGAAAATCTGATTGCATTGCCTGCAGTTTGAAAAAAAAAACATCTTTGTATGAAAGTCTATGAGAACACTTAGGGTGATTCTCAGTCTAAGAGAAATCACTCAAAAAGGGGCGGTACTACTCAGAACGTGACTCAACGATGATTGGACTATATTTCCAAAGGCAGAACAAACAGTAGCTGCGTTTCCATTACCATTCAAGATGCGCAAATTTAAATTGCGAATTGAAAATACGCCTAATGGAAACACGTCAATTTCGCAAAAACTCCCATATATCGCAAAAAAGTTTTTACACTTGCATGAGGTTTTTCAGGCAGTTCGAAAAAGGAAAATTTTCCAGAACTGCAATGGGAACGCCTTTTTCACATTTACAGATCGCATGGCATATGTAAAAGGTCATATAAACATTCTTCAATGTACTATAAACTACAAGAAACTTCATAAGTAGCTCTCAAGTATAAAGGGCTTTCCCTGATATTATGCATATGTTATGCATATAACGTTACCAGCAGCTTCACACACGTTTCTGAAGCGGCTCTCCGCGCTGCTTCTGTAAAGATACACGCATATGCCTCTTTCAATTAATAAAGCCAAAATCCATCCAAATCCGACCAAAATCTGTTGCCATGACTTATCATGGCAAGAAGAACAAATTACGTTTTAGTCGCATAACATTGTTTAATGGAAACGTCATTTCGCAATACTTTTTTATCGACAAGTATAAAATATGGCCAAAGTTTTGTGCAAATCTGTAATGGAAACGCGCCTAGCACAGAAGAGAGAAAGCTAGCGTAACACTGTGATTGAATGTGAAAGAAAAAAAATCCCTCCCTTTCGCGCTTTGGCGGGGCATCGCCTGATCGCCCTAATGGAGAAACCACCCCTGTTTCAGGGGTAATTTAGTGCTGATTAAGCATTACTGATGAACAACTGCTGTTATCAAGCAGAATCACTGAAGGAAAGACAAATGAGAGCAAAAAAAAGAGAAGAGGCAAGCAGAAACACAAAACCTAGGCTGGTTGGCTGGTTTTAGCTGGTCATCCAGCCTGGTCTTAGCTGGTCAGCAGGCTGGTTTTTGAGGGATTTTGGCCACTTCTTTAGCTGGTCAGGGTGGTCTTAGATGGTCAAGCTGGGAGACCAGCTGGAACGACCAGCTCAAACCAGGCTGGGAGACCAGCTAAAACCAGCTACTTCCAGCTTAAACCAGCTAAAAACACCCAACCAGCTAATGCTGGTTTTAGCTGTTTTTTTTGTTTTGTTTGTTTGTTTGTTTGTTTGTTTTTTGTTTTTTTTCAGCAGGGACAGCCTTAGATGAAATCAGCTGAAGATAAAAGAATTCTTTTTTAGTAAAAAAATAAAAGAATTCTTTATTATTACTTTGCTTTTTAGTCAGTAAAAGTAGTCAGTAAATCTCTCAAGATCTTAGCAGAGGATGATTAAATAACTCCACAAACAGCTACAGAAGTTGAGAATTACAGAGGTTTAGATGCTGATTGGTTGAAAATAAGTGACATATTTTCTGTGTTGAATCACCGTTGTGAAGAGCTGGTTATTCCAGTCAGAAAAGGCTATCCACAGCATTGTGTCTAGGAAGTGAACACAAATGGAGAGCATAAAGTTTGTGTTTGTCGGGGACAGTGCTGTTGGAAAAACATGCCTTCTGATCAGTTACCTCACCAATGTTTTTTCGGGGGAATACATTCCCACTGTGTTAAGTACTCGTCCTGTCCCTGTAATGGTCGATGGAATTCCTTTAAACCTGGTCTTTTGGGATACAGCAGGACAGGATGAGTTAGACGATTTTCGACTTGTTTCCTACTTTCACACGGATGTGTTTTTGATCGTATTCTCTCTTGTGAGTCCAGAATCATTTGAGAGGGTCCGTGAAAAGTGGCATCCAGAAGTCAGACGTTTTTGCCCCAACACTCCGATAATCCTTGTTGGGACTAAACTTGACTTGAGAGATGACAAGGACACCATTGAAAAGCTGAAGGAGAAGACACAAACCCCCATCACCTATCGTCAAGGTCTGGATATGGCCAAAGAAATAGGAGCGGTGAAGTACTTTGAGTGCTCAGCCTTAACACAGATTGGCCTTAAGACAATGTTTGAAGAAACGATTCAGAAGGGTCTCTGTCAATGTGTGGGGAAGAACTGAAGGACATTATTTAACCCTCTCAACTGTCTGCAAACACAATCTGAGCTCAACTGAACAATGGGGGTGATGGGAAATGTGTGAGGTCATTTTAGAAATAATGCATGTGTATTGAGTGTATATGGATTGATTTATTGGTCTTGTAACTAAATCAGAAACTCTAAATGAACTGTACCATTTAATTCTCAAAATAATTCATTGTTTTGATTCCCATGAAGTGCTACATGCTTGCGACATCTGCTGGTCAAAATATGTAAATGCAATAAGAATACGGCATATATTTGTGTTCGTTCATTTCTAATTAGTTCATTTTGTGTGCTACTGGAGAAATAAACAAATATATCATGTGTTTGTCAAAAATGTCAAAACAACAACAACAACAAAAAAGTTTATGTGTGGAGTTTGCATGTTCTTTTGAATTCTTTCTTTTTCACAGCAATCTCACAATGCTCTGTGTTTCACTGTAAAAATGTTTTCATTCATCCAATTAAAAAAAATTAGGGTAATGGTTCACATCTGTATTTTATAACTTGAGCCAATGAAAAATAAATTACATGCCCTAAACAATATTTTCTATGTCTATAAAAACTATTTCCTAAAACCTGGCACAATTTTTTTTTTTTAAGAAAGTCAATTAATTTAAATTCTTTTTTGTTTAGATCAAAAAATATTATTTAGGGCAAGTTATTTATTTTTCATTGGCTCAAGTTATAAAATATAGATGTGAACCATTACCCTAATTTTTTTTTAATTGGATGAATGAAAACATTTTTACATCTACATTTCACATCTACATCATTTTTATTTTTCCAATTTGTCAAGAAAAAAGCAAACAAATAAAGGAACATGCATGCAATTTTCTGTTTTTTGTTTTGTTTCATTTTGTTTAGTTTTTTTCACAATTCCAAATGTTAATTTAAAAAGACAACAAAATATTTTTTTTCTGAAAATATTTCAGGGTTATTTGAAACTATACTGTAAGTTGAGCCAAAAAGCGAGTGATATATTGACCAGAGGCTTACAATAGGAAAATCCAGATCATAGTAATGATTCACTAAGGAGCGAAAACATAACAAGCATTAGTCCAGATCAAAGCCTGATGCAAGCAATGGACATAACACTAGGTGGCTGGGTACAGCTATTCTCAAATAGCATTTCACTCAGACAAGCTGAAGTTTGCCCAGGCCATGAAGTGGACCATTTACTCAAAACCCAAAAAGGGGAGACAGTGCAGTCTAGGCAAGGGCTCAAAGAGACCACTACTTAAAGACCCCACAAGGGGGAGCAGTCTCTGAGCTGGAACACAGCTATCCTCAGACAGAAGATTCCAAACAAGACTTTAGTGCTTACCTGAGAGAGCCTGTGCCCAAGGGGAACCCAACCCAGTCATAGACGCCAGGCTGGACCAACTCAAAGAAAGGGTACGGCTGGCAGCACGTGGTTCCTACCATACAGGATCTTAGAAAGGATGCAAAATGCCTGATGTGGATCCATACCACAATGTGGATTTTAAAGGAGAACTCCAGGATTTTAAAGGGAGAAAATACGGTCGGAGTTTTTCGACATACCCCAACCGTCTTGAGCCAGAACTAGACAGGGCTAAACGTTTTGCCTAGATTTCTGTGTTTATTTCAGCGTATTCCAATTTTTATACCTAAATCTTTCTTTAGGACTTTAAACCAAAACATTTCGTCTTTTATTTGGAACAAAAGACCAGGCAGAATTCGAAGGGAAATACTTCAGAGACCAAAGGTTGAGGGTGGATTTGCCCTTCCTAATTTTTTATTCTACTACTGGGCGGCAAATATACATTGTACATTTTTCTGGTTTCAGAGTCATTTCAGGCTCTGTGATTGGGTCCCAGCTTGGGTTAGAATTAAAGAGGGTTCTTGCTTCCCAGCCTCACTAGCCGCACTGTTGTGTGGCCCTCTTTCTGCCGTCTCACGTCTCCCTTATGGTAATACCATTGTCTGGCAATCATTACGAATTTGGTCCCAATTTCGAAACCATTTTGGCCTCCAACGTTTGCCATTGGTTTCACCTATTAATAGTAATCCTATATTCCCCCCCTCTCTTAATGATAAAGCATTTAATATTTGGCAGAGAGCAGGTATTGCAGTAGTCAGTGATATCTACATTGATAATATTTTTCCTAGCTTTGCTCAGTTAACACAAAAATTCTCCCTTTCTAGTGTTCACTTTTTTAGATACTTGCAGTTCCGAAGCTTTGTAAAAAAACTCATTTCCCAACTTTCCACCAAAATCCCATCTAGATCAAATTCTTGAAGTACCCATAGATAAAAAGGGTGCATTGTCTACTCTATAAAGGCTGATCTCCTCTATATCAACCCCCTGTCTCTCTCTTATTAAGCAACAGTGGGAGTCTGACCTCTGCCTCACATTTGAAGATGAGCTTTGGAGCCAGATTTTGTCCCATGTCCATACCTCTTCTATCTGTGCACGACATTATTAGGACAAAAGTGAGGTTGGCAAAAATGTGGCAAGATGTGGATCCCATATGTGATCATTGTCATCAGGCCCCTGCAGACTTCATAACTTCTTTTTGGTTATCAATATTTAAATGCTTTTCCTCGGCGACAAAGAATTAGATTGAGCCTTGTCCTTTAGTTGCACTTTTTGGACTTCCTCCAAATGTCACTGGTCTGTCTGGATGTTTTGCAATCGCTTTTGCTTTTTTGACATTACTAGCTAGACGGCATATTCTTCTGTTATGGAAACAAATTCTTCCTCCATCGTTTGATGACTGGCTGCAAGATGTTATGAGTTTCATTCATTTGGAAAAAATTAGGTACACAATAAAGGGCAACACTGGCATATTTTCTGAAACTTGGGACCCTTTTATTAGTTTTTTTTTTCCATTTATGAGAACTCTCCTTCTGTAGTCTGCCAAGCTAATCAGTAAGATGTCATTATGATTGTGACTTGATTTTGGTCAAAAGTGTATTGAATTCATATAATGTTTTGTTTGTTATGTAAATATGTACAACAGGGGTGCCTAACCCGGTTCCTGGAGATCTTCCTTCCTGCAGAGTTTAGCTCCAACCCATATCAAACACACCTGTCTTTAATTATCAAGTGCTCCTTCAGATCCTAATTAGTTGGTTCAGGTGTCTTTGTGTAGGGTTGGAGCGGAACTCTGCAGGAAGGTAGATCTCCAGGAACAGGGTTGAGCACCCCTGATGTACAATGTACATTAGTGAGTATTTTTTTTTATTTATTTATTTTGTTTCTAAACTCAGAAAAGTCTATTCTGTACATAATGGACATGCATTATAATAATGTATTGAGGGCCCTCTTTTTTTTATTTTTATTTTATTTTTGTTTGTTTGTTTGTTTAACTCTGCGTTGGGGGTAGTGTGGGGAAAAATGTTTTGTTTCTATTCTCCTGTATCTTTATCCTTTTATTATTACAAAAGTTAAATAAACAGATTAAAAAAAAAAAAAATCACAAGGTACTTGCACCTTGGGCCCCACTCTACCTGTGTATCCTTGGTGTTGTGTTGTGTATCCAGTTTGATGTTCCCTTGAAAGGGAACGTCTCGGGTTACGTATGTTACTGTTATGTTAAGTTGTTTCCCTTTGCCATTTTGCCTGTTGTCTTAGTTGCTCATTAAACAAAAAGAGCTCCCCTTCTAGGGAACTCAACGCTGCATCCTGGTGGACACTTTGGGGAATGCAGCCACATGACCCGGTGCCTGAAGCATATGTAAAACACTGTGTTTGCATACCCTTTACTATCGGGTTACCTGATACCTGATATTGCTCGCATTGCTATAACGATAAAGTGTGAGCACCAAGTCGTTTTTAGCTCATGTCGTGTAAGATCGCGTATTTCTTTACTTTTTAGTCAGTAGAAGACAGTAAATCTCTCAAGATCTTAGCAGAGGATGATTAAATAACTCCACAAACGGCTACAGAAGTTGAGAATTACAGAGGTTTAAATGCTGATTGGTTGAAAATAAGTGACATCTTTTCTGTATTGAATCACCGTTGTGAAGAGCTGGTTATTCCGGTCAGGTTTTCCACAGGATTGTTTTACAGGAAGTGAACACAAATGGAGAGCATAAATTTTGTGTTTGTCGGGGACAGTGCTGTTGGAAAAACATGCCTTCTGATCAGTTACCTCACCAATGTTTTTTCAGGGGAATACATTCCCACTTTCTCAAGAACAGATTCTATCCCTGTAATGATTGATGGAATTCCTTTAAGATTGGTCTTTCAGGATATAGGAGGACAGGATGAATTGGACATTGCTCGACCTATATTCTACTATGACACGGATGTATTTTTGATCGTATTCTCTCTTGTGAGTCCAGAATCATTTGAGAGGGTCCGTGAAAAGTGGCATCCAGACGTCAGACGTTTTTGCCCCAACACTCCGATAATCCTTGTTGGGACTAAACTTGACTTGAGAGATGACAAGGACACCATTGAAAAGCTGAAGGAGAAGACACAAACCCCCATCACCTATCGTCAAGGTCTGGATATGGCCAAAGAAATAGGAGCGGTGAAGTACTTTGAGTGCTCAGCCTTAACACAGATTGGCCTTAAGACAATGTTTGAAGAAACGATTCAGAAGGGTCTCTGTCAATGTGTGGGGAAGAACTGAAGGGCATTATTTAACCCTCTCAACTGTCTGCAAACACAATCTGAGCACATCTGAACAATGGGGGTGATGTGAAATGTGTGAGGTCATTTTAGAAATAATGCATGTGTATTGAGTGTATATGGATTGATTTATTGGTCTTGTAACTAAATCAGAAACTCTAAATGAACTGTACCATTTAATTCTCAAAATAATTCATTTTGATGCCCATGAAGTGCTACATGCTTGCGACATCTGCTGGTCAAAATATGTAAATGCAATAAGAATATGGCATATATTTGTGTTTGTTCATTTCTAATTAGTTCATTTTGTGTGCTACTGGAGAAATAAACAAATATATCATGTGTTTGTCAAAAATGTCAAAACAACAACAACAAAAAAAGTTTCTGTGTGTAGTTTGCATGTTCTTTTGAATTCTTTCATTTTCACAGCAATCTCACAATGCTCTGTGTTTCACTGTAAAAATGCTTTCATTCATCCAATTAAAAAAACAGTGTAATGGTTCACATCTATATTTTATAACTTGAGCCAATGAAAAATAAATGACATGCCCTAAACAATATTTTCTATGTCTATAAAAACTATTTCATAAAACCTGGCACAAAGTTTTTTATTATTATTATTATTATTATTATTGAATAAAGTCAATTAATTAAAATTCTTTTTTGTTTAGATCAAAAAATATTATTTAGGGCAAGTTATTTATTTTTCATTGGCTCAAGTTAGATTAGATAAATATAGATGTGAACCATTACCCTATTTTTTTTTTTTTTAATTGGATGAATGAAAACATTTTTACATCTACATTTTACATCTACATCATTTTTATTTTTCCAATTTGTCAAGAAAAAAGCAAACAAATAAAGGAATATGTATGCAATTTTCGTTTTTTTTTTTTCCAATTCCAAATGTTAATTTAAAAAGACAACAAAACAATAATTTTTTTCTGAAAATATTTCGGGGTTATTTGAAACTATACTGTAAGTTGAGCATTCATCCTTACTCCCTGTCCCCCCTCAAGTGAGTTACAGGGGTTACCGCCACCAACCAGGCTTATGACCATGATGCTAAGGGTTCATTCTTGAGATGCGCCATCTCCATCTATGGTGCTCTGTCTATACACTGGACTGCCTCAGAGTGCCATGTTCATGTAGGGTCTCTTAAACCCCTTTGTACAGTACTTCTAAAATCCATGTTATAGTAAGTGTGCACGCTAGTTTCTGGGAACTTTCTTAAAGGAGAACTCCACTTCCAGAACAATTTACAAATAATTTACTCACCCCCTTGTCATCGACAATGTTCATGTCTTTCTTTCTTTCAGTCATAAAGAAATTATGTTTTTTGAGAGAAACATTTCAGCATTTTTTCCCATATAATGGACTGCTATGGTGCCCCGATTTTGAACTTCCAAAAGGCAGTTTAAATGCGGCTTCAAACGATCCCAAATGCGGTTGTAAACTATCGCCGCCAACAAAGAAGGGTCTTATCTAGCGAAACGTTCGGTTATTTACATTAAAAAAATACAATTTAAATACTTTTTATTCTCAAACACTCGTCTTGCCTTGCAGTCCTTGAACTCTGTGTATTCTAGCTCAATTAGGGTATGTCGAAAAACTCTGACCGTATTTTCTCCCTCAACTTCAAAAATCATTTCAAAATGCATCCTACATCGCTGCAGAAGTTTTGACCCAGTCTTTGCAATGTGAACATGCAAAGAAGATCAAACACCCTTAACAAAAAAGGTAAAACAGAGATATAGGATGATTTTGAAGTTGAGGGAGAACATGAGATGGGAGTTTTTCTGTCATGAACAGGAACAAAAGCAGTCCAGCCAGAGTAAGACAAGACGAGCGTTTGGCATTATAAAGTATATAAATTGTATTATTTTTTTGGTAAAATAACATAATTAAAAAATTAAAAAACATAATTTCTTTATGACTGAAGAAAGAAAGACATGAACATCGTGGATGGCAAGGGGGTGAGTAAATTATTTGTAAATTGTTGTTCTGGAAGTGGAGTTCTCCTTTAACCATCTGGGGTCTGAGGGTGTTTTGGGGCCCTAGAGAAGTTTTGACATGCCCTGACATTTGTGCTTTTCTCAGTATCTTAAAAACATATAAATGGCTGAAGTCTGGTTACACTGTAATCAGCACAAACTGGGTTACAATAATATGTAAGCAAAATGAATATACATGTTTCTGTTTTTGAGAAAACAACGTTTATGCGTGGTTAGTGAAAAACTAAATGTTTTAAGTCACTGAAGTGAGGCCATGAAACATATAGAACATTTGTTCACAAGACTTTTGACAACTGGATGTGGTAGGCTAGAGTTTTTTCTACAAAATGATGTGAAAATCATCTCGTTCACTCATTCAGAGAAAACAATATATTGATGTAAATTTTTCTAAGACATGTTTTCTGATCGAAAAGGAATATGCGAAGGAGTGGCAATGACCCATGAATATTTAGCAATTCACACCTGAGAGACAAAGAGCCCTCCCTAATGGCCCATCAATGAGACTGTGACTGTCAGGTAAGAAACAATGAGAGATTCAAAGAATGGAATTTTAGATTATTTGTATTTTATTTACAACACGGTATAATCAAAATATATATAATGAAGGTCAAATACACATTATTGAGCACCCTGATCTAACCACAGAGATGTGAACAGACTTTGTGTAGTTTCTGAAAACTGTTTTCTGAATTCTGTTCAACAAGTGAAAAAAGTAAATCATACCTGATATTTAAGTGCTTGCAAAACTCATCATCAGTAGTAAAGGAACTTTTTTTTACACTAGAATATGTGTAGTTGAACATCTGATATTAGTACAGTGCTCTCAGAGAGTTTGAAAGACAGCAGGATTCATCTGTTGTGCAGGTATCAGATCACTAAAAAACAAACAACATAAGAAAAAACATCTGTGAGCATGTTAATATCATGAGCATCTGTAAAATATATATAGTGTATGAATTTGCAGCCATAGACTCGCGCATTCGTACTAACGTAAAAAGGACATTTTAAATCTGAGAAACTAATAATTATTGTTTATCACGTTAAACATCTATTCTAGAACAGAGTATTGATAAACATGGTCTTAACATACACTCAGTGTAAACACTCATATTACATCCTACTGTTATACGATAAATAAATAATAACTAAATAATATGATCTTCAAGTCATAAACATAAGCATGTTTTGTATGTATTATACAATACAAAAACATTTTATATCGGGGAAACTATATTATTATTGTTAAGCGTAAGTGTAAACACTATTACCTTTATATCGCATCGTCACATTCTATTGAGATATTTGTGAGATATTTTGATGCAATGAAATGAAACGTACTTCATAATGTGTCACTTGCTGTTGTCATGAATTATAGTTTGAAAAAAAGTCTAACTAGTAAAATGTGTACAAGTTCTGTCACAGTAACACAGTAACAACTAATGCAAGTAGGCTAATAAAAGAAAGACTTACTCATGTAAATCTCCTCTGATGGATCGCGCCGTGTATGGTGTTCTTCCTCTTAAGTAAGTCGTATTCCTCACAGCGCATCTTTTTCCAGAAAGGACAAGTAGCCCAGATGAACTTGAAAGTCTCAGTGCTTTGTTTACGGTGATGTGGGCGTTACGTTTGGCGTGTGCGCCCTCACCTGGCGATTATACTATGAAAAGCGTCTCCGCTCACATACTTTGGCATGATCTAATTAAAAATAATGAAGCAGACGGGAGAGACTAGACATCGTGTTGGTTTCATACGGATTACTTCATCAGAGAATATTTGTTTTCGGCAAGAGGGGTTTCATCTAAAAGTAAAAATATCACACTTATGTATTCTCGCTGATATTTCTTGAGCATCTCTTGCTACATAGGACGCGTTGAAGCATCTTCTAGGCTAAGCTCCCCTAAGTAACGGTGTTTCTAAAATCCATGTTTATGGTAAGTGCACACGTTAGTCTCTTTCTTAAAATCCACATGGTGGTAAGTGTGCACTCTACACACCCTGCGCACTTTTCTAAAATCCTGTATGGTATAGGTTATGCGCTCAACCTCGTTCCCATTCTGAGTTGGTTCAGGCCCCAGTCACCTTGGGCCCCACTCTACCCGTGTATCCTTGGAACAGGGTGTTGTTACCTACGTTCTGTGAGATGGTTCCTGAGCGAACCCATGAAGAGCCAGCGGTACCCCTTTGGTGACAGGCCAGGCCTAGTTATTACCCTAGGCACTTAGCCATATCCCCTTAAAGGAGTGTCCTTTCTGATTCCAAGCCTTCAAGCTCTACCCCGGGTCCAACATTTCTGACCCCTTAGAGCTAAGTCTTTGGGTATGCAGCTCAGGCCTCTGGCCGAAGGGGATAATGTCACTGACAGCCGTCAGGGGCAACTCCGTTAGCTTGGTAGAGTTGGTACTTAGTGCTCACCTTTATGCTTTATGCATTCCCCTCAGCATGGCAGCATGGGTATACCACTCCCCCTAGCGACTGCTATAGGACGCAGTTCGATGTTCCCTTGAAATGGAACGTCTCGGGTTATGTATGTTACTGTTACATTAAGTTGTGTTTCCCTTTGCCATTTTGCCTGTTGTCTTAGTTGCTCATTAAACAAAGAGAGCTCCCCTTCTAGGGAACTCAACGCTGCATCCTGGTGGACACTTTGGGGAATGCAGCCACATGACCCGGTGCCTGAAGCATGTGTAAAACAACTCCAATCCTATTGGGCCACGTGGCCTGTGATGTACTAGGTGGGTACCCAAAAGGGCAGCTGCTGAATACGTCATATGTTTTGTTGTCTTTGGAGACGTCTGTCTGTTGAATGTGTGTAAAACATCATCCAGTTGAGTTGAGCAGCACTTGAGGAATATATGCCTCTGTGTTGGGATTCTCAAACTTGAGGGCATATTCTAACCTTTGCATCTTTGTCTTGATGATAATGCACTCTTTGTGTTGAGTCACTTTAATGTGCTCCGCTCACATTTGTTCCTGTTCCTGATGGATGCGGGGCAAAGCGTTTGTGCCTCAGGCCATTGCCACGGCAGTTGCTTTGATCTGCAGTGTCTGTATACCCTTTACTGTCGGATGAAGTGTGAGCACCAAGTCGTTTTTAGCTCAGGGCGTGTAAGATTATGCTCCAGCCCAGGCTGCTTTGCTTTAGAATATACCAGTCTGAGGCCAGCTATGTTATAGCCTGGCGTCTATGACTGGGTTGGGTTTCCCTTGGGCACAGGCTCTCTCAGGTAAGCACTGAAGTCTTGTTTGGAATCTTCTGTCTGAGGATAGCTGTGTTCCAGCTCGGAGACTGCTCCCCCTTGTGGAGTCTTTAAGTAGTGGTCTCCTTGAGCCCTTGCCTAGACTGCACTGTCTCCCCTTTTTGGGTTTTAAGTAAAAGGCCCACTTCATGGCCAGGGCAAACTTCAGCCTTATCTGAGTGAAATGTTATTTGAGAATAGCTGTGCCCAGCCACCTAGTGTTATGGCCGTTGC
Source organism: Cirrhinus mrigala (assembly GCA_036247105.1). NCBI lineage: Eukaryota > Metazoa > Chordata > Actinopteri > Cypriniformes > Cyprinidae > Cirrhinus > Cirrhinus mrigala. The sequence continues at coordinate 14,067,480 of CM070010.1, read as the reverse complement.
TTGCATCAGGGTTTGGTCTAGACTAATGTTTTTTATGTGTTCACTCCTTAGCCAATCATTACTATGATCTGGATTTTCCTATTGTAAGCCTCTGGTCAATATATCACTCACTAGCCTACTGTGGGACTGACATGGATTGAGGACCCCCTTCTCTGTGGTCTGGGCAGTTTCAGTCGGTTTCATCTCTGGTAGACTTTCCTATACACATAGCTATCTAAGAATATCTATGTGCTAGGTCAGTGACTGCTCCCCTTCTCTGTCTTTACGTAACAGTCTCCTTGAGCCCTTGCATAGATAGCGTTATCTCCCCTGCTAGGGTTGTAAGTACATAGCCCACTGTTTGTGGTCTGGGCAGCCTCTTGGGAGGGTTCATTAGGGTTTTTCAGGCTAGCTATGTGGGACTAGCTGTTGATAGCTCAGTGATTGCTCAGTTGATAGCTGTTGATAGCTGTTGATAGCTCAGTGAATTTCAGTCAGTCCTCTTCTGGTAGTCTTCCTAGATACATGGCTATCTGAGGACATTTATGTGCTAGTACAGGGATTGCTTCCCTTCTTAGGGTTTTTAAGTAGCGGTCTCCCTGAGCCCTTGCATATACATTGCTATCTCCCCTGCTAGGGTCATAAGTAGATAGCCCACTCTTTGTGGTCTGGGCAGCTTCACAGGAAGGTTTACCTGGTTTGATCCCATAGGGTAGCCCCTTCCTAAGCATATAGTTATCTGAGGATAGCTATATGACTGCTCTCCTTCTTAGGGTTTTTAAGTAGTGGTCTCCCTGAGCCTTTGCCTAGGCAGTGTTATCTCCCCTGCAGGGTTTTAATAGCCATTCCCTTGGTCTGGGCAGCTCTTTAGGAAGGTCTGAAGAAAGGTTTGGTGTATGTCTTTCATCTCCTTGGTGCTCTCTCACCAGGTGGACAGGCATGCGCCTTGGCATGGCGTGATTAGATATCGTTCCTCAAAGTGCCCACCAGGACGCAGCGTTGAGTTCTCTAGAAGGGGAACATCTCGGGTTACCCATGCAACCATGGTTTCCAGAGAGGGAACAAAACACTGCGTCGCCTTGCCATGCCTTCGGCCTGCCTGTTTACGTCTCCTCTGACAACTGAGTTGGTGACGTATTCAGCAGATGCCCTTTTATACTTTTATACTACACGGACCACTAGGATTCAAGTTGCTTTACACATGCTTGGGGTCATGCGGCTACATTCCCTAAAGTGTACACCAAGATGCAGTGCCTCGTTCCTTCTCGGGGAACCATGGTTACATGGGTAACCCGAGATGTTTATATAGAATCTCTATTAATGACATACTCTAGTTTTGTTTTTCTAGACCACCGTGGCAAAGGCTTTTCAATACACTGTGATAAAAACACTCTAATGGGAGTTACAGCTGTTGACTTTCCCCATAAACCGCCGATCAAAATCCAGCTGATGTCTGTAGAAGAGATCAAATCTTTGGGTCCAAAAAAGCATGCAAGTTCTAACATAATGTAAGATGTCCAAATAACTTTTTAATTTTATTTATTATATTTTTTAACCTGGTTGCACAGGAAAGGTTTAAGTTTGAGTCTGTTCAGTTTACCTTGTGTTTAAAATGTATGTCCCTACGTGTGTCTCCTGCCTGCTGGAAAGTTCTCTCGAGGACCATACAAGATTGTTCCTTGAAATAGCTCACTACACCAGCTATCCGGACAACGCACTCCAGCAACTACTCGTTTTACAACACAAGCCTCAACACCGCTTGCAGAGTGCAGTCATCCAAAGATGGTCCTTGGCAGAGTTTTGCTGCCTTTGTGGAATGGGTTCTGGCAAGAAATGTATCTTCGTTTATTGTCGGATTTGAGGATGATCTCACCTGTCCCACTCCAGACCTAGAGCCCAGCCAAACATCACCCAGCTGTGCAGAGCTACAGCCAGAGCCCACCGCAGACAGAGAGCCAGCGCCCTCTGCGACTGACAAGCCTTCTGCGATCTGGTGTGTGTTGGCAGCACACACCATCCCAGAAGCCCTGATATTCACAAATTCCCACCCACCTCTCTGTCCTGTCTCCCTCTCCTGTCTTCCCTGCTGCTTCAGCTCCACTACCACTGTCTCCTGGCAGCCCCTCTGCTTACTCTCAGCCCACCATCTGTGCCGTGGGATCGCCGTGGGTCTACCAGTCTCCATCGGCATCATGGCTGGAGGATCATTTGTCTCTGTCTCCAGCCTCTGAGTCCCGGACTAAGCCTTGGCCTGTCGACCCAACAGTTCCACCATGGCTCCTAGCTCCCTCCTCTCCACCATGGCCCATCAGTCCACCAGTTCCGTCGGGCTCCCTTATCCCTCTGGCTCCGCCTTGGTCAGTCATCGACCTTCCGCCACCCCTAACACACTTCCACACATCTCGTTCCCCCATCCCTCAGGCTCTGTCAGGCTCCTCCTTTCCTCCGGCTCCAGCTTGATACTCTGCCACTCTGGCTCCACCGGCGCCTTCCGGATCCCTGCCTCAGTCGCCCCGTCTTGGCCCTCCAGATCCTTGGCATCACCCTGGCTTGTCGGCTGTCCATCTCCACCTCGGGCTCCTCCAACACTACCTGCTCCGCCGCCATCTGTCCGCACCCTGGAGTCCTCAGCACTTCCTCCACCACTGTTGGCTCCACCATGGGCCACCATCATGGCTGCGGCCTGGGTCCTACCTGGCTCCTCCTGATCAGCCATGGCTCCTCCTGTCTCCGTCTTGGTTCCTCTCTCCATCGTCTTCACCCTGGACTCCTTCCGGTTGCCCATCCCCCTCCTGAACCTTCACCAGAATTGTCTGCCTGCCTTTCTGCCAGCTCCTATGCCATCCCTTGTCACCATCCCTCTGCTGTCTTCTGTCCCTCTTTTTGTCTCTGCGGTGTGTCACCCCTTCTGGGGAGTAGGGGAACTGTCACACCCATGGACTTCTTGAGAGGCATCAAATCTATACATTAAAGAATAAGTGTTGCACAGTCTTATGCATATTTTTTGCAGTTTTTTCCCCAAGTTTTGTGTCACATACAATGGCAATATTGCAAGTGATGATTACAATGCAATCCAATGATTAATGTAAAATAAGAAGTGTTTTACTTGTAATTAGTTTTTTTTTTTTTTAATTCTGAAGTCATGCATTAAAAATTTGTCTCAAGTTTTCGCACTATTAAATCTTGTCATTATTAATGTTGTCTTTTACAGAAAGCTAGCATTGCTGCTAAAACCAGTGCAGCAGGTGACTCTGATCCTTCTCTCCAGTCAGAGACTCAGATGGATGATGCTTCTGGTCAAACCAAGTCTCCTCAACAGGTACGTTTACATTCATTACTGAAGATTTAAGTCTATTGTGTGTCTTCGTCATGTTTTACTGTTTTTCAAGCAAATATGGTGTAAATTAGGCCTGTTTTATTCAAGATGTTTGTGGGCCCAGACAGAGGTTGGCTGCACAGGAATAAAGAGTTTAAGATAAAGTTGGTTTTATCTCTCTGTCTCAGAATTCATGCAGTATCTACATCAGATTTGACTGGGCATTCACTGAAGTGGAAAAAAAAAAAAAAAAAACTCTGCAGACACTTCACAAGTGTTATCACCAGGTAAAAGCGTGATCAACCAGCTTCAAATCTGCTATGTGTCTTAGAACTCAGAGGCTTGTGGGGTTTTTAAAGACCTATATGTTTGCAAGACCAGAAGCCATTACACATTTCCGAGGGTCAGAATGCCTCCGCAGCTTTGCAAAGGCGTGTGGTGCAAAGTGTCCCGAGTCTCTGATATCTATCAATCTGCAAAGGTATGCCACAACCCTTTAATATGACAGACACCGATATGGACCAGCTGGCAAACTTTCTTGGACACGACAAAATAATTAATTCTGAGTTTGATCAAGGAACAAGGAATAAAGAAGATTAGCTTAATTCCATGGCAAGAATTAATTTTTTCTATATATATATATATATATATAATTTTTAAAATATTTTTTGAATAATTTTTCAGTTTTGCCTTTATCGTGATAGAACAGTGTAGAGGATACAGAAAGCAAAGAGGGAAAGAAAGAGGTATGCTTGTGGGGCATGAGCACTTTATGTCGACGCACTGCCCACAAGGCTGTCAGCACTGACTCTTGCTAGGAACTTGAATGAAATTGGGATTGATACTGAATATTTGTTTATTTAGTTGACATTTTTAATTTATTTTATTTCATTTTATTCTTTCTATCTTTACCATATATTCCTTTTTGCTAAATGACATTAAGACTGGTCGCCCACTGAAGCTAAGCAGGTTTGAGCCTGGTCAGTACCAGCATGGGAAACCTCCTAGGAAAACTAGGCTGCTGCTGGAAGAGGTGCTAGTAAGGCCAGCAGGGGGTGCTCACCCTGTGGTCTGTGTGGGTCATTAAAAATCCCAGGATGGTCAGCGCCGATAGGCTTGTGGCGCAGTTGCGCTTCGGGTGTCCCGTGATCGAACCCGCCTCGTGGACCTTTCCCGATCCCACCCCTCTCTCTCTTTCCCATTCGCTTCCTGTCGTATCTCTACTGTCCTGTCAAATGAAAAATTAAAAAAAAATGTCTTTCGGATGTCTTTTGAAAAAGAGTAGAGGTGTGACCTCGGCATCCTTCCAATGTGTTCTATTACCATACATTAGGTGCTTTTCTGACAATGGTCCAAAAAAAAAAGATATTCATTTTACCTGTAGTTATAAATGTGTTCTTGGTTTTAGGAATTGTGTTTTAGCAATTGAGAAGAAGTATGTTATTTGTGTTACTGTTTCTGTGGAATTAAAAAACAGTGTTAAGCTTGTTTAGATCAGATGTTTTGATAAACCTTATCCTGCCAGAAGATATCCGTTTTGTCTGGCAAAACCTGTCAACGGCAAGTTTTGACTGATACTCAAAACAGTATTAACGGTCTATCAGTGTGAGCATTTGACAGAGAAAGCCAAAGTGTTACATGTGTATGTGGTCTAACCGGATATTCTTTCCTTTTGTAATGACTTGAAGTGTTTTGTTATCTGTGTTTATGTTTTATTATGAGCAGATCCCTGAGCAGCAAAAATATAAGAAGTTTCTTTGCCATATCTGGGTGGTGGGATTTTAGTGGCGGTCCAGTTGTGCGCTCCTTGTTTTTTTTTTTTGTTTTGTTTTTTTTTTTGTTTTCCAGACTAATTTTCTCCCCCAGTTTATGTTGTTGTCTTCAAATAAATTCCCCTATTGGACCAAGCTTTTTGTGTTGTGGCTATGACTGTAACATGAAGTGACGGCAAAAATTGGCACAGTTGGTTTATTGAATAATTAGCTGCATATGTTTCAATTCTCAAACTTTGTCTAACCAGCACAATTCCAAAAATGAATTATACCACAAGGAATAGCAATGGAAAATGACTGCTTTACAACATTATCATAAATCAAATGACAACTACATGAATGACTATTGATTATACTATTAATGAAAAAATTAATTAACAAATAAATTGAATTAAAAAAAAGAAAGAAAACAGATGTTTACAGATGTTCTTTCTTGAAGCTACAATTATTTGGTTTTATTTCGTTTTGTATATACTTGTATTTCTTGGCATATGTAGCTTTATATTATTTACATCCAGATTACCGTTTTCACTAAAATCCTCAGTTACTGTAGAATTATTATTTTTTATTTTGTCTTATCAAAACAATTATTTGTATTGTGTTATGTTGTGATGTAGAGCTAAACAGCCCACTTAAAGAGTTACTCCACCCCAAAATGAAAATTTTGTCATTAATCACTTACCCCCATGTCGTTCCAAACCCGTAAAAGCTTTGTTCGTCTTCACAACACAATTAGATATTAAAGATATTTTGGATGAAAACCGGGAGGTTTGTGACTGTCCAGAAACCGGGAGGTTTGTGACTTTGTGACTGTTGTGACTGTTTGTGACATTGACTGCCAAGGAAATACCATTGTCAAGGACCAGAAAAGTATGAAAGACGTCGTCAAATGAAAAATGACGAGTCGCAAACAGTGTACGCTGTTCTGTGTCAGCTGCGTTACATGGATACGCTGTTTTTGTCTGAATCAAAGCGTAAATAAACGTAGAAAATGTATCCAGGTGGTGTGGCTAACACAAAACAGGGTAAACTGTTTGCGTCCAGCGGATACGTTCGTGCTACGGTGATGTGGAGGAGACGAATTGTTGAATAAAGGTGTTATTTTTGTTTTGTTTTTTCCATAGAAAAAGTATTCTCGTAGCTTCGAAAAAAAATTATGGTTGAACCACTGATGGCAGATGGACTATTTTGACGATGTCTTTCATACTTTTCTGGTCCTTGACAGTGGTATTTACTTGGCAGTCAATCGGACAGTCTCAAACCTCCTGCTTTTAATCCAAAATATCTTTTATTGTGTTCTGAAGATGAACAAAGCTGTTATGGGTTTGGAACGACATGGGGGTAAGTGATTAATGGCAAAATTTTCATTTTGGGGTGAAGTAACCCTTTAAAACTCTTTAGATGCTAAGCATATACTGGCTATAATCACTGCACACAGGGATTGCAAATCGTTCACACAGATGTTTTCTCAGATGGTCACACTGTTGGGGATTCTGTCTGGAGACAGATACCAGTAGGGCATGTTTAATTTTTTATTTCGGTTCTTGATGGTGTTGGTCACTTCAACTAATTCCTGGCGGAAAGTCTTCATGGCTTCTTTGACTGGTTGCTCAGTGAAGTACAAATCTGGATACATCCCTAAAAACACCTGGGAAGATTTGAACAAAACAAAGCACTGATTTCTTTTTGTTGTGTCAATGAATTTGCAGGAAGCAAGTTTATGCAAACTACTTATGAAGAATCAGTCATCAAACCTCATTTTCCTGGAACCGACTGAGGGCCCAGACTGCTGCTAAATGCCAACTGGAGCGTCCACGATCTGGCAGACTCTCCATGATATACTTCATATCCACCTGGCCCTTCTGTGTGGGAGGAGGCTTTCGCATAGTGGAAGGGCTGTTTGGGACCCAGGCAAACCAGTCATACTGGAACATAGCACAGACACAGAGATACCAGCTTATAGATACTAACCCAGCCATAGTTTATATTTATCTAGAAAAGTGTGTCTATACCCACCTGTCCAAAGTTTACTGCAGCATGTTGTGCTGAAGCTGTGAAAATCACAACAGTCAGGTACTCTATCAATTGCTTCTGAGTTTTCAGTGAAGTTGGAAACCCTGTGAACATTGAAAATGTGTTTACCTTGTGTATGCATGTAAAAACAATGCATATTCAAGTACATTTAAACTATATATCACTTAGATTTTAGTAAAATGATCCTGCACTCACCACAACTCTGGGGACAATTCTTCATACCAACAGTCCGAACTTCATGAACAAATGCCTGGATCTCCTCGTCCTCCTGAACTGTCTCATCACTGCCATAGTAGATCTTGACCACTTTAGAAACAAAACTACAGGAAGATCAAGGTAAGTGATGAATCAGCAAATTCAAAACTTACTCTTGAATGAATTACTGATTTGTTCTGTTCTTAATTCTTACCAGTAGCATTTGAACATCTGTACATTTTTATGCATTTTATCAACTACCTTTTGACTGCCTCCCAGACCATCATGCCATCATCTCTGTAGTAGTAGTTGGGTAGATCTTCCTTGTCAACTCCTCGGGCTTTTATGGCCTCAGGGAAGCACAGAGACGTATAGGTGAAAGTCTTCATTGCTTTTGAAATCACTTGCCCCAATGCACTTCCACCAGTGCTGTTAGCCTTTCAAACAAAAGGACACTGGTACATTTTCGTGTCAGATTACATTTCGTATATACTTGTTTAGAGACATAGTTAACAAAATAGAAGTCAGAACCTATAGCTTGATGACAGAATATTACAGGCTTTAAAATTGCAAAGATGGGTTAAGACCCCTTACAAAAATTAACCATGGTTTTATTACAATAAAAGTGTAGTAACCATGTTTTTTGCCATATGTTACCATTTGTATAAGCACTGTTTTATGGTGGTTATACAAACACCATGGTTAAACTGTGGTTACTGTAGCAAAACTATGGTTAATTTGTGGTTACCATTGTTTTAACTATAGTAACCATGGTTTTTTGGTTTTATTTGTAGTAAAACCATAGGGTTTTTTTTTTACATAAGAAACCATATGCGTCTTCAGACCTTAAAGTTGTGTGAAAAAAAACAAGAGACATCATGGATAAACTAAATAAATGCTAAATATACTATATGTTGCAAACAGTGAAGCTCAATGAAATATAATTTTGAAATAGAAAATATATTTAATTTCAACGTTCATATACTTCATAATATATTTCTAAATGTATTTCAGGGGCAAAAAAGTTGTACAGTAGCCTACATTGAGGCTAAATACAAATGTGCATTGCATATTTTAAATTATGAAGTTTATTCATAGTACATATCTTTACTGAAGTTTATTTCAAGTGTTATATTTTAAATGTATAAATATATTAAAGCATTTAAAAATGTATTTTGCCCTCTATATATTTCAGTCCAAGAAAACACATTCACGTGTCACATTTGAAGAAAAACTTTTGTTGTCTATAACATATAACCAGTGTTGGGCAAGTTACTCTGAAAATGTAATTAAATTACTGATTACTGATTACTCCTTTGAGATGTAATCAAATTACTGTTCTGATTACTTTATTTCAAAAGTAATTAGTTACATTACTCGTTACGTTCCTGTACAGCCACGAAATTTACGTGAAATTGTGAACTTGTGTGTTGCCTACCATCTCAGCATAAACGCTCCAATAAAATATTTGTTATTATAGCATCAACATTCACAAACCGCCGTTATTTTGACTAAAAGCAGTAGGCTGCTGCGTGCGTGGTTGCAGAATGCACGGCATTTCGAGCGGTGAGCTGAATTCTCTGATTGTCCATTGCATTTCAGAAATCAACTTTGTTCAACGCTGCAAACACATTAATCGTTTTTGTTTTATATAGTTGTTCTTGTTGCTTTTGAGCAATACATGAATAGCAATTAATTTGTTTTAGATATTTTATGTTTAGACAGTTCTATTTTGCGGGAGTCCCGCAAATCATTTTATTCTATCGCATCCCGCACACACATGAGTCTCTGCCCGCACGCGCCCGCACCCGCCCATCAAGTCTTGTACCGCGTGTCTTGTACTCTCTGTTGCGTTGAGTCCAGTGCCAGTGAATTAGAGACCACTCTCACTGGACTCGATGCAACAGAGAGCGGCGCGGTACGACAATAGAAGCTGGTCCGTTGCTCTACGCACCCGGTACGTTCTCAATAAGTTTTAATGTGCCGTGAGGTTTTAAATTGGATATGAAGTTTTTCACGGTTGAAAAGGATTTCTTCCCCTCTGCAGAACCTGATTTTACCAAGTACGACATGTTCCTGGGTCAACATCTTTGTTGACCCTGGAACAACATGGTGATTAACCAATCAGATTTGAAAAAACAGTTTATAGTTTTTGTGAAGTTTAGGCTTACAATCAGTGTTTGGTGCTTGTATATCAGTGTTATTCATCTATCATTTCCTCTAATTTTAGGGATTACTCATGGGTAAGGTTAGGTTTAGGTGTAGGGATGTGGTCAAGATTACATTTTTGGATTAAAATGTTGTTCCAGGAACACATCTAACTCAGCAAAATCAGGACGTGCCTTCCCCTCTAATTGACAATGCACAATAATGTTCTTGCCTTTGACAAAAATAAACTAAAAATAATTATTGTATTTCCAGCTACAGAATGTGTGCTTTCCTTTCCCCATGCTGACTATGTTTTCTTTGGTAGTATCCGCCTCACAGGCGCTTTCCAGTCATAGTACTCAGGTAAAGGACGTTGCGTGTGCTAGCCAACACCCTTTTTACAATCTACATGATAAATCACATTCTGTCGGCAATAATGTAAGGTAGCGGTAACGCATGCTTGTAACTATACTCTAATTACTCATTTGGAAATTATAACGCATTAAATTACTCCGTTACTAAAAAAATAATCAAATTACAGCACTGCATATAACAGATCTGTTGTCTATAACATATACAAATATATTCGTTTTCAAAAATATACAAGAGAAGACCAAAACATATATTGGTAGAACATATATTTATGTATTGAAGGTACTGTTTATGCAGGGGTAAAGATACCTTATCAAAGAGCCCAGCTTCACAGATGAGTTGTTCACGAGCCTTAGTGTTGATGGCAATGGTGAAATGGATATGAGGTATCAGTAACTATAAGGTGAAAGTTAAAAGTTTAAAAATGCAATCAAACATTCAATAAAGCAATAAAACTCTCTAGGCCACGTGTTTCAGTTTAACTCAGTGAAAGCATTAAAGAATGTCTACCTTGTATACGGGATGGACTGCAGCAAGCTTTCTTAACATGGCTATGGCAAAAACCTCAGATATCAGATGGGTCCTGAGAAGGTGTGTGACCACTTGGTGTACATTGAAGTCGGAGGACTTCACCCACATCTTGGCTAGCATCCAGTCATACGGATGATCGCTTGGGAGAAAGACTGTATTCCCCACCCCCGCATTGGTCTGACGACTGAGCTGTTTCACATATCAAAGTAAGCCCTTGAATGCTTTGTTTAAGCACTTTTTAATTCATATTTTACTAAATTATTTCTACAGGCACCTGAATAGCAATTGGTACGATTTCATTCTGGCTGTTCTTATACAGCAGGCAGAAGGGAGCAGCCAAATATTGCAGGGTTTTTGGGTCTGTGGCATTGGCTAGCACTCCCTCCAGTATTGCATAATCTGCTATGTAGATGTTTCCTGCCTGTAAGAGAGAGATATTTAATATTAGAGACTGGAGAATTTTCATTCCATTCATTATTATTCATTTACATCCAGAAATAACCACTTCGACAACACTCTTTGTGGTACATCATCTAAAATCCAAAATATGAGATTCCAACAATCTGTGTTATTTCTAACTCATGTAAAGTATCTCTGAGTAACCTGAGAAGTGCCCTGTAAATAAAATGTATTATTATTATTTTTATTAGTGTCATATTTTCTGACCTTTAATTCCTCCTGTAAAGAGAGACCTCTATTTAGGGACCCCGCCACCATCTCCTGTGTGACTTCAAACTTGTCTGGAAGATTCAAGCACTTACTGATCATTACAGGATTGCAGCCGTTTAAGAACTGATTGCCAAATATGAAGTCATCACTCCAGTTATGCATTACATACTCTGTCAAAGGGAATAATAAAGTGAGTTTAGGGGTGTGGAAACAATGACTGTCTTGGGCTGTTTATTTTTGCATCCCAACTATAATAACAAAAATGAGTAAAATAACAATAGAAAGTATAATAATAATTTATCGAAACAAAATAAATAAATAAATGAAACGCAATAAAAAAAAAAAATTCTAACCTGAAATATCGTTTTTGATTGTCACAAATATTTTTTCAAAATCTGATATATCTGTCCAAGAGGAGTGGAAAAAATTCATAAGTTCATTAAGACCAAGATTCTCTACCCTGAAAAAGATGATCACAGCAAGAAAATACAGCTGAATGCTCATAATCAGATTTTCAGTGTCTGGATCAATTACACTGGATCGGTTACACAAACTACACTTGTTTCTACATTAATTTTTTCTAGCAACAGTCAAATGGTGGTACAGGAAATTAATACAATGCATATTTGTTGGAGATACATGTAAAGAAATGAACACAAACTGTGTAACCTACGCTTCAAGGTAATTCAAATAAAAGTCCACTGCTTTTGCAGCTTCAAATTGAACATCCAAAGGAAGGTCAGTAGATGACTTGGCATTGATACTCATGGGGAAACCAGGGCTCCACTCCATCCACCTTAAAGAAAAGGCTACATTCATCTTTAAGTTATTTGGAGCGAGAATTATATTAGGTGATATGAAAAGACAAAGTATAAGACAGTATATATAAAAACGAAAAGACAGTATAAGTGTGTTGAGCTGTGAATGTAAAACTGGAGAAACTAGAGAAAAAAACAAACCACCAACAAAAAAAAAAAAAAATCACCAACTGAATTATCTGGAGACAAATAAGGATAGTGATTACACCAAATAATTAAATGCTGGCTAAACCTGTAACTGTAACTTTAAACCAGAACATTTTTTGTCTTGATTCCAGTACAATGTGCCTTGGTTTTATCCAACCATTAAAAAAATCTCAGGTAATTGCATGAAAAGGAAGGGAGAAGGGAACGACACTGCATCCTGTAGAAGTTGCTATGGGGAACACTATCAACGTAACTGCTGTCTGAAGCATGTCTAAACATAACAATAACATTGGCTGACGACAGCCTGTGATGAAACTACCAGTGTGACAATAGTATATTATGGCACCGGGAGAACAGGTCATCCATTTCTTAATCTGAATGGGATGAAGCAGATATGGTTTCCCTTTCAGGAAGCCATAGTTAGATGTGTAACCTGAAACACTCCCTTTTAAAGGGAACCTGCGCTGCATCCTCTAGAGGTCGCTATGGGAAATGGATTTCCCACTCCGCCATGCTGAGGGGAATTCATGCCATGTTACTTAAGGCAAGCACCAACTCCACAGAGTTGCCGTCAGAATTACCATTCGGACACATCAGCGTCAGTGACACTATCCCCTTAGGCCAAAAGCCCTAAAGACAGAGCTCAAAAGACTTGGAATCAGATATACAAGATTTGATTCCTTTAAGAGATATGATCAGGTGTCTAAGTTTTACCATTTTTCCAGAACCTAGACCAGGGGTGCCCAACCCTGTTCCTGGAGATCGACTTTCCTGCAGAGTTTAGTTCCAACCCTATTCAAATACACCTGTTTGTAATTATCAAGTGCTCCTTGAGATCCTAATTAGCTGGTTTAGGTGTGTTTGGTCAGGGTTTAAGCTGAACTCTGCAGGAAAGTCGATCTCCAGGACCAGGGTTGAGCACCCCTGACCTAGACTGTCCCTCAGGCAGACAGGTCGTTGCCTTCTTCATAGCCTGGGAGATTAGAGTTAGACATATGAGTTCTTCTAGGTAAGCCCATCAGGTTCAACGTACATGCAGGATGAAGCACTAGGAACAAATGCTCATCATAACCTTACATATTCATAGGCGACCCCCTGAGAAGAAACAACAACCCTTTTGAGGCGTCTACTCTTAGGCTTAACTATTGGAGCAGCTTACGAGACCTAACTGCAGCACAGAGCTTAAGGGAACGGAACCCATGCTCAACCAACAATCAATTCCGACCTGTCAGAGCATTCAACACAGCAACCCTCATAAAACAGGGAAGTGCAATCGTGTTTGCTGCTTAAGGTCAGCAGGTCAAGGAGCTGATGGGCTGTTGCAAAAACTGGAGTCGGTGCTCAGCCATGAGTGGCACTCATTCAGAACTGGCTTGCATTTCCACTGGCAGGGAGCAGAACCCTCTACATCACCAACCTGTGACTGGTTATCTATTGCAGAAGAGCATTTGTCTATTCTGCTGACAACTGCTAAACTGACATATTTAATTGTTGTTAATGTTGTTAATTTACCTGAACTCTGATGGCTTTTAAAAATGGTGCCTTTCAAACTGTGGTCTTTAGTGGAAACCCCACCTACTGACATCATAGTTTCCTTTGTTTGAGACCAGCAAGGTTTCAAGGCCAGTTTGGAACCAGGATCTGAGCACCGGCCTAGAATTTCTTTGACTGGAGAAGAGCAGCCTGGTTACCAATTGGGCTCCGGCATCAGCCCCAGTGAAAAAGCAGTGAGACTAACAACCTAAAGGCTGCCATGAGATGCATTCTAGGGTAAAAAGCTCCAGAGAGCAGCATACTCAAAGCAAACCAACACAAGCCAGGGGGAGTACCACCAAGTTCAACTTAAAGAGCAGACTAGCCAGGGAGGTTCATCTAGAGCCTAACTACCTGGTCCAGCTAAAGACAACCTCGAAGACGGTACATCAAGGAGGCTGGGAAGCCTAGCAACTTGACATCACTGTTCAAAAGAACAAACACCCAACAACCCTTTGAATTCACTACCTTAAGAAGCAAAGCACAAACCAACACTCAAGGATGGACGATGATACTGCATCATAGCTTGAAGATCTTGGCAAGCAAGGAGACCCCTAGAGGAGGCCTAACAGGAACCATTTTTTTTAGGTAAGGAACCAAACAGCTTATATACATTGCTATCACAGCTTAGGAAACCAAGATTCTGCACCAGTGAAGTACCCACAGAGGACACTCAGGAGCATGAGGGGATTACACTGGCTCTTAACCCCAAGGAACAGAGTATGCTATGACACCAACTCCTTGCGTCAGCTTACACATAACATATTAACAGACTTCTATAATTCAAATCCATTAAAGGATTGTTAGGCTGCATTAATTAGGTCAACCAGAACTGGGAATACTTCCCATAACACCCAATGTACCCGTTGCATCGTAAAAAGTATGGCATCTACGCTAATATTAGTCTGTTTCATTCTTTTTTCCGAGGTCACCATAGCCACTAGATCCAGTCTGTATCCAGATCAGATGGTCACTGCAGTCTGCCGGATCCAGTCTGTACCCAGCCCAGATGGTGGATCAGCACCTAGAGATGACCTCTACAGAGACGAGCCCCAGAAATGGATCCCCAGCAAAGACCTCATCTCCTAGGCGGCCATCGGCACAAGACCACGGGAACCAGATGAGTTCTCTGCAGAACTGCTGGTTCGTCTGGCCAGAAGAGAACTGGCCCCCTGACTGAGCCTGGTTTCTCCCAAGGTTTTTTCTTAATTTCTCTCAGCTATTTGGAGTTTTCACTTATTCATAAAGAAATAATTGCAGTGAGCATAATGAGCACATTCAGCTCCCTCAAGAGCATTCTTCTCACCCACACACAACACACAAATCCACAAGTATGAAAGCAAAGCCTTGGACACAGAGAAATACACTCTAATCATGTTTAGCTGCTTGTTAACATAAACAAATGGTCCCGTGAAGGTGAAGAGGAGGATGACGACATGTTCTCCCGGTGCCTTTTAATACTAATATGTGAGCACTCTTCAGTTTTATTCAGTGAAACTAAAAAAATAAATGTGAAATTCTGCATTGTCTACTCTTGCACTAGCATCTCAGTACTAATTGTTCCACTCTGGTCAACTTCACAACTTTGTTAAGAAAACATTTGAACCATTATTGCCCAGTATTGTAAGCATGGCATCAAACCCGAACAGTTGTTGTCTGGATTCCAGTTCTTCACGCCTGCACACTCTCAGCAAACTGATCTTATCATCCTGAGGCAATCGAGCTAAAGGAACACACACACACACTAATGCATATATACACAGACAAATGACAGTATTTCTTTCAGGACTGGGTAGTCAGGATAGGACTCACCCTTGCCCTCTCGAAGAACCATTTCCTTTTCATTGGCTATCCAGCGATAACAGGGGAACTCAAAGGAGTCTCCAGAGGATGTTGTCACATGGATACATGTACAGTACCACCTGTCATTGAACAATAATTTCTCCTTTTTAAGTTTCACCAGCAAAATGTCTCCAAGGGTCTCTTCCACACTGATGTCAACTGTCGCCACCTTTAACAAAAAATTCTGTTAGATGTAACTGAATCAGACAGGTTATGTGCAAAAATTAAATTGGGTTTGGGGACAAGATTAATCATGTCATATGAATAAAAAAACACCACCCCGGTCAGGATGCTCCGGTTTTGTGATATATTACAATATTGTTTTGTTTAGATTTTTCCTTTATGAAACATATTTTAAACAAACATATTTTAAATTCTATCTAGGGCTTGAATAAAATGGACAAGTGAAGAAATTTGTGGGAGCTTTTGTGGAAAAGTGGGATAACAGTAGTTGTAGTTTGGTGAAACTTTAACCTACAGTTATCTATAATGTTAACAGAAACTGATTTCTCACTTTTTGTAAAGAAACATAAGTGTTTGTTAACACCTACAATTAAATTAGAGTGAAAATATATATCTGATAATCGTGAGGCATCAATGAATAAACAAAATAAACGTTTTGAATGATTTAATGTATGTACAATAAACACTCGTCTGCAGTAATATATGGTTTATCTGTGTTCTTCAAGCCATCTCATGTATTTTCTCAAGTCATTGCTAATCGACATACATAGAATATGAATATAGAATTTATTGTCTGCCTCATTCTGTGATAACTTTCTTATGTGATCTGATGTGGATTCTTATTTCAAAAACTCGACTGATGTTGTGAATTAAAAACAAGTTATAATGTTTTTTTTATAACTTTTATTTTTATAACTATTTTGTTGGACAACAGGCTTTAGAAAGGCTTATGCATGTCATTAGAATGGAAGATGCTCTGCATGTGTTGCTTTTTCAAATATAAGTGGGGAAGCATTTCCTCATTTCATCACATGAAATCGTGGGCACACATACAGCAAATCCCGAGATAAATAAAACTAGGAGGTTATGTAAATGCAAAACCGAAAAACCGCAATTTGCATGCGCATATTGAACCGTGGATGTGTAACCGAACAGTTCAATATTATATTGAGAATTGTGACATGCCTAGTGTTTACTGTTGTCTTTTTGCATTATTGACACACTATTTTCTATGTAAATGTCAGTGTCTTGTAGTGTTGTGGTGTTTGTCGTGCTTGTGTTCTGTGTTTTGGTTTTATAACATTAACAGAAACTGTGATTTCTCACTTTTTGTAAAGAAACACAAGTGTTTGTTAACACCTACAATTAAATTAGAGTGAAAATATATATCATCAATGGCATCAATGAATAAACAAAATGACAAACCATTCTTACCTTTTCTCTTGCCAAACATTCAAAGAAGCATTTGTCCAGTAGAGTTTGGTCACTTGATCTCTCCGTGCCCACCAGTGTCAGGTAAACGTAGTCAATTGTCCCTGCAAACACTTGTTTGCCAGTTGTGACAGAAACAGTGTATGTAACCATTCTGCTCAGAACAACAGACTCTCTTCACACTGGTGAAATTCATTTCCTGCTTTCCTTATATACATTTCTTTTCCTGCTTTGCCCACTGTGTTGGGGTGTGGTCTATCAATCTAACTTGTGTTGATAACTGTGTGATCTTTATCAAGAAATGCCAGCACCAACAATGAACAATTATTAAATCATTGCCTTTCTATCTATGTTTTCTTTGAATAGTTTTACATTCTAAACTAAGGCCAGATCCAGACAGCGGTAGTAGCTGTTAACACATTAAAGTCTAAATGCAATATTAACAACCACAGTCTTTATTCTTATTTGAAGAGCTCTGATAACATATTTGTGAAAATAAAAGACTTTATGAAAGAGGTATGAAAATAGAATGAAAACAAGTGCTTTTTTGTGCTGGTCGCTAATTTTGAATTACCATCAAAGCCTGCTAATTATTAATCAGGATAAACAGGCAGAGTTAACAACAAAATGCTTATAAATAAATAAATACATAACATCAGACAGTCTATTCAAACTCCAAATCTGACAGTCATTCAAATTCAAAATGTCTTTGTTCTAATCCAAACTTTGTCTTAAATGGCTCACAAACCTATCAATTACACAGATACACCAAACACCCATTTCTGAGATTTAAAAAAAATAAAAAATACTATTAATTTAGATAAATTATAGTGTTAACTTTACAGTTAACTTTAGTTAAGTTGGTTAACTTACTTAAAGGAGAAGTTCAGTTCCAAAACAAAAATTTACAGATAATTTACTCACCCCTTGTCATCCAAGATATTCATGTCTTTCTTTCGTCAGTCTTAAAGAAATTATGTTTTTTGAGGAAAAATTTTCAGACCCTTCTTCCTTGGCTGGGATCGTTTAGAGCCCTTTGAAGCTGCATTTAAACTGCATTTTGGAAGTTCAAACTCACAGGCACCATAGAAATCCACTATATGGAGAGAAATCCTGCAATGTTTTCCTCAAAAAAAAACAAAAAAACAATTTCTTTACCACTGAAGAAAGAAAGACACGGTCATATAAATTATCTGTAAATTTTCGTTCTTAAAGTGAACATCTCCTTTAAGGTAAGTTAACCAACTTAAGTTAACTGAACTTGTAATTTTAAGTCATGCACAAACACTTTTTAAATTTAAAGCAACACAGTAGTACTTATTTTAATGTTGAATTTTGGGTTGATCTAAGTTAACTAATTGCAGCAGGTTTTTTTACAATGTGTAAGTACAGTACAATAGAAACAAAACAAACTAACAAACAGTCTGGGTAGAAAATGTCATCTAAATCGCAGGCAATTATACAGTACTGTCGGTGTGTCAGTGTTGTGGACTTGTTTTCCTTGTTTTGCCCATGTCTTTTATTCCTGAGTTTCCTTATATGGTCTGTTTTCTGTTCTTGTTTCATTTATTGATTATTCCACTCTAAGTGCCTGTTTTCGGCTGGGGCTGGATGATGATGTAATCGGCTGTGATCTCCTCATGTATGATTTCCCTCTGATTGAGTTGGTTAATCGTGTCCTCTATTTAAATGGCTCAAATTTTAAGTAGAAGAAGTTCAAACCCATTATCGTCCAGCCACTCCCGAAAACCACGGGGCTTCTCCAGCTCACCCCATGCCAGGGCCCCTTCACATACCTGTTCAAGCACTCCTCCCAGCACTGTCTCTGTCCTCAGCCCAGAAACGCCGGCTGCATCCGGCCGTTCCAAAGTCAAGCTCGCCGGCCGCAGCTCACTTAAGCCTGCTGGCTGCAGCTCACTCAAGCCCGCCAGCCGTACCAAAGTCAAGCACGGCGGCATATGAGCAGCCAAGCATGCCGACCTCCAAACAGCCAAGCACACCGGCCTCAACACTGACATGCCAGCTGGCCACAGCACTCTCAGGGCTGCTGGCCATCAGTATACTGAGCCAGGAGATGGCTGCCAAGCCTGGGTTCCCGGCCAAGATGGTCGCCACGCCTGAGTCCCCAGCCAAGATGTCCGCCACGCCAGAGTCCATGGCCAAGATGGTCGCCACGGCTGAGTCCCCAGCCAAGATGTCCGCCACGCCAGAGTCCATGGCCAAGAAGGCCACCACGGCTGAGTCCCTGGTCAGGAAGGCCACCACACCTGAGTCCCCAGCTGAGATATCCGCCACGACTGAGTCCCCAGCCAAGAAGGCCTCAAAAACCCTAAATCCCCCCAATAATTTTTTGCTATAGGGGTTCGGCCGTAGTGGTTAAGGCCACTGAGGCTGGACTGCCAGGGCTCATTGGACTGTCTTCTCTGCCATGGCCTCCTAAGTTCCCTGCTCCACCATGGCTCCTAAGACTTTCTATCCTACCATGGCCCCCTGAGCTCCCTGATCCGCTATGGTCCACTGGACTGCCTGTTCCGCCATGGCTCCCTGATCCACACCCTACCCCCCGTAAATAAGTTACGGCGCTGACAGTTTTACCCCTGTCTTTTGTTCCTAAGTTTCCTCATATGGTCAGTTTCCCGTTCTTGTTTCGCTAATTGATTATCCCCCCACCTGTGTTAGTAATTATACTATGTATATTAGCTCCTGTTTGTGCCTTAGTCCTTGTCCGGTCTTACATCTTTCTATGTTGCTTACTTTGTTCCTAAATGTGTTCCTGAGTTGTATTCCCCTGCAATTGCTTTATTAAATATTGAGCAAGTGAAGTTTCTGTCTCCTGCGTTCTCCGTGCTCCACGCAACTGTGACTTGGTGTGGTTAAACAGCAGGGTGTAGTTGCTCTTCGATGCTTCATCCCAGGCTCTAACTACAGGAGTTTTAGGCAGATTTATCCCGATTTACCCCTCCCAACAATCTGAGAAAAAATCTCGTCGAGGACCTCAGTCGGTTACAATGTTCAGTTTGTCTGGGAATGCGAGCCATTTACAGATCGAATTTCTTATACTGTACTTTCTGATCTGCTCAAACATGTTTGATATTTAGGGTTCTAGATGGGGATGATTTTTCACAACAGTTCTTTCACAACCGTGAAACAAGCTGCCATACAGGTCCACTGGACAACAGAGATAGAGGAACAGGTTGTGTAAGTTTGGCAACAACAATGCCTCCTGTATAACTAAAATGTCAAAATATACAGATCCGTACAGATAATAAAAAGATCTGTGGAGAAATCTCCTCAGTTCTGAACACAGGGAGAGTGTAGAAAGATGCTAAAACATCAGTGTCCTAGCTTTATTGTCTTTCCGCTACACGTGTGGACATATACTGGAACAAAATGTTGTGTCTCGCAGGACCACAGTGCTACATACTAATTAAACATAAACATACAACAACAGAAGTTGCCTTTTGAGTTCACATCAAAAAATCTTAAAATCATAACAGGAGGCTTTAATTATATAGTCTTTTTGGAATAACAACTACTCAATAAAATAGAGTGCGTTACTACATGTGGTTTGTGTTGCCCAGTCACCTGTGTGTGGCACACTCATAGTTGTAATAAAACACACACACACACACACACACACACACACACACACTTAATTTAGTTACAAACTTATCATGCAATCCTTCCAGTGTGCAAAAAGACGCATTAGAAAAGATTAAAAAAAAACTAAAAGAATTAAGCAATTCCAGACTCACAATTGTCACTATTGCAAGTAAGACGTTCTTTTATAAAATAGTTGTTTAAATAAGAATTCATGTACAGCAGCTGAGGTTTTAAATACCAGTAAAATTTCACAATGACAAGCAATTGGATAAATAAATACCTCATCATCATTAAACTCATACATAAATTAAACAGTGAGACCTTTCAGGTATTCTGTGTCCATTGAAAAAAGTTATCAACAAGTTATCTATGTTGTTACCACCCAAAAATATTTTTTTATTTTTTTATAATTAATTTATTCATTCACTTGTTTTGTTTTTTTATTCCAAATAAATTTAATTTACAGTGATTAAAATGCAAGAAAAGTAGAAGTCCTCAGAACTGAAAATCTGGCTACCAGAAAATGTTTTACAAATTTTCCAGTCACAGTCTTTGTTATCTCTCTGAATACTCTGACAGGTAGGATCTGTTGCAGAGCTCTTTTATTAAATTGCATTAGATTATAGTGGGGTAACTACTTTTCTGGTCTTTCTATATGTATTAAAATTGCTTTAAGTGGTAGATTTCAAGATGGCATTGTAGAGTGAATATGTGTTTTACTGCATGGTTAGTCTCGGATATCTAGAAATGTTTTGGCCTTATTAACATAAGGTGGATTGAATTTTTTTCTCAGTGATTTCAGTAAATATATTTTAAAATGTGGGAATTCTTTTAGATTTGAGGTAGCCATTTACAATCATAATATTAATAAAAACAAATTTATGTATCAAATCATATTTTTTCTGAGAAATGTTTTTTACCAACTTGCCTTCCTATTTATTCAGAATAATCTATTTAGTGAAACAAGCAAGCAATCCTCACAGAAATACCTGTTTTGAAACCCCCATGGATTGTTTAAGACATGGATTTCAAATTCTGATTGTTCTTTTGTGTTACCCAGGACTTCTTGCATCGTTGCCAACTTTCACAAATTCTAGATGTATATCTAAATCCAAGCTACCACAGTGTGAACCCATAAGACTTTCATTCATCTTTAAAACAAAAATGAAACTATTGGTAAAACTTTACATTTACGGTTCTCTTTATGAAGGGTTTATAAACGTGTTCATAAACGACTAATAACTTATTTACAAATGCTTTATAAATCATTGATAAGCAGTTATAAATACATTATTACAAAGAGTGATTTTAATGCAATACTTGCCAAATAATGAGCCATTTTAACTCACCTGTTGTAATTGCTTGATAAATGTATTGATTCATATTTTTATCACTTAAAACCAGATTCCTGATTTATTCCTGAGTATTTGTTCATCCACACTTGCAGTACCTGCACATGAGCGATCCATCCGCGGGAGCACCTGTGCATTTATTTATTTGTATGTTCATGAATTAATTGAACGATCAAAGTGATTACACAATTAAACACTTGAAAAACAAACTTTGCAATGTCTTACCAATTTACCTTACTAATAGCTTACTGTAAAATCACTAAAAACTATGTGAGCACGTTGGAGCAGTTTTAACAGCATGACTTCTCTTGAAAAGTGGTTTTATATTGGATGCTCACTATCGCCAACTACAGGCTTTGGTGACACACAAGCAAGTACAGACGCACATACTTTGGTGATGTGATCTTGAGTATAATAAACATGCATTATATGCTAATACTAATAAAAATACATGGGAAATTATACATATTTGTCGATGATTGTAATGAAGGTCAGTGAGGAAGTTTCAGAGGCAGCAGTACCTACTATTTATTATTAAGAAGATTTTTGAACTCAGAGAAACGTAGGAGCAAGGGTTATATTGGGATAGGGCTGTCTGGGGATGAGCCCTAGCACATAGCCTTACCCTGGTAACTCATCAGAGGACTTTCCATATACATTCTCAACATTATGGGCTATAGTTTTAAACACTTAACTCATTCTTACAAATTCAAGCAATGGGTTCCCACGCATCCTTGAAATCCTTGAAAGTTTGTGAATCTGAAAAAAAAATTTCAAGGCCCTGGAAAGTTTTTGAAAATCAACACAAATACATACAGGTCCTTGAAAGAGCTTTAATTTATTTTGTGCAAGAAGTGTTCTGGAATGTGTTATTTTGCCAACACTTTGTGGCCTACACTGGCTTCACAATGCCATAGAAGAACGTTTTTTGTTTATATGGTTCCATAAGGAACCTTTAACATCTGAAGAACCTTTCTGTGTCACAAAAGGTTCTTTGTGGTGAAAGAAGGTTCTTCGGATTATAAAAAGGTAAGAAAGAGATGGTTCTTTCTACAGTCGCCATTCGTTGTGTGCGTTTTTGTATCAAAGCCTAACACGGGACTGTTTTCTAGACCCCGCTCCTGCTGAATTTCGGGCCATTACTGCCTGCTCATGCAACTATTCTGGTTTTTAATATAATTTTTGCACATCAGGGAGCAGCTATTATATGCAGTTTGTGGAGTATTTGAATGTCTTATGAATGAGTAGCTATTCACTTTCAATTTCACAATCACATGTACTCAGTATAAAGGGACCTTGTCTTACAAGATCAGATATGAATACTTTATCTGCTGAGCAGCAAGTCCTCCAGCATGATTTATCAGTCATCTCTCCTTACTCTTGTCTTGACTCATGATCAGTTAAATCTGATTCCTGCAGCTTGTGTTGGTTGTAGGGTTGCCAATTCCACATTTTTTCATAGAATTAAGCCGATTTCCAACTGTTGTGAAGGGTTGATTTTCTCCCGAGGGTGAAATGTTTGAAATATTGCATAAATTACATTTGACTGAAATGCTTGTATTGAAACATTTTTTCATTTTACCTGTGATAAAACTGTGCATGATGTTGAGTTTTGTGATGGCTGCTGGTAGGAAGCCTTTTAGCTGTGTTTATGATCAATCTGCATAAGAGTGACTGTAAAATATACATTTTAGGCATGGAAATGAAACGTTTTGAATTTTGATATGGGATATGGTCATTGCTCTACTTTGGGGGCTTTTTTGCATAGTAGTGTTTGAAACATGAACACTGTAACAATGTATCTTACAAGGTAACACAATTGAAATGTGCCCCCACATTAGGGCCTTGAATTTGAGGGTACTAGACCTGGAAAGTCCTTGAAAGGTCCTTAAATTTGAACTTAACCAAGGTGTGGGAACCCTTAATGATGCAACATGGGTGTTTTTTATATCTCTGATAAGAAACCAAGTGTCTTCAGAAATGTTTTGACTGCATTTCAACTTTATCTGATGAAGTAGCAATCATGAGTGCAGCGCTGCTTTGTTTACTAGGGAAACTGCTATATTTTTGATGTTACAAGAGCACCTCCTACTGGCAGAGAATCAAGTTGGACTTTCAGTAAGCCTGTCTGCTGTTTCCCCCATCTCGTATTCCTCCATACTGTAACGGTGCTTTCAGTCATTGATTATTTAAAAACTGTTCAGTTAGATTAAATATAAATATTTAGGTGCCTTTATTGAGCTTGCATTTATCAAATATTTTTGTTGTATAGATGTGATTCTTAGTTTTAATTTTGTGCAATACTTGATTGTTTTTCTGAATTGTTTAAATACACAAGTACTAGTAAAACAATACAGTTGGAATTTGCAAAACACACACGGATGTCTATCAATAACAAAAAATTCAATGACAATCTATTCAAATATAATTTGCCGACATGTTTTATTCATATTAGATACACAGTTTACCCAGATAACACAAGTATGTTTACAAGATGTCTGTTATGTACAAACATCTGACAGACGTCTATAAGATGTCAGGTTTACATACTTCTAAATCATAAACATCTTAAAGACATGTACTAGATGTCTATTTGACATCTGATAGGAAACATCCAATAGATGTATTCCAGATGAGCAAACACTCTAAAAAATACGTCTTGCAGATGTAAATGCAGACATCTCTGTGATGTACATGTGCTATCAGGGTAAGTAACTATAAAGTTCACTCTATTCTTCTCCCAGTTCACCAGCCACTTACTTGTATGTATTTCGGGAGAAAATTATGAATTCATGAGCTGTAAATGTCTGACTGACAGGACTCTCTGAACTGTGGCGCCCATTTCACATCATAGATCAAGATCAAGATAATTTATAAAGGTTTTTAAATGTCAAAACACATTCACGTATTCATGAATCAGGATATCAGATAGTTGATGACATGGTAAGCAGGTTTGTGAATATTTTGAATTAAAAAGGAAAAGCCAAATAAAAGCTATACACTAGTCATACAGTGTTTTTGTGGCTGCGCTGTGTCACACGACCAGCATGACACATCGCCATGAAAACAAGGGTAAATGTTCTACAATAATGGTCACCTTAAAAAAATCATTCTGTGGGGTCAGCTAGAATAGTTTAAACTTACCCTTGAAAGGGTTAAACAAGATAAGCTTTATTGACATTCACTGTTCACATACACTAGGTATAAAGAAGAAGTGTAAAAAGAAGTTACACTAGGTAAAAAGAAGTGATACATGTAAATATAACAAAAAGAAGTGATTGTGAACATGGTCATCAAGTGGGAGTACACTTCTGAGAATAGACAACTAAACAAAGATAATGCAATTCTGGACCTAATTAGCAAAGAACAAGCCACCAAACATGTTTCGCATAATTACAAAGTCTCTGAGAGTAAATGTACACAGACCCAGCCAGAGGTCTTACAAATGCAAAGCTTGCTGGGTAACTGACAGGACAAATATATAAAGCTAAAGAGTTACTTTAAGTCAGGTGTGTATGTGTCTCTCTTTTGTTGCTCACATGCATTTCACATGATGTCACAGAGAAACTGAGGAACCCTCACAAACTACAAATCCAGCATAGAGAGGTTCAGTGAATGTGGAGCTGAATGTGTGTAAGTGCGTGAGTGTGTCAGAAATGCTGTAAAAGGACAGAGTGCCAGCCGCCATGTCAACATACACTCCTACTCTCTTAGAAGAGCGCAAAGGGACACGTATGACAGTGAACTTCTTATTGTGACGAACAGTAAAGCCAAAATCAGAGCAGATTAGACTCCAAGAATTTTTATTGCATCCAAACCAACAATCATCACTCCCTCCTTTCCTGCTGATACCTTTATATGTGACTGACATATCAGCATCAGGTCCACTCCATTCAGCCTCCCAGTAGCAGCGTCCAGTCAGACTCTCTCGACACAGAACCTGAATACACTCATCAAATCTCTCTGGATGATCAGAATATAACTGATCCTCTTTCACATGTATCACCTTTTTGTTCTCTTCAGAAATAATGAGATGAGTGTTTGCTGTGTTTGGATCCAGTGTGAGATCACAGGCATCTAAATACAAAAAGATACAATACTCATAAGAAAACAACAACAACAATCACCAAGGGTGTGTGTTTGTTTTTCCAAACGTACATTTGTGTAGTCTTGCTGTAATCCTGAACTCTCCTTCATGATCCACACTACAAGACACACAGAATGTCATATTCTGATAAGATCAGTAAACATACACACACACACAGCAGTGTGATTATATCTGCTTAACATACTTGAGTTTTTCTAGTGTGCTGTTTGGATAGTTGAGTATCTCAGACAATAGCTTGACTCCTGAATCTCCTGGGTGATTGTAGCTCAGATCCAGCTCTCTCAGGTGTGAGGGGTTTGAAGTCAGAGCTGAAGATAAACAACCACAGCCTTCCTCTGTCACCATACAGCCAGACAACCTACAAACACACATAGCAACAGTCCATATGACATTTGTTTGGTTTGGCAATCAGACATATATGGAAATACTTGTATTTACTTGTAATACTTTGCATTTGTGTTACAGTTTAGACTTGACTGGCCACCAGCACACCTCACAAACAAATGGAATGATATTGAGAATACATTGCTTATATATATATTTTTTTCAAGCGACACTGGGACCACAGCTTACTTCTTACAACTAGCTCATGCTTTCTTAAGAACCGTTGTGGTCGACACCATTGTGTGGAACAAACAGTTATGGAATCCAAAGAATGTGCCTTAGGTAAACAGTTAAAAGCCCAAACAAGTGATTTCAGTGAAAGACTAGAGCAAGGGTGATAAATTTAGCTCATGGAATGCCACAGAGTTTAGTTCCAACACTGCTTTAACATCTACCTATATTTTTCAAATAATACTAAAGGGCTTGATTAGCTGTATTAGATGCATTTAATTAGCACCAAAGCTAAACACTGTGGACAGTGTGGACCTCAAAAAACTGTTTGGCACCAATGGTGTTTGACACACAGGAAATATCTGCTAGTCATTTGAAACACAAACCTTAGTATGTTTAGTTGACAATATGAACTCTTCAGTCCAAAAGATAGCAGCTTTACTCCGGAATCCTGCAGGTCATTGTTACTGAGGTCGAGCTCTTTCAGACAAGAGTTTGATGATTGTAGAACTGAAGACAAACTTTCACAACACTTATCAGTGAGATTACAGATGACCAATCTAAACAGAACAGTAAAGCAGAAAGTAATTAACTGTTGTCACAATATCAATTAAATAGCTGACAGACATTACCTAATCTGTGGGGTTTTGAAGAAACTGAATTTATGTTGCCAAACAATTACATTTATTTATTTCTTTCAAAATGACATACAAATATTGCTGCTGAAAAAATAACAAGACTTTGACCTTGGCCTGTTTGTTGTCTCTGTTTTCTGTCAAGAAAGATATCTCTTATGTCACACAGCATCTACTTTTAAAGGGGTCACTATTAGGAGCTAAGCATATGTTAAACCTTTGTTAATTTTCAATTAGAAATGTTGTATATGTATAAAAGAAATAATGTCAAACTCATACTAAATAAATGAATTTGCTGTGCAGGAGAAAGTATCTGCTAGCCATAGTTATGAAACTCTTATTCATACACACATTTCAACATAGTGAGTGAGTGAGTAAATGTCAAACCTCAGAATGTTCAGTTGACAGTGTGAACTCTTCAGACCAGCAGAAAGCAGCTTCACTCCCGAATCCTGCAGATCATTGTTACTCAGATCCAGCTCTCTCAGATGGGAATTTGATGATTGTAGAGCTGAAGACAAACCTTCACAGTGTCGATCAGAGAGACCACATCCAGCAAGCCTATAAAAGATCATGACATGTCTGAAAGTTTGTGATGAAACACAGCTGGAGACAATCTCTATTCACTTTCTGACAGTGCTATTATATTACAGTGATCTTTTTTTACTGTAGCTGCATTACATAACCAAATAAACGGAGCAATTGCAGTGCTCGGGCCCTAATAACATCTTTATTGTTTACTTTGGGTCAATAATCACAGAAACAGTGAGAAACTACAGAAAATATCTGCAATCTAATCCTCATGAATGCAGACAATTTCTGCAAATCTGATTTTTAGATCTCTTTCCTTTCATCTAAGCACTGATACAATTATTATTTTGCATATTTGTTAATGAGTGAGTGTGGAAGTCAAACCTCAGTATGTTCAGTTGACAGTGTGAACTCTTCAGTGCAACAGAGAGCAGTTTCACTCCTGAATCCCGCAAGTCATTGTTACTGAGGTCAATCTCTCTCAGACAGGAGTTTGATGGTTGGAGAGCTGAAGACAAACTTTTGTAGTGCTGATCGGAGAGACCACATCCAGCAAGTCTATAACAGAGGATTAAAGGTTTACTGTGTTCTGTTCATGACAATGTCTTATCTGTCCATTCTTAGCTGACTGCAACACCACCTATCAATGCAATGTTGTAATTTTTTGGTTTATCACAGTTGCAAGCCCATTATCCCCATGAGCCTTATGTGTTATTTCAAAGAACCAATTCATAGTGGATTTAAAGATGGCCAGCAATGTGCTTGGTACTACTGAAAATACTGTGTATGAAGGAACAAGATGTTTTTATGCATTTATGCAGATGTTTTTATGCATTTATGTCGCTTAAACAAGTTGGTGATAAATTTTCTGTCAATCTAACCATAAGTACCAGTTGCTCTTTGTATTTGATTTTTTGTAATTTTGTTTTTGTAAATGTATAATCCAGTAAAATTCGTAAGAATAGTTGGAACTGTTCTGGAAGATTTCTTTTTATACTGTATTATTGTTATGTCCATCTATTGTGATACTTTTATTTGTTCCAGAAGAAATTATTAATAGCTGTAAGTAGTCCAAATTGCTGTAAATTGTCAAATAGTATGTTTTTTAATAAACCTAGAATAAAAATGTGCACAGAATAAAAATAAACTTTAATTTCTTTCTTTCTTTTTTTTTTTTTTTTTTACTGTTTATATCTTGCAATTGTGTCCCTGATCAGCTGCTGTTACAAATATTAAAACAGTGGTAGCGTTTATGAATGCTGAAGTGTAAAATGTATTATAATCTTGCAATAAAGCTACAAGCAGCAACTAGTTTTAGTTTTGTCACAATTAAGTATGTTTAATCATTTAACCATTCCAGCTTCTAGACCCTGCTGGCAATGCAAACACATAGCTGGAAATATATTTTCAGTTTATTTTAGTCAAGTCTCAGGCTGAATCTGCAATTTCATGCTTCCCTACTATATAGTAATCTAAAAACAGTATGTGAAAAAATATGTCTGAATTTACATTACTCATAAAAGGCAAAAAGTATCTGGATGACATATTACTTCCAGTGTGATTTTGGCACCTACGGCCGGAGACATATATCTACCAACCCAGAAAATGTGAAAAAGAATATTCCTCTGCAAGGAGGAATAACAAGCTGCTCAGATTTCACTCCCCTCGTGATGTAGAAAGGAGGGGATCTTATTATAATATTACGCAAGCTGTTTACCTTCACAGACATAACTGACTGTTTTGAGCTGACACTTCACAGACACATTCTGAGAACACGTGAGACTTTTATTACATATTGCAAAAAGGGGCATAATAGGTCTCCTGTACCTTTAAAAATAAATGTACTTTTGTACTTTCACTCACGTAAAATTATAAAGGAGATCCGACGTGAAACTCTGGATGGTGCAGTCCGATAGGTCTAACTCAATCTGACCTAATGACATCATTATCACATGGCAAAGCTGATTTTTCTTCTGGTTCTCTTCTGTATCGGTAGCCAATGAGCTGGCGGCTCAACATTCAAATATATGACTAGTGCTTGCTGCAGCAGTTTGCAGCATGCTTTAGAAACAGCTGAAATCAACATCTAACATCTTGAATCTATATCTTTGTGTATATTGCATGCTCTGCCTAATTAAAAACCATATACATAAACATTGGCGTAAACTCAATGTTTACAGTCATTATTTCTAAGGTCGATGTTTTCATTGTGATGAGTGTGTGGTTGATTCCAGCTGCACACAGCGTCAGAAGCATGCGCTTATCGCATATATGGTAATGACAGTGTAGCTGGAAAAGGGAAATAAGAGTCATCACTAAAGATCACTTTCTATGGTTGTTGTAGTCCCGAGTGAAATGCATTATGGGTAGTGTAGTTCGGATAAATGTGCACATGTGATGTGTGCTCTCACTGCGCTGTCTAGTTCAGAAACAGAGAAAGAATGTTCATATTCTGCTTTTATTTCAGTTAATTTGAATCAGTCAACCCAGGAGTTTTTGTGCACTTTAACTTTGACAACATTTATCTGCACCAGAGAGTCAAACAGCAGCATGTTGTGGAGGTATTGCCAGTAGCAAGTCTCGGTACTTGCTCTGCCGCAACAGCAGCAGTAGCGGTTTAGAAGATCTATTCCGTCAAGACCAAATACATTAATATCGTCATATACATTACTATGCCAATTTCTCAAAGAGTTGTCACGATAGAACTGTACTTTTACTCAGGTACTTGATTTGTGTGCTTTGTCCACCACTGGATGAAACACATGCTGAGATTGTCTGCTGACTTTAAACTTGCACTCTGACTTGCAGTCACTATCAAACGCAGCTCAATAGGGAAACTCATCATCCTCATCACTGCTGCCATTAAACTCATTAAAAGAACTTATTAAAACCTGACATAGCCTAGATGTGAGAAGTGTTCTCTGTGAATGAAATGCTGCAGGTTAGAATGGTCAATTTATCAAGCCATCTGAGCTAAAGATATCACATCCAATTTTAAAGGAACCGTATGTAGGACTGTGGCCAAAACTGGTACTGCAATCACTTTCAAAATACTGTAGAACGGCGTATCCCCCCCCCCCCCCGACTCGAGGTTGCCAGCTAAGCTGCAGGATTCCGCAGGAACGTAGGCTGCTACAAGGAGCTTCCAATGGCAAGTGATGAGTCCTACACAATACGTTTTTTTTTCTTCTGTTACTTATGTTTATGCTTCACGAGAGATGTTTTGCGAAGTAATTATGTGTCGCAAAAATTTACTAAAGGCGATTAGCCAAATATTTCATAAATATGTAATGTAATACCACATTTCAGTCGGAACATAGATTGTTTTCATACCGTGCTAGTGGTGCGATATAAAGCTTTTTATGAACGCATTTAGCACGGGCGACCGTGGAAAATCCACTGTGTACGGAAGCTTCGGATTCATAACGAGGTCTTTTAGGTTTCGTAACTTTATACATGTTTTATCCGACACGTTCGTAGCTGCAGCTGTAACTAGAGCAGAGCTGGCAACCCGGATGACGAAACTCTACTGACTTCGTGATTGGTAGATAGCTGGAGGGTGGCGCCTCAGACCAAAACACAACATGACAACATCAACATCAGTTGAGGGCTGCAACTTTCACTTTTAAATGACAATATCCTGGCCGGACCACTGTTGTCAGTGATATAAGTATTTGAAATGAACATGATTTCTTAATGTCTAGTGACATGTCAGGGCCATTTTATGATTAACTGAAATAAATTTCTTACATACGGTTCCTTTAACTATAGACCTATTAAATATCCATTAGATATTTTATTTCCACTTTTTTATATTTTCTTCACATTTATTTAAAATAAATGTCCATGAGCTGATATGCGATGGGCAGAATGAGAGAAGAAAGGGATCGGAATTCTGTGGATTTTAACTCAGGTCAAGGTCAATCATCTCAAAACCTATATCCACTTACACTCCACGTCACTCCTTCTATCAACAGAAGAAATTCTTTTGTAAATCTGTCTAGCTTAACCAGACAATAGTGGGCAGAGTTACTGTCTAAATAGCCTCTGCCAACAAGGGGTGAATAGACTCTCTGTGTAATGAACAGATCATTTTTCTTCACAATTGTGCCATATGAATAAAAAGTTATGAGTTGGCTAACTGAAATCAAACTAATTTAAATATTTTTTTTCCTGTGATAACAAAATTGAATACTCACAGAGCTTTTCTGCAGTTTATCACAGCTGGTATCAGTCTCCTTCTTCCCTCATCTGACGTGTTGTATTTCATAAGATCAATCTCATCCACCACCTCATCTGACATCTGAAGCATGTAGGCTATTGCTGAGCAGTGAGCTGGAGAGAGCTTACTCTCTGAGTGTTTGTTTGACTTCACAAAGTCCTGAATCTCTTGGTACAGAGTCTGATCTTTAACTTCTAACAGACAGAAGAACAGATTGATGGATCTGTCAGCTGAGAGACTGTCATTTGTCTTGATTTCATCTTTAATGTACTGTGTGGCTTCTCTGATGGACTCTGAGCTGCTTTCTGTGTGTGTCAGTAGATCCAGTAGGAGTTTTTGATTGGACTCCATTGAAATACCCAGCAGGAACCTCAGAAAAAGATCCAGGTGCCCATTTTCACTCTGAAGAGTTTGATCAACTGCTGTTGTTAGTAATCCATACAGAGAGAATTCATCAAGCGTGTGCTTATTATAACCACAGTCATATTCAGAGCCATGATCAAATTGACATTTTTCAACAAACAATTTTAGTAATTCCTTGTTCTTGGCTACATAGGAGTAAAATACATAGAAAGCAGCTAGAAACTCCTGAAAGCTTAGATGAATGAAGCTGTAGACTTTTCTCTGATTGATAACAGATTCCTCCTTAAAGATTTCTGTGCAAATCCCAGAATACACTGAAGCATAAGTGACATCTATACTGCTCTCAATGAGGTCCTCTTCATAGAACATCACATTGCCCTTCATCAACTGTTTGTAAGCCAGTTCAGCCAGTTTCACAATCACTTCTCTGTTAGACTGCAGGAGTATCTCTTCATACTTTGGATTCTTCATGTTGATCTGAGTAAGCAGGAAGTGGATGTACATTTCAGTCAGAGTTTGAGGGATTTCTGCACTCAGATCTTGTTTCAGAATGTTTTGAAGCACAGTGGATGAGATCCAGCAAAAGACAGGTATGTGGCACATGATGTGAAGGCTTCTTGTTCTTCTAATATGCGAGATGATTCTGTTGGCTTGACACTCATCACTGATTCTCTTCCTGAAATATTCCTCCTTTTGGGGCTCATCAAATCCCTGGATTTCTGTCAAACGGTTGATGTATTTGGAGGGGATCTGATTGGCTGCTGTTGGTCTGGAGGTGATCCATATGAGAGCAGAGGGAAGCAGCTCTCCTTTAATGAGGTTTGACATCAACACACTCACTGATGAAGTCTCAGTTACATCACAAACTTTCTGAGCATCTAAAAACATCAGTGTGATTCTGCTTTCATCTAGACCATCAAAGATGAACACAACTTTACACTCCTCATAAATCTTTGAGTCTAGATCTTGAAGTTCGGGATGGAAGTCCAGCAGAAGCCTGTGAAGAGTGTACTGATGATCTCCAATCAAGTTCAGCTCTCGAAATGGAAGTACAAACATGAAATCTACATCCTGATTGGCTTTTCCCTCTGCCCAGTCCAGAATGAACTTCTGCACAGAGACAGTTTTTCCGATTCCAGCGATGCCTTTAGTAAGAACAGTCTTGATTTGGTCTTTCTCCTCGCATCCTGGTTCGGGTGAAGGTTTGAAGATGTCATTGCAGTTGATTGAGGTGTCTTGTGCATGTTGTGTTCTGTGTGTTTTCTCCATCTGTAAAACCTCATGTTCTTCATTCACTCCTTCACGTTCTCCCTCTATGATGTAGAGCTGTGTGTAGATCCTGTTTAGGAGAGTTCGAGTCTCTTGTAGTTTGCTTCCCTCAACGAAGCTCTCATACTTGTTCTTCATGCTGGTTTTGTGTTGGTCTTTGACTCTCTGTAGTTTACCATCAACTGGTTGATGAAAATCTTGCAACAGGTCTCCAGTCTGATCATCTCTATCAACACAGCAGAAACAAGAGCAACAAAAAGAACAAATGTGAATGACTGTAAAAGTATTTTAGTGAAACTACATTATCCTTGAAATCAGCTTTAATACAGGCCCAAACTATTTTAATGCAAAACCTCCAATACTGAGCTGTAGCAAGATTCAATATTAAAATTACAGTTAGCAAAATTTCCTCATGCTTGTTTAAAATGTACACTGTTGTATATCCATATAATAATGCTATCTCTCTCTAAAAATGAGCTGTATCTCATTGACACTGCCACAGAGGTTGCAAAAAGGAGAACTGAGTTAACAGTCTATCTGGAAAAAAAAACAAAAAAAAACAATAAGGCACTCAGGTGCATGAACAGGAATCTAAATCAAACAATACATTGACAAGAACAGACAAACAACCGCACCAATACAAATACACATGATAAATGGGTAATAAAATAAGGAAAAAGTCAGTACAACAACCAAGGACACTGGGACTAAACACATGTAATGAAACCGTACTTAAAACAAAACAAAACAGACAATGCATGACAGAAATATTGCGGAAAAATTAAGGGGGATATAGTTTCACCTAGAGTTAAAGGTCACAACTTCATCACACAGATTAGGAGGCTGCTCTATAGATTCTTCACTCTTCATAGACACACAGCTGGGCTCTGGAGATGCTGCTCTCTGGTTCTGGTAGTGAACAACACGATGCACATAATGTGTTTCTGACAATTATTTTCACAAACATTTACAGACTGAATGTTCTGAAAAAAGTCAAAATAATGACCACCCTAAGCTGCTGGGTTACAATACATAGCTTAGGATTTGGGTTATTTAACAGTGTATTTTTATAGGATATTATTCATGAATTCAAACTTAAAGCAGCATTTATGGCAACTATTTAGTTTTAGTTTTTTGTTTTTTTTTGGTTTGTTTTTCCCACAACATCATGTTCTAAAGATACACATGAGAAAACTTTATATAATATGTTATAAAACAGTCTATTATTGAACATACTGTGATGTGATGTGATGTGATGTTTTCAAAGTCAATCTAAAAAAACCTACCATTTTGTTCTGTGCTTTTCTTGTTCTGCTGATGGTGTTTTTTCCTACAGAAGGAGTGATTATGCAGGTCATGGCATGTCAAGTTGTGATGGGTGTGTTCTTGTTTTACTTAACCCTTTAACTGTCACCCCCCATTTTTAAACACAGATGTGAAAATACACTATTCAAACTTTGTTCTACACTCTAAAAAACACTGGGTTAAAAACAACCCAATTTGGGTCATTTTGGCAACCCGGCGCTGGGTCAAAAAGGGATGAACCCAGCGCTGAGTTGTTTTGACCCAGCGAGTTGGGTTGAATTATTTGACCCAGCATTGTTGGGTTGCTTTTTCTATGGTTTAAAATTACTACACTGCTAGGCTAAAATGAACCCAAATTGAGCTAGGCATTAAATCTACAAATTTTGTTCATTTTAAAATCACTTTAACACACACAGAATGACTATCAGAAGGTAAACATTTATTAAAAAACTACAACAAGATAAAACATTCAAAGAGGAGAAGAAATGCAGAAAAGTATGGCATTAGCAGGTACAGAGTTTATAAATGAAGCACTGAACATTTGCTGACTATAATGTTTAAGACCAAATGTTACTTTTATGGTAAATTTTGTATGTTGTTTAAAACTACTACACAAAAATACTATTTTACAATAATTGTACAATTAGTATATAGTTTTTGTTGTTGTTGTTGTTGTTTTAACAAACTATTCTGGCATGACAATACACTAATAAACCACAACATTAACACTGATATTATAACATTTAACACAAGCAAATATGTAAAGGAATGTGAGTGTGTGTATGAATGAGTGTGAACTCCATTTCTACTAAACAACACAGAACAAGTCCATGAACACATACAGAACATGCATCAAAAAAAAAAAAAGCATAACATGAAATTATGACCTTTATTTGCCTTAAACCATCTTTCCCTCTCCTATGAAGAAGCTGAGAAGATCACCTCCTCACACAAGCAGGCTTCTGTGTCGATTAACTCCAAAGTTGGTTTGAGTTCTGCAATGAAAAACACAGAAATCAGTGGTTTAATTAAAATGTGAACAAGTCATCATACTGTTGTTTCATCAAAATGTTAAGCAAACGGGTAGAAGACAACAGAAACATTTATTTTCTACAAATAACTCGCATCAGTCTCAAAAGAAACAAGCCCTCCTATGTCTCTGGCTTTCTACATAAAACATTTTTTACTCTTAGACAAAAAAAAGAGAGAACTTGCCTGAAACGTCTTTCCCTCTCTTATGAAGAAGCTGAGAAGATCTCACAAGTCTCCTCACACAAGTAGGCTTCTGTGTCGTTAACTCCAAAGTTGGTTTGAGTTCTGCAATGAAAATCACGGACATCAATGGTTTAATTAAAACATGAACAAGTCATCATACTGTTGTTGCAACAAAATGTTAGGTAAATAGGCAAAAAGACAATGGAAACATTCATTTTCTACACATAACTCATATCAATCAAAAAAGAATGAATCTATCCTACGTCTCTAATTTAAATTAATTAAAATCAGAAATACTACTTGTCACAAAATTGTTTTTTATAACTTGTTTAATAACAAGAAAACAAAACAGTAATTTATTTTTTTTAACTGAATATAAATTAATCAAAAATCAGAAATGCTACTTGTCACAGTACCATTCACAAGGTGTGGGGCAGTTCTGTATTGACTAGACAAACCTGCCCAGACTGTAACGGTAAGGGAGACTTACATGGGCCAGGGAGCATTTGTCCTGGATGAGGAACCAGTGCTGTTCTCTGATGAAAGTTGATTCACATTGAGCAGAAATGATATCCAACCGCCAATGCGGTTGGATATGTCAAGGAAAACGCTATGCATTAGCCACTGTTGTCACCAGAGGAGCCTTTGTGAATATTACTATGACAAGCCATTACTACCTGAATAACATCAATAATCCAGTCATTGTGCCTCTGCATGAGCAACACAGGCCTGATTTCATCTTCATGGATGACAATGCCCCAGCTCATCGAGGTTGCATCATCAGGAACAGCAGCTGGAGGCTAGGGTACCTCAAATGGAGTGGCCTGCTTTTTATCCAGACCTTACATGGGTCCTATTATGCTTTTTCACTTTTTAAATTTTAGTCAGTGTGTGGTGTGTATGTTTGGACATAAAAATGATCTACAAAGTTACAAATCTCAAAGTTCACTCTAAAGGGAGATATTTCGTTTTAAAAAAATCCCTTTTCAACGAACAGCTCCTTTGGACTACAAGCCTTTTCTTCCAGATATTATGATGTCATAACACGGTCCATTAGGATATCATTAAAATAAATCCCGCCTACAGAAATTTTAATGGTTGGGGGCAGTGACGAGGTTGAGTGCATCAGACAAGACAACAACAAAGAAGTGTGGCTGTAGCGTACAGTTTTCGGCATGTTGAAGAGCTGTTTTTTTACCCTCATGCCCAAACATCTTTGTTTGGCCTTCCTAAAGCGGGCGATGTCAGGAAACAGTGGTTTATTTTTAACCCCAATTTTGTACTGTGTGCTGCACATTTTACTGAGGACTACTTCCACAACATGAGGAGGTACAGTGCCGATTTCGCCAAAAAGCTTTTGCTGAGAGACGGAGCAATTCCCACTTTGTCGGGACAATCTGCTGTATCTGCATCACAGCCTGTAAGTATGCTGCTTTATTTGTTGTTGTGTGTGTTATTTATGTTTCAAAGTATACGCTGTGTGCTGTTTCTGTGATGTAATCAAACTGGAACGCAGTGACTTGGGCCACCCAGCATGCTAGCTTGCTAACATTGCAGTACTGATGTAGCTGGCATTTAGAATAGCTATGGGACTTCACGCCAGGTGACAAAAGACAATACAAGTAACACACAGTGTTGTTTTCTAAATTTTCTGGATGATACGACAAATTGCCTGCATGAAACAGATGCCTATTTCTATTCACAGTCTACTCCAAGTGTCCACAAAAACTCAGCTAGTACAGTTAAACCTGTTATGTGACAAGGGTGCATTTCCCTCTTTAGCAATAACCCACGTCCTAATTGTAAGTTTTAGGTGTTTATGATCTGCCCTGAATGACATTTTGTGTAATACATGGATTTTGTTTCCATTTGTGAAGCTGTCTTTCCCCTTTGAAAACCACTGTTCATTACTTTCTTTTTTCCCTTTCTCACAGAGTGCATCCCAGCAGGGTCCTAGTTCATCTGAGATTTAATCTTTGTTTAAATTTGTGAAAACTGGATGTCAGTCAGACCCTATTGAAACTGTAACAGTGGCCACACAAACCTCTTGTAAGATGACATCAGTCGGCACACAACTTTCTATGGGTACGCTGAAGGACATACACGTAAGGAGCAGAGGTATGACCAGAGGTTGCGTTAACCGAAAATTGTCCGTCATTGACAGTTTTTTTAATCAGTGATGGAAAATCTGAAGGCCGTCCATCACTTTGACAGATTACACTGAGGACGATCTATTGTAACTTCTAACTGTAATTTCCACCACTGTCCAGTTGGTGGCAAATGTGCTCCAGTGTAACAGCAGAGCACTGGATCCAGAACAAAAACGAAACTGTCACGAACGCTTGCTATGCGTTTGATTACGGAGAGGTGAGTTCCCAGAAGCTACAACGATCGATCACGCCAAATTAAAGAGTGACAAAAAGTATTTATTGCTTGAATTTCTTAATGAAATGGACAAAATTTTAAAATCTGAGACTTTGTTTCATATCAAAAGTAACACAAAGCTTAGCCTATTGCGATTTGTGACCCTGGACCACAAAACCAGTCTTAAGTCGCTGGGGTATATTTGTAGCAATAGCCAAAAATACATTGTATGGGTCAAAATTACGGATTTTTCTTTTATGGCAAAAATCATTAGGAAATTAAGTACTGTAAATATATAAAAACTGAATTTTTGATTAGTAATATACATTAAGAACTTTGTTTGGACAACTTTAAAGGCAATTTTCTCAATATTTGCACTCTAAGATTACAGGTTTTCAAATAGTTGTATCTCGACCAAATATTGTCCTATCCCAACATCAATGGAAAGCTTATTTATTCAGCTTTCAGATGATGTATAAATCTCAATTTCGAAAAATTGACCCTTATGACTGGTTTTGTGATCCAGGGTCACATTTATTGGATGGGAGGCACACTATGTACTGTTCATTCAAAAACTACAGAAATTACAAACACATGTTGTCAACACATTACAATTTTAAGATGTTCCAATTTTCTGCAAAGCAACTGCCAAGACTTACTTTCCTGTTTTTTTTTTTTTTGTTTTTTTTTTGGGCTCCCAAGGAGATTACAGTGTTTCAAAATACATTGTGTTTGAAAGCTGTCTGCGAGAATTGTTGGATACCTGCCCATTTTACAAGAGTAAGTGTTCTGTGCAGAGTAGATGAATGGGTACTTTTGTGGCATTCACTAAACTCTGTGAGAAATGTAAGGTCGTTTTTTTTCTACTTCTCTGTGTCTTAATACAGAATTGACTGAAATAATTTGTTGTGCTTTCCCAAAGAACACTTGTCTAAATATGGAAGCTACACCTTAATGTTCTTGGACAGCAACACAATTCTTGATCTTCAACTCATTCAGGTGTTATACAATTATAAACCAAAGATTCTTGAAAAGTACTCTTCATTACTGTCTACTACATTTTCTCAAGAACGCAGAGAAACTCAGTCACCACTACCAAACCTCATCTCTGGAGGCCTTCCACAGCCTAATCTTGCGGTTTGCGCACAAGAATGTGGTTTTCCCATTTATGGGAATGTTGGTAACTTACTTTGCAATTACTTCAGTAATATCCTAAATCAATAATTATTACCAAAGACTATAGAATACCCAAGACCTGTCACTCGTATAGTTTTGAAAGGGGAAAAATGCAATGCAAGCTGCAGGAGTATCTCGGGTAATACAAAGTTTACTGTTGATGCTTTGCTAACGTTACTGGAGCCACATATTATAAAGAAGACCACTAATTTCTGTCAACTCGGTGTGGTGGTTCTGATCTGTCAAAACACCTCTCAAAATGCTTGCTACGGATGCGAAAAACACAGAAAACTTAATCCAATTTTTTTTTTATGACGGATGAAAGTTTCGGAGGCAGTGTGTAAACGTGATTAACATAACGTGAGGTCGTATTTATTTTTTAACGTGCGAAAATAGTTTTATCATAACATGTCAGGAATAATTACTCTCCCTCAGTTCTGCGCTTTACAGGTCCATAATCTGCTTGGTAGATGTTATAAATGTTTTGTAATGTGTAATGATTTAGACAGTTAACTTTAAAGCTGGGATGCTGAATCATACATTTTGGAGGGTCTGGGAGTCTGGGTCTTGCAATATCCGTGCGTGCAAAGATTCTGCGCAATCCTCTTGTTCAGTATTCTCAGGGTCTGATTCCAGCTCAAATTGATATGGCAATATTGACGGCATCTGTAATTATACCGAAGCAGATGGAACTTGCGGCTTTGGCAAGGGGCGTGGCAGTTCTAAAACACTGTCTAAGCTGTTCGCCAATCACATATATTATATTATAATATGATATATTATAACTGTAGCATGACCTTTTTATATTTTTTTCCATAAATTTCACCCGAAAGTCAAATATTCCTAACTTTTTGTGAGTAGTGTATTATTGTAAAAATACATGTACGTCTAATTTGATTTCTAGTTAACTAAATTTGACAGTATTGCTTGGGGAACAGATGGTGAGGAAGAAGAGAAAGCTGAAGGTGATGACAACCAAGATGAAGAATGTGTTCCTTGTCTTTGTATACAGCATGTTGTATGTTGCTCTTACCAAACCAACCAGTTGCTGGCATACTACGCAAAGGGTACTGCGATGGGAGCAAATTTCAGCCCAAATTATGCAAACTTATATATTATATACTATTTCTGTCGCTCCAAAAGTGCCTCCTGCTGGCAGAGAAGGAATTTGCATTTTCATTGATCCCGGTGTTTAGACCAGTGTGAAAATCGACTTATGTATTTATGCAGCAAACATGCGGAGTTGTTCATGTGAAAATGTGATATATATTTCCCATGGGGGAAGTGCCGCCACACATAGAATGTAAGCGTGGGAAACAAATATATTTGTCCAGTTTATGTGAATTCTAAATTTAAAGGTTTTCAATACTCATTTGCTTGCTCTTTAATTTGCTCTGAAAGTGGCACAGCTACACACACACGGATGTGAAGAATTTTGTAAATTAAGTTTTCTCCCCTTGGATCAAAGACTGATTCTATACAGGCACTCAGATTCAATGTCATGGAATCTTTTCTGAATACCTTTCAAGTTGGCTTTTGAAGTTTTCACACGATGATTAGTATCTGTGGTTAAAAGTTAAACCTCTGAATTAAAGCTCTGATCAGTGGTATGACATCTGCAGTCAATGCAGTTGATGAGCTGATCTGTTGTGTGAGCTCTTCAAATGGGGCGAGAAGCAAAGTCATATTTTCTACTAATTTTCACTGGCTGCCAGTGAACATAGTAAGGGTAGGGTAAATCATAGTTGGCTGCATAAGGACATAGGGCACGTTTCTGTTCCAGCAGACTCTGCAGCATGTATACAGTACTGTTCCACCTGGTAGGTATATCTTTTCAATTCAGTTCAATTTCAATTTATTTCTAAAGCACATTTAAAAATGGCCTTGGCCGACCAAAGTGCTGAACAAGTACAAAGTTAATAGCACTAATAACAACAAAACAGTTAAAACCAAACACTCATTATAAACAGAAAGCAACAGAAAATGCTGCAGCATTTTGAACTACCTGTAAGCGTGCCATTTGGGACTTAGCTATACCGAAATAGAGGGAATTGCAGTAATCCAGACGCGAAGTGATGAGAGCATGGATAGCAATCTCCAAGGAACGCTTTGAGAGACAAGATTTGATTTTCGATAGAGAAAAAACTGGACCCAATGACTGCGCTAATCTGCTTGTCAAATTTGAGGCAATTATCAACAATCATGATTTCTTGACCTGGATTCAGAAGGGTTAAAAACAATGACTTCTGTTTTGTCTGAGTTCAGGAAAAGAAAAGAAAATTTTTTGGCAAGCCATGCTTTCACATCCTCAAGACATGCTGCCAGTATCTTGCTGTAGTCTCTTGATAGGTTGGTCCAGCTGTTTCTGAATACTCTGAAGACGGGAGTAAGCAAGCGGAAGTGTTTGAAATGACCGACAATATGTTTTCCGTAACTTCCTTTGGCCACGGCAAGCTGGAGTGAATGAGCCATGCGTGGCAGGCTGGGTATACTGGCATCCCTTAGAATGTGCACTTTTTCCTTTGGAATTTCCCATCTATGAAAGATGTCATTGAATGCAGCATGCAGCAGAATGCAGAGCCTCCGCAGTGTGTGACCTTGAAAACTCTTGAGAATTAAGAACAACTTTTTGTAGTTTAAAGTTTTCATTAATAAACTGCGCAGTGAGGCTCAACGTGGGCATAGGACATACACTTGCACTCCAAATGTCACTTGTGAAACTAACTGATGTTATGTTGTCCTTCATAAGGCTGTCGACATGTGTAAACACTGTTTAATATAACTGGCAGGCACACATTAGCGTAATATTTATGTAGTCAAGTCAAGTCATCTTTATTTATATACCGCCTTTAACAATACAGAATTGTGACAAAGCGGCTGTACAGTATTAAATAGGAAATAATACATCAACAATGCCAGGGGCAACTATAAACACTCAATTTTCAGGTAAAGGTAGTTAATCAAATACAACAAAATAAAATACAATATCGTGTGAAGAGAAAGTGTCCCCAGCTAAGCAAGCCAGAGGCGACAGCAGCAAGGAACCAAAACTCCATCAGTGACAAATGGAGAAAAAAACCTTGGGAGAAACCAGGCTCAGTCGGGGGGCCAGTTCTCCTATGGCCAGACGCAGAGGACTCACCAGGTTCCCGTGGTCTTGTGCCGACAGCCGTCTAGGTGACGAGGTCTTCACGGG
This sequence comes from Cirrhinus mrigala, assembly GCA_036247105.1. Classification (NCBI taxonomy): domain Eukaryota; kingdom Metazoa; phylum Chordata; class Actinopteri; order Cypriniformes; family Cyprinidae; genus Cirrhinus; species Cirrhinus mrigala. The sequence continues at coordinate 14,024,835 of CM070010.1, read as the reverse complement.
GGATCCGTCTGGGGCTCATCTAGTCGATGTGGTCTCCGTTGACCACATGAATCCAAGTGTAACGTGAATCCAAGGACGGACTTAACCAAAAAGCAAGGTAAGTAGCCGCTTAGGGCCCCAGGGAATTAGAGGGCTCCCAAAAAATGCTAAGAAGCCTTTATAAATCATATATTACTTACTAGTTTTCAGTCATACATTGTGTGGCATGTTTATAACCATGGCTGGTTGTCACACCAAGACCTGGGTGTCACAAATATTGGATTATCTGGAAAGGTCTTTTTAAAGCATTATCCCTCACTTTAAACTTAGGAAGTCCCGTAGTAACATATAATGAACACCCAGGTTCTGTCATGTGAAAATGTGTGCATTTTTTTGTTGCCATGGCAACATTTCCAAAATGGTGGCCTGTCTGGTTAGCACATGTTGCAGTGTCAGCAATATTTAAAGATGCTTGTTATTGTCACTAAAGGTACACAACAATTCTAATGCCTTAATAACCTAGATTACACTTAACCTGATTGTAATACATTTCCTGAACAAATTGATATAAAAACAAGCTACAAAGAAATTGTGGTGACATATATGCCACATCTGGCTGTTGACCTAAAAACAGTAGTTGGAATTTGGACATTAATTTGTCACATTAATAAAATGGTAGCTATGCAATTAATTTAGACGATTCAATTATTTTAGTGTTATATATTTTCTGCTGCTCAGCTCAAACCATATTTTAACAAATGTAAACATAAAAATAATGTCAAATTAATTATATTGTTAATAAAATGTATTTTGAAGCCATTTCATCATACTGGTAACAAGATGTTTATATCATATGTTGGTCCTATTTTAAAATTATTTTATCTTTTTGTAGTGAAAATAACTACCATTTGATGTATGTTGTAGAAAATTAAATAAACAGAAAAAAACGTGCAAAAAAAACTGACAAAATGTCTGTTTTTCAATTGAGAAATAAACGTCCAATATGTAACATAAAAAAAATGTATCATAAACGCCCAATGTCATATTTATGCAACATTACATATCTTTCAGAGTAGACAGAGTTTAGAGGTAGAAAGAGCGCACAAGAGTGAGAATTTGCATTGAGAATCACCTGTGGAAAATACAAGCCAAAGAGTGAAGTGACAGCTATCTATCTGAGTAAGCGCACTCAAAATGAGCTCATCAATATTCTGGCAAAAGTAGCATAAATGCCATACAATCTGTTTAGCTCTTCAGTACACTGATAGGACATTCTCAGAGAACATTCTCAGAGAGACCTCACAACTAAAATGGTCTTCATGGAAATGGAACGTGAGCAGGCCAAAAAGAGGAGGACACCTAGGAATGAGGAGGAACACCCCTTTCCTCTCATACAAGGCAGTGTAGCACAGTATTTCAGAGGAGAAGGAGAAGAGAGATTTTACCTTCCAGGCATTTGATGTCTAGGAGAACATTGGGAAGAATGCTTGAGGATGAGTATACATCAATGAAAAGCACACTAAGATATTTGTCAAACAGAACCACAACAGATGCCTGGTCATCGGACAACAGAAGCCTCCTTGGGGTGACTATCCACTGGATAAAGCAAAAAACATCTGCTTTGGGGCATTAGCCTGTCACAGGATCATAGGGTGTCATACATATGACATTTTGGCTGAGATGTTAAAGACGTGCACAGAGATTTCAACATAAAGGACAAGGTGACCGTGACAGATACTGGTTCAAATTTTGTAAAGGCTTTTAGTGTCTTTGCAGATGTTCAAAGAACCATTCCAGACAGAAAAGAGGAGGAGGAGGAAGAAGAGGAGGGACATACTGTCTTCATAGATTTCACAGACATCTTAAATGAAACAGAAGAAGACTACAGTCTCCCACCTCATCAGCAATGTGCCTTCCACCGCCTCAAACTGGTTGCAACAAGAGACATTGGGAATGCTTTGACACAGTCAGAAGCCTTTAAAAAAGCATCAAGATCAATGATTGGCAAATACCAGACACTATGGAACAAACAACACAGAAGCACACAAGCTTCAGACATCATCAAAGGCCCAGGACCTAAACATCCAGCATCTCCACCTCCAAGATCGCCTGAGACCGCTGAGACAGCTGCCTCAACAATCGGTTTGCATAAACAAAGAATTTCTGCACAAACTGTCAGAAACCATCTCAGGGAAGCTCATCTGCATGCTCTGTCGTCCTCACCGGGGTCTCGACCTGACTGCAGTTCGTCGTCACAACCAACTTGAGTGGGCAAATGCTGACATTCTATGGTGTCTCGCACTTTGGAGAGGTGTTCTCTACACGGATGAAGCCCGGTTTTCACTGTACAAGGCAGATGGCAGACAGCGTGTATGGTGTCGTGTGAGTGAGCGGTTTGCTGATGTCAACGTTGTGGATCAAGTAGCCCATAGTGGCGGTGGGGTTATGGTATGGGCAGGCGTATGTTATAGACAACGAACACAGGTGCATTTTATTGTTGCCATTTTGAATGCACAGAGATACCGTGACGAGATCCTGAGGCCCATTGTTGTGCCATTCATCCACGACCATCACCTCATGTTGCAGCATGATAATTCACGACCCCATGTTGCAAGGATCTGTACACAATTGCTGGAAGCTGAAAACATCCCAGTTCTTGCATGGCCAGCATACTCACAGACATGTCACCCACTGAGCATGTTTGGGATGCTCTGGATCGGCGTATACAACAGCGTGTTCCAGTTCCTGCCAATATCCAGCAACTTCGCACAGCCATTGAAGAAGAGTGGACCAACATTCCACAGGCCACAATCAACAACCTGATCAACTCTATGTGAAGGAGATGTGCTGCACTGCAAGAGGCAAATGGTGGTCACACCAGATACTGACTGGTTTTCAGGACCCCCCAAGTATAGTAAAACTGCACATTTTAGAGTGGCCTTTTATTGTGGCCAGCCTAAAGGTGCGTTCACACCAGACGCGAATGAAGCGTTAAGCGCGAGTGATTTACATGTTAAGTCAATGCAAAGACGCGAATAACACGCACGTAACACGTGATTCACGCAATTCGCGCAAGTTGAAAAATTTGAACTTTGCGAATATCCGTGCCGCGATAACCAATCAGGAGGTTGCTCTAGTAGTGACGTGATTACGACGTAGCGAGCAGAGGCAGAAATCCCAAACAACAATGGAGGACAAAATAATCATCACTGTATGTGGACACCCGGAGCTGTACGATACATCATCGTACTTTTACAGAAACAGGAATAAAAAGGATCTTGCTTGGAAGAAAGTGAGTGAGGAGGTCGGACAATCTGTTAAGTTGTAAAAAAATGCTCTTTACTTAATTTGAGCTATATATATATATATATATATATATATATATATATATATATATATATATATATATTGAGAGTACAAGCTAGCTAAAGCCGGCAAATTGAGCTTATTTGCCATATTTTACAACTACTTTCCCGCTGACGAGTTGATGTGTTTGTTCAGAGGAAGTGTGCAGAAAGAAGTGGAAGAGTCTGAGGGACACATATTTAAGAGAGTGGAGAAAGGAGACGGAGAAGAGGAGTGGGTCAGCAGGAGGGTCAGGGAAAAAGTGGAAGTACTCTGAGGTCCTGTCTTTTTTCGACCCCTTCGTCTCCCTACGGGTGACAAGCGGGAATATGGAGAGGGAGAATGAGGATAATCAGGCCGCAGGGTACGACCACCCCGAGGACCAGGGCAAGACAGAAGCAGCAGCAGCAGGGCAGTCAGAGACAGGAGGTGTGTTGACAAGTGAAGCAACACAACAGGGCATATATGTTGTTGTTTTTTAAATGATGAAAAGTCTAAATTAATTTCTCTCTGACTGGTATAATGTGCGATGTGTGTAATGTTGTATTAATATTTAATATTGTCATGACAGAACCAACTGGTTCTTTTGATGGCAGTGAGCCTGAGTCCCCTCTACCAGAACCTGTTGCTACTTCTGCTTCCCCTGCCGGCCCTTCAACATCTGCTGCTGTACCCACAGGTGTGTACAGGCAATAATGACCATGTTTACATGCATATAATATTTATAGTAAGCACTCATAGCCTGACACAGCACTGACGGTTTGTGATTGAGGTTAATCCTTTTCTGCCTTCCACAGCGCCACCAAGAAGAAGAGCTCAGAGAAGGCCTAAGGAGCAGCCATTGGAGGTGGAGCGGCAGCTCCTAGAAGCACTCTGGACCCGTCCTGTAGCGCCGCCTCCACGCTCAGAGGATGAGCTCTTCCTCTTGAGTCTGGTCCCTTCCCTGCAAAGGTTGCCGCCTCAGACAAAAGAATTCGTCATATTTCAAATACACAAATTAATTTATGAAAGCAGCACAGTTGTACTTTTTGGAGTATTTGGAATTTGGAGTAGTTTTAAAAAAGAGGCAGCAATCGCTGCAGGGAATGGACCACACTTTCTCTCCTTTCTCCTCTCCGTCACTTTGGCCCTCACTCTTCCATCTTCCAAGCAAGATCCTTTTTATTCCTGCATGTAAATAGTTGTAAATGTTCTTTGTATATAGTTTTTATATATTTTTTATTTGATTTTGATTTATTTTGTATAAATAAATGTTCTACACAATGACCAAAAATTTTGTGCACAACATAGAAATAATATTTTTATGTAACAGACATAAATGATGATTTACTATGTTAAGACTAGAACACCTATGGCAAACATCCTCGTCCGCCCATATCCCCCAACATCAATCACCCGGAAGCAATACCTTGCATCCACAACAGCAAGGAGAACTAAGGAAAAAGTACTTCCCTTGTAGTTGTGGAACTGGGATCCGGTGTTGGAGGGTGTCTTTACCAGGACGTGCTTGCCGTCCAGTGCTCCACAGCAGAGTGGGAAGTTCCACCTCTCCTCGAAACCCCCTGCAATGGACCTCCATTCATCTGTGGAGGGCACAGCCATGAACTCCTCCACTAAGCAGTCCCAGATTGCAGTCACCACATCTGGGACAATCTTGCAGACTGTGTGCAATCTCATAATTTATGCGTTCGGAATGGGATTAATTTTCAATTTGTTCATGAGGAGATGTTAACTGTGTACTTGTGAACAATGGCGAGCCGACCCTGTGATTGCTGAAGATAAGAGCCTACTCCAAGGTTCAACCCGGACCTGATTCTTTGAAAGAATTCTTCTCAACTACAGCTAAGCTGTGAGCCCCCTTCCCTCAGGAAGATCCCCTCAAACTGTCTTCTTCTTCCTCCTCACCACCTGGTTTGGATGAGGAGCTGTTTGGTCCGTCTGAGCTGTTGCAGGGAGCCAGTTTTTCCTGGGCCAGGCAGGTTTTTGCTGTGGTGTGCTCTGGCCTGCTGCATTCACATGCAATCTCTGTCATCTAAGAATGCGAAAACTGGGGGGTGGGCAAGCTGTGATCTACGAAAATCACCACTGTGGCCAGTACATCTCTGAAGACGGAGCGAGAGATCTGTGATGAGACAGATTTCCTCCCACTCTGCCTGCCTTGTCTTGCAGCTCCGTTTAGTATGGGGTTAGTATGGGGTTAGCAGAGAGATAGCGTTCAGAGCCCACACTTCATGCTCGACTGGAAGCGGTTCACTTTTGATGTCGAGTTTGAGGTCACCATGCTTGCATTTCTTATGCAATCATCTTTACTCTGTTTATTATATGTGATATGATAATAATAAAATCATAATAAAAAAGTAAATTAATACAATTAAATAAAACATAAGCAGCCTAATTTTAGTAATAACACAGAAAAATAACCATTTATAAGAACTGAGTTAATGTACACTTAAACCCTAAAACTTAGAAGCATTTTAAGAAAAGTTACTTTAAGTCGGGCATAATACAGTATGTGGCCTGATGCCAGTGGAACTGACACAGACCAGATGTCATGCTGTTTGGTGGCAATTATAAATATTATGTGGCAGAGAGACACTATACTGTACACGGGCCGATTCTGTGGCACGACAGTCGGCCCACACGCTGTAAAACGGCAACAGTACGACTGTTGTCATTGATCTGAATCCCACAGAACATGAAACTGAGCTCACTTTTGACGCCATCACCATCTGGTGGTAGGTGGTAGGCCATGGTAGGCATGGTATCATGCTTTTCTCAAACAAGATGATGAATGCATCTTGTTTGTCTTGGGGTTGTAGTATGTAGTTTTCTTGTACACACGGCTGGTAGTTCTTGTAAATGTGTTGCCGGTTCAGTTTACAACAATTTCATGCTGTTATCTGCTGCCATGTTCATCGTCACCTGTCCTTCATTTTCTGCAAATCTTCACGGCTTTTGTCCACACATTATCTGTGTCATTTGTGACACATTTTGGTCCTGAATTTGTTACTTACAATGTTCTTGGGCTAACCCATCTTTCTGAGGATATTCAAATCTGGGCCTTACACTTGGATTTCCATTTCAGGATTATTTGGGTAAAATGAAAATGATTATAAGAACCCTGCATCATCCACTAGTCAATGTTCCGGAAGAATCTGGAAATGGTGACGCCATTTTTGACTGACTTTTGACTCTGATTTATGTGATTTGGACGTCTTTCTGCCTTAAGTGTCTCAAAGCAGAAAATCATCAAGTTTTTGACCATGCTGAGAAATATGAGATTACCACAAGATAGATTTGGTGCAGTGCCACTACTGCACTTGTCAGTGATTTATTTCAGCTATTTTTTTCGTGCAGCTTAATCAGTTTAGCTGTGCCCTCAACTTTTGTTTAATGGTTTTGCAAAATTTATTTGAATTGAACAACCAAATTTAGTTTTGTGTTTTTTTTTTATGCTTCACAGCCAAATTCAGCTTTTATGTCCCTTTATCACTACATTCCGTGGTGAAATGTTCCATCTTCATGCTTTGTTTTATGTTTTTTAAAGCAGCTTAAAGGAAGATCCTCTGCAGTGAATGGATGCCTCCAAATGAGAGTCCAAACAGCTGATAAAAACAAAACAATAATTCACAAGTAATCCACACCACTCTAGTCCATCAACTGATGTCTTGTAAAGCTAAAAACTGCATGTTTGTAAGAAACTAATCCATCATTAAGATGTTTTAAAGTCATTTCCGTAGTCCATAATCCATAATAATGCTTCTTCCAGTGGGGGAAAAAAAAAAAAAAAAAAAAAATCCATCCTCTGATGTCTCTCTTTTTTACTGGACTCAGTTTGAGGCTAAAAGCATCTTAATGATGGATTTATTTACACACATCTATGAAGAGGGAAAGAGGAAGTTCAAAGGCAGAGACTCGGTCAGACCTCCACTAAGATGTAGAAGTGTCAATGAGTACATTTTCAAAATTTTAAGAAAAAAGCAAGCAACAATTTGAGTTTTTTTCACTGTGTACTCAGACAGAAACTCCTGAAGTTTTGATTTTTTTTTTTCTTTAGAAAGTTGCATTTGAGTGTTTTACACTTCCAAATAAAATTTTGCATACTACATCAGGGATGCAAAACTCTGGCTCAACACACATACCTGTAGGTTTTAAATAACACTAAAGGACTTGGTAACACTTTATCTTGATAGTCCACTTTAGACATTCTACTAACAGTAAGTAACTTTGCAACTGCATGTCAACTAGTCATTAGAGTATTAGTAGACTGTCTGCTTAATATCTTCTAACATGCTTCAAAACTTTACAAGTATATATCAACTTATTCTATTAACCCTAAACCTAACAGTCTGTTCTGAGAGTTAGTAGACATGCAGTTGTACATTAACGAGAATTAGTAGTTGACATGTAGTTGCAAAGTTACTTATAGTTAGTAGAATGTCTAAAGTGAACTATCAAAATAAAGTGTAACCAAGGACTTGATTAGCTGCATCTGCTGTATTTAATAAGATCAGATTTCAGCTCCAACCCTAATCGAACACACCTAAACAAGTTAATCAAGGTTTTTAGGATCACTAAAAAGTCACACGCAGGTGAGTTTGATCAAAGTTGGAGCTAAACTCTGCAGGAAAATGGATTTTGCGGGCCAGAGTTGAGAACCCCAACTCTAGCATAAACTCATATGTCAAGTCAGTTTTATTTCTGTAATGCTTTATATAATACAGATTGTGTCAAAGCACTTCACAGTGATAAACAGGAAAATTGCAGTGTCAATTGAGGCAATTCAGATTTTGCTAGAGCATGTTTCAAAGACGAGAGTGTCTTTATTCAGCTCAAGTCAGTTCAGATCAATAACTGTGACTTCACCAGTTTGAAATGACGTCAATTTAGCTGTAAACAGTTCTACAAAAAACAGCAATGTAGTTAGAATCAGTTCAGTGTTGGATGAATTCAGTTAAATGCCATTTTCCTAGGTTTTCCTGTGTTTTCTAGGTTTTCTTGTCTGTAAAACTCATTCCACACTGATGACATTTAAACAGGTCCCTCGAGTAAATCTTCATGTGGTACTTAAGGTTAGCTTTTCGGCTGAAACTTCTCTTCAGTGTGAATTCTTTTCATGTGGGCTTCAAGGTATCGTTTTTGACTGAAACTGTTTCCACACTGAGGGCATGTGTGAGGCTTTTCTCCAGTGTGAACTTTCATGTGAACTTTAAGGTTTCGTTTTCGCTTGAAAATTTTTTTACATAGATGGCAGACGAAGGGCTTCTGTCCGGTGTGAACTGTAATATGGTAACTAAGGTTTCCTTTTTTGTTGAAACTTTTTCCACACTGTTTGCAGGTGAAAGACTTCTCCCCAGTGTGAATATTCATGTGGACTCTAAGGTTTCCAGGATGACCAAAACTCTTTCCACACTGATAGCATATGAAAGGCTTCTCTCCAGTGTGAACTCTTAAGTGAGCTTCAAGATTTACATGTTGACTGAAACTCTTTCCACACTGTTTGCAGGGGAAACGCTTCTCCCCAGTGTGAATTTTCATGTGGACTTTAAGGTTTCCACCATGACTGAAACCCTTTCCACAATGATAGCATATGTAAGGCTTCTCTCCAGTGTGAATTCTCATGTGAGCTTCAAGATTTACATGTTGATTGAAACTCTTTCCACACTCTTTGCAGGTGAAAGACTTCTCTCCAGTGTGAATATTCATGTGGACTTTAAGGTTTCCAGGGTGACTGAAATGCTTTCCACATTGACTGCATGTGAAAGGCTTCTCTCCAGTGTGAACGCTCCCGTGCCTGCTAAGGCTTCTTTTATGCGTGAAACTCTTTCCACACTGTTGGCAGGTAAAAAGGCTTACCTTAGTGTGAATTTGCTTGTGGATGTCAAGGTTTCCATTTTGAGTTAATATCTTTCCACACTGAGGGGCTCCATTAGGCTTTTCTCTATTGTGAATTTTCATGTGCCTGTCAAGGTTTCCTTTTTGACTGAAACTCTTTCCACACTCTAAGCAAGTGAAACTAGGCCTAGTTCCTGTCCTTTGAGCTCTTTTTTGTGTGGAAGTTTTTTCAGACTGTAAGGAACAGAAAGATTTTTCTTTCTCTTCAATTTCATTCCGTACTTCCTTCTCCTCTTTCAGCACCATTAGGTCTAAGATGGAAAAAAAATACAAACAAAAAATGTTAACCCCAGTTTAATGGCACAAAGCAATCGACATCAAAACATGTAGATATGTAAAGCATGCATGCTAGATCCTATACCAGAGTGTCAAAACTTGCTCAGGGTGGGACGGTGTCCTACAGAGTTTAGCACCAACTTAATTCTGTAGGACAGCGGTCCTCCAGGAGCAGGAATGCACACTCCTGTCCTATATCTACTACGCTACTGACAAAGATGTTACATGTAATAAGGCATATTCTAATCAGTGTGGCATGAGGTGGGCTTTGGTCATTAAGAAAATTCAGCACTATGATTCATTACAAGAAGGGTAATGAATTGCAGACATATTGCAGCCCTGCAGAGTTTAGCTCCAACTCTGATTAAAACTCACCTGCCTGTAGCTTTCTAGTAACCCTTTGACCTTGATTAGTTTGTTCAGGCGTGTTTGATTAGGGTTGAAGCAAAACTGCAGGGCTGCAGCCTATGATGCAAATAATAGAGCGACTGCGGGTATAAAAGAGCACCTAAAGAATACACCATCCACTTCTTTGTCTGAAGGAGAGGGAGGCAGGAATGCCCAAAGCATGGCAAGGGGACGCAATTCCCATCTCGTTCCCTATTCTCATAGAACAATGGTTATATGCGTAACATGAGACCTTCCCTTTCGGAAATGAACTTGCATGCGTCCTCTAGAAGGCTCTATGGAGAATGGTATACCAACATTGCCATGCTGAGGGGTGAGTGCCCAAATAACTGGATTCCTTAAAGGGGTCATCGGATGCCCATTTTCCACAAGTTTATATGATTCTTTAGGGTCTTAATGAAATGTCGAATAATAAACTTTGGTTAAAAATTCTCAATGGTTGTGTAAAACAACACCCTTTTTACCTTGTCAAAATGAGCTCTGCAAAAATCATCCCATTCTAAAGGGTTGTTCCTTTAAATGCAAATGAGCTCTGCTCACCCCGCCCCTCTCTTCTCTCTGTGGAGTGACAAGACTGTTTGCTTTAGCCACATTTAGCCGCTAAACTTCCTAACTAGCACATTATTAGGAAAGGCGATTGCAAAGATTCATAAAAAAAACCCTTATAAATCACTTCTGCTGTAAGAAGCTGGATCACAAATAATTTGCGCGAACATAGACTGGATATATGTAGATCGGGAGCTGCATTTCCTTCACAAGCAAACGTAATCCACTGCATCTTCACAGGCTCAGATGTCGGGAGTAAATGACAACCACTATGTTCATTATTACATCCAGCAACACTTCAGTTGCTTAATCGGAGATATTCTTGCCTAACTTACATCCCTGCGCCGGCATTGAAACAATGGAGGTCGGACTGTGACAGCTGATCTGAGGTAAGACGCTCATGTCAATCAACTATTGTGGGAGAGGCCTCTGTCGGTGTGACACCACAGGCATCTGAGAATGGCTCAATTTGAAAAAGGGGATATTATTTTTACAGATTAATTAAAAAACCACTGCATGGATTTTTATCATTATAGGGTAGATTTGTACATACACTGCCAACACACATTAATGTTCAAACAACATGAAAAAGTGAACTTTGCAATAGATGATCCCTTTAAGTCAAAGGAATATCCCTAAGGCCCCAGCAAAAATCGCTTTGGCCAGAGCCCGAGCTACAAAGCCTCTTACAGGCAGGATCAAATGCTTAGCCAAAATCATAGACCAAAGCTCCTAAAAACAGCGGCCTCCACAAGGCCAACCACGTTCTGGAGCCCTCCGGAGTGAAGGCCTCAATACAAAACCTCCCGTAGTAAGAGGAGGCCTAACAACACTCTGTAGTAGAGTTAGCAGCTCCCAGCACCTAGCACTCCAATATACTCACCCACCAGAGTCATGGAGCTCTAATAGTGGAGGTCTCAGCATAACGACCCTCTAAAACAAGACAAGACCTAGCTACACTCAAGCTCTAGAGAGTGGAAGCTTCAGCAGGGTGACTCTCTAAAAATGAGAGGGAGCTAACAACACTCATCCCTCGTTAAGGAGATCTTAAAAGTAGAGGTCTCAGCATAATGAGACTAAAAAAAGACCTGACCATACTCAACACCCAAGACAGTCACTAAGGCTTACAATGGAGCGTAAAAATACTGGATGCCTAACAACACTCATTCTTAGTAGGGGAACTCTCAAGAATGTAGGTCTCAGGACAACAACTCTTTAAATATGAGGAGACCTGGCTACATTCAACACTAGAGACAGTTAGTGAGACTCAAAGAGTGAGCCTACACAATTGCACTGCCTAAGTGGTGCTCTGGAGAGTGGAGGCTTCAGCAGAATGACTCTCTTAAATGAGAGGAAGCCTAACAACACTCAGTCCTAGTAGGGGAACTCTTAAGAGTGGAGGTCTCAAAATAACAGCTCTTTAAAATGAGAGGAGACCTAGCTACACTCAATGCCAGGGGCAGTTAGAGAGGCTCAAAAACAAAGAACCTACATACTCATATTACTTTCAAAGATGGAGCTCTGAAGAGTGGAGGCTTTAGCAGAAAGACTTTCTAAAACGAGAGGAAACCTAGCAACACTGAGCCCTAGATGAGGGAGTTCATAACAGTGGCGGTCTCAGCATAATGACTCTATAAACGAGAGGAGACCTGACTATACTCAACACTAGAGACAGTTGGTAAGGCTCAAAAAGAACAAGCCTACATGCTCATATTACTGCTAAAGACAGAGCTCTGAAGAGCGGAGGCTTCAGCAGGAAAACTCTCTTAAACGAGAGGACACTCAGCCCTAGTTGAGGAGCTCTTATGAGTGGAGGTCTAAGCATAACGACTCTCTAAAACAAGAGGACACCTAGCCACACTGAACGCCCGAGACAGTTAGTGAGGCTCACAATAGAGCCTACATACTAATAGTACTGCCTAAGAAGAGCTATAGGAAGTGGAGTACTCAGCATAATGACTCTCAAAAGCAAGAGGATAACAACCCTCTAAAACAAAAGGAGTGAAATCATGCCCTCCACCCTCAGGGAGCGGTGTCCTCAGTATGAAAACCGGGAGGATTCAGCAGAAACAGAAGAAAGTCCTACAACGGTAGAGGTGAGCTTATTGGAATCTATTAACAATAAACTGGCTATTAAACTGTTACATCAGGACTTTATAGAGTTGAAGATGAGTCTCAAATTTAGCTTGTCTCAAACTGAAATGCTTCAGACACAAAACAATGATCTACAAACAGATAATTGGCTCTAACAACACAAATCAATAATCTTACCACGGAGGACAACCAAATGAAAGAAACCATCCTAAACCTCCAACGCAGAAGTATGCAAGACAACTTAATATTTTCAGGCATACCAGAAATGCCACAGTGTAGCTTTTCGAGTAGCTAACTACATTTTCCAAGAAATAGCAGTGGGTTACACTTTATTTTGATAGTCCACTTTAGACATTTTACTACATGTAAGTAACTTTGCAACAACATGTCAACTAATTCTCATTAATTTGCAACTACATGTCTCCTAACTCTCAGAGCAGACTGTTAGGTTAGGTTTAGGGTTAGTAGAATAACTTAACATATACCTGCAAAGTTTAGAAGAGTGTTAGAAGATATTAAGCAGACAGTCTACTAATACTCTAATGACTAGCTGACATGCAGTTGCAAAGTTACTTACTGTTGGTAGAATGTCTAAAGCGGACTATCAATATAAAGTGTTACCTAGCAGTATAGCATAAAAAAAAATTGCTACATTCTGTTTTGTGAACCTGCAATAGACTGAAGCAGTGCAGTGTCTCCTTACAAGATCACATACTAAAACAGTGGATTAGGGGGATAGATATAATACTGTGGCAATACTGTATGGCGACACAGAGGCCAAGCATTGATCTTTTATTACGCTATTTGCTAGAATAAAAGCAATTTCTTTACAGTCCACAAGATGGTGGTGTTGAGTTTTTTTTTTTCTGGTGAGATCAGCTGGGTCACCTTCAGCATGCAGTAAGTTAGTAAAATAAACATGGCAGCATCACAGGAAAGCCACGTCTGACTTACTCCGGATTTGCAAAACAAGAAGGGGACAACTGAGATGCATAACACATGTAGGTCTGCACGCACAACCAAAATAAGAAAATGCGCTGTGCAAATAAGTTCAGAGCGTGCATTTGCTAACCCACATGTTTGCAGCTGTTAATGCACAGATACCATTGTAGATCGACAAACTGTAACACTGTATAAGATTTCCATTTGAACTGAAAGCATAATTCTATGCTATTTGCTGTCGTTTTCAAAGCGCAATGCAAAAATGTGACATTTCATTTACTGACGCTCTTTACTGAAAGATCCACGTCCAGCAGATACTGTCCAAAATGGTGCTACGCTGACGCGAGGAGACGAACTGTTGAATAAAACTGTTTTTTTTTTTCTTTGCGTACAAAAAGTATTCTCGTCTCTTCATAAAATTCAGATTGAACCACTGATGGCAGATGGACTATTTTGACGATGTCTTTCATATTTTTCTGGGTCTTGGCAGAGGTATCTACCTGGCAGTCAGTGGGACAGTCATAAGCCGGGTTTCCTCCAAAATATCTTAAATTGTGTTCGGAAGATGAGCAAAGCTTTTATGGGTTTGGAACGACATGGGGGTAAGTGATTAATAACAAAATTTTCATTTTGAGGTGGAGTAACCCTTTAAGTGATAGAAATGAATGGTTTTGAATTCAGAAGCAGATAATAGGTTTAATGTTACAGAAGATAAAAAATAAAAAAAGGCTCAGACTAATTTCGCATTATTGTTACAACTCAAATGCATTATGTCATAATAACCAGAGGCAGACAGTAGTCTGCTGTAAAAGTACTTTTCAAGTGTCTGTACTTCATCAAAGTCCTTTTCTTTATAAAACTTTATTTCACAACATTCCAAAGCATAATATTGTACTTTACTGCACTACGTTTCATATTTAATATAACTTAATATTTACATTAGAAATCTATTACTTACTTGTTCTCAAGTAAAAGTAATTATATTTACTTAAATACAAGAAAGTACTACATTTTTAATGTTCTTAAGTATTTAAGGTAAAACAAACAACTTTTATTTATGAAATGTCGTGCAGTAAAAAGTATGATATTATGCACTGTAGTGTAGTGAAGTTTTCCAAAGAAAAACAATAAATTACAGATACTTTTTAAATTTACTTGAGTAAAGTAAAAATTCTTCACTACTGTCCGCCTCTGATAATAACAAATGTACAGTATGAAAGCACCTTCTCACCTGCACTTGAAAGTAGTGTTGCTTTCGTCAACGAAAATTATGACTAAATATCGTCGTCAACGAACCTTTATCACGTGACGAAAATGAGACGCAACGTAAATGCTGGTCTTGTGACGCTGACTATAATTAAATGTATAATGCAATATTGTTGACGAATAAAAACGAGACTAAATGTGGTTTACAAAATAAAAACTATGCTAAAATTTCTCTTAATTTTCGTTGACCAAAACGAGACGAAACGAAATGTTACTACGTTATTTCGTTTTGTTTAGTCGCGTTATTATTATTATTTTGCAGTATTTCTGGGGGAATGATAGGCCTGCAATTACAATTATTAAGACTATTAGACAGTTATACAGGCATAACTATTGCACAAAACTTGATATCCGTTGGCTCGCCTTCATGGTTTAAAACAGAAATACTTCCAAAATTGCGACGTAACCGCAAACCCCCATGCATATGCATCTTAAACGCAGGGAGAGGTGAAAGAGGAATCAACTCGGCATGCCGCTCTGTCTGAAACATGTCTGTGTGTTTGTGCGCGCTTCGGGTGTATGCCAGAACAGCGTGCAAGTAACGAATCGAGTTCTGTTTCGTTTCTTCTTCATGTGGTTTTAACTAGCTTGAACGTGTAAACTGGCAAATTAACCGGCGAAATTATACATTTATACTCTATTGACTGGGTTAAATAGAATTGCGTTACTAAAAAAAGACTAAAATAAATTTTTTATTGACTAAAACTAGACTAAAATATCATCAGTTTTCGTCGACTAAAACTAGTCATGGATAATTATGACTAAAATAAGACTAAAATGCTCAGACTTTTAGTTGGCTAAAACTTGACTAGACTAAAAAGAGTATGAACGTGACTAAAACTAATAAAAACTAAAATGACAGCCTCATACAAAGGCTAGACTAAAACTAAAATTAAAACAGGCTGCCAAAAACAACACTACTTGAAAGCAGAGTTAGTATTTGTCTAATCATGTGATAACATGTCTGTCGACAAACCACTTTAAGTACTACACTCGTGTGACATTCTTCATAAATATCATACATTTCTGTACAGCTGGACATTTTAAGGATCTAATGAATGAGTTCAGCTTTGAGAATAAAAAACCAACCTGTTTGTTCCTCAGCATCACCATGTTTGACTCTTAATGTTTCTTCAATCTTAATGTCTTCACTCTCCTCTTTAATAAATGCCATCTTTATAACAGTGTGTCACGTTGAATTTTCCCTGTGTATTTGAACACTGTCCTGTTTAAGATGAGAATAATTAACACAAAGTAAATTATTCTCAAAAAACACGCAAACTAAATCTCTAGGCGCGTCTCAGTTAGCTCACTAGCTCAGTATTCAGCGCACTAGTAAGGGAGTCAGTCAGAGTGATAGTTAATGGACTTAAATGACCTGACAAAAACACATACAAATTATACATAACGTAGATATTTATCATTTATATTTGGTTTTCAATTATTTGCACATAATATTTAATAGATTACACTTTCATGAAAACATTCGCAGTTTTAAAAACTATCTGTACACACCTTTATGTGTTTGTTCTCTTTGGATTTTCAGTGTTTGTCGTCAGCGTGCGCTGATTCAAACGCTTCGAATCACTGAATCATTTTACAAATGATTTGGTTCATATGATTCGGATGATCAGTTTCTCTCACTCCTTTCCCGTACTTGAACGGTGTACTGAATCACATATGGGGAGCTAAATGAGACGCACCTTTTCTGTTGTTAATATGAGGATACGCTTTACTCACACAAATAATGTTAAATAAAGTTTTACAACGTTATATTTAAAACGGACTTACTTATTTAAGTAATCTGTAAAAACGTGTATATTGGCAGAATAGTTTGTATTGATTTAAAAACTTAAAACCCACAAACCTTTCTTCAGCCGAATCACAACGAATGCAGGGCTAGAAGGGGCGCAGCTTTATGACGTCACACCGCCAGACTAAAATAAAAGTCCCGTTTACAAACTGATGTCTATTGTATGCATATGGTAATGTATTTCCAAATATATTGGTAGAAAAACATAGGTACAGAAATACATTTGTATATGTGTGGGTGCGTTGGATTACAAGTGAACACAAAATTATTTTGACAATGAAATTAATTGGGCAGATTTAAATATAGGCCTGCAATAAACATACCCAAGACAAATGTATTACTGACAGAAGTTGCCACATTTTGTATTGTTTGCTTTTTCAAGCATTGATTCACGTTTCATAGGTTTTAAAACCTGAACAAAAATATATTTCAATTGCTCAGGAATAATTACTGTTCTCACCTGGTACATGTTTAGAAGGTTATACATCAGTGCACCAGAAGTAGTAAAGTGCAGCAGTGGAGCATGTCAGGCCTACTTCCTTTGATTAAGTGTACTTCTCATGACTGTTCGTCTTTCAAACAGCTACAGTGAAGCTCTGAACAGGACTGCTCAAAGTTGAGAGTGATCAAGATCTCAATCCTAATGAGCTCAATAGAGCTCTTGTTTTAGCTGTCACTCCAGTTGTTTTGTCATTATGGAAAATCCTTTCCACAAACCAGTGAATGCTAGGATGCTTAAGACTTGTTTATGGACAGTATGTTAGGCAGGTCACTACTTGACACTGCTATGTCTTTGGACTTCCATTCATCCTCAGCACCTTCTCTGAGCTCCTTCAGAATGTTTGGTGTGCTGCATTCATCATAAAATTCATTCATGAAAAATTATTAATGAGGTTGAGTTTATTAGTGATCCTCTCAGTGTCCCTGAAGGAAAGCATGACATGGTGCAGAGAGAAAGAGGCCGCAGGGAGAACTTTGGTAGTTGTATAGGGTGGTGTGAACACAGATTTTGGCTAAAATATTTGTCAGTGTTAGCAGTAACACCACCCAAATAGTAAAACCACACATAAATCTCTACAAACATTTCAGAATTTAATTAAAACACTATTATTATTAGCAAGTAAATCTATTTTATTGTCAACAATCTCTACATTGCTTAAAGGAGAAGTCCACTTCCAGAACAACAATTTACAAATTATTTACTCACCCCCTTGTCATCTATGATGTTCATGTCTTTCTTTCTTCAGTCGTAAAGAAATTGTTTTTTGAGAAAAACATTTCTGCATTTTTCCCCATATAATGGACTGATATGGTGCCCCAATTTTGAACTTCAAAAAATGCAGTTTAAATGTGGCTTCAAACGATCCCAGCTGAGGAAGAAAGGTCTTATCTAGCGCAACAACCGGTTATTTTAATAAAAATAATACAATTTATATACTTTTTAATGCCAAACACTCATCTCGTCTTACTCTGCCTGGAGTGTTTTTGTTCCTGTTCATGACAGTTAGGGTATGTCAAAAAACTCCCATCTCATGTTCTTCCTCAACTTCAAAATCGTCCTGTATTGCCGTTTTACCTTTTTTTTTAAAGGTATCTGATCTTCTTTCCATGTTCACTTTGCAAAGACTGGGTTGGTACTTCTGCAATGATGTAGGATGATATTGAAATGATTTTTGAAGTTGAGGGAGAAAATACGATTGGAGCAAAGTTCCTTGATTATTACACTGGAATGAGAGTATAGTTCCTAGCCATATCGGCTAGGACTAGAAAATTGCAACTTTTCATTTTTCGTCCATCTTAGTACACGATGTAACTACAGAAGAGTCGAGTTTTATATAGAAAAAAAATCGAAACTCTTTGGTCATTTTTGAGCGAGATGCTAACGGTCTAATCAGATGCAATGATCTATGCTAAGCTATGCTAAAAGTGCTAATGCCAGACTCGAAGATCGGCTGAATGGATGCATGCAGTAGTTTTAAAAATGGTCGGACTGCAGAGCCCTGAACACTGAACTTCAATTTCTTTAATAAGATAGACACGGTATTTCTATTTATTACCTTTATTTTTTTTTTTAAATGAAAATTACAAGACATATGATTCTTTTTTTTTTTTTTACAATGCATAAAACTAGCAGTATAGGGAATAAAACATGGGGGTGGCACTTGGGGTTCATTCCCACTGGGAACATGCTTCTGGCTCTGCCAGCGGTTGAGAGTTGGTCTTTCAGAGGAAAATATTTGCCAGTTTAACTGTTGCCCATGTTAAGCTGTAACTTTTAAGCAGGATGCGAAAAGCTGCTGCCACTATTCTAATAATATTTTCACACTACACAATGTTGGTATTATTGTAAAGATTACCAGTAACAACAGAAACGCATTTAACAACAACAAAAAGTCTTTAAAGCTATTCCTGTTACGGTATTTAAGCAGTAACAAAACTATAACAAATTCAAGTGTTCACACCTGCGTGATTTTATCATGTGCATCTTTGAGTATGATGATTTTAAATTACATATATATATATATATATATAGAAGGTCGGCACCAGTAGTCTCGTGGTTAGCGTGCCGACATATAGCCTTGTTGTTGGCAGTCCCGAGTTCGAATACCGGCTCGTGGACCTTTCCTGATCCCACCCCTTTTTCTCTCTCCCACTTTGCTTCCTGTCTTACCTAGACCTAGATCTTAATAAAAGCATAAAAACAGCAAAAATAAATCTTGACAAAAAAAAAAAAATAAAAAAAAAAATAAATAAATAAATCACAAATTCTCCACCACACAGAATATGCAGGTTATTTCTGAAACTGCTGCATCTTATGACTAGGGCTGGGCAATTTTTTAAGAATTTTTTATTTATTTATTTTTTTAAAATCGAGCAATACCAATTTTCAATAGAAATATTACAAAGACAGTAAAAAAAAAAAAAAGCCTGATCCAACCTGCTCACATCTGCAACACTTTTATCGCTACGTGGACCGTGAGATAGAAAAAAAATAAATAAATAACTTTAACTTGAGTGCCGCTTTTTAGAACGCACATCCATATTTACATAGAAAAAAAAAACAATGGAAAAGAAGCGTAAGCACATAAAAAAAAACTGATATTTCTCATATTTCATGTTTGCATCATGATGACAGGTTAAAAGCTGCTGTGTTGTTTTTACAGAAGATTTATAGTTAATAATAGTCGACTGGTGCTATACCTTCAGTCATTTTGAATTTAAAATACCTTTCGAGATATTTGAAAGCATTTTCCTTGTATTATTTCTTAACGCAAGACAAGTTTGTACAAGATGTTGTGACTTTAACACATCATGTTATCAACTTCATGTGTGGTTCATGTGGAGGGTTAATAAAAAAAAAAAGTTACTTGTAGTTACATTTTTGACTAGTTAAGAAAAAAAACTCAAATATTGAGAATCGGTCAAACGTTCTAAAATCAAAACAATATTTTAATTTTTTTTCCATATTGCCCAGCCCTACTTGTCACCCTCTAACTTCACTGAGGATCGCTTTCTAGAATGAGTTCGCAAATGTTCTTTCAGGTCTCTTTGATAGATGTAACTCTCTTCACACCAAAGACATTTGAGAGGTTTTTCTCCAGTGTGAAGACTCATGTGGGTTTTAACGTTTTGTTTTTTAGCAAACTTTTTTCCGCACAGAGTGCAGGAGAAAGGCTTTTCTCCAGTGTGAACTCTCATGTGGTCTCTAAGGATTGTTCTTATTGCAAAGCTTTTTCCACACTGAAGGCAAACGAAAGGTCTCTCTCCAGTGTGAGTTCTCAGGTGGACATTAATGCTTGATCTCTGAGAGAATTTTTTTCCGCAATGTTCGCAGGTGAAAGGCTTCTCTTTGGTGTGAACTCTCAAGTGAACTGTGAGGCGATCTTTTCTTTTGCAATTCCTTCCACAGTAAAGGCACATAAAAGGCTTTCTTTTTGTGATGTGAGATCTGACATGTTCCTTAAGCTGTTTCTTGTCTGGGAAAGTCGTTTTGCACTGAATACACATGATCTTTTTAGAGTGAATTCTCATGTGTTGATAAATGTGTTTTTTACATTTGAAACTCTTTCCACACTTTCCACATATGTAAGGCTCAAGACCCTCTCGAGCGCCGTTTGCTGAGGAAGTATTTCCAGTCTCTGTGGATTTCTCTTCTGTTTTTATTTCTTGATTCTCCTCTTTCACTGCCATCGTGTCTAAAGTGAAAAAAGACAAATACAAATTAACACCAGCTCAATGGTACAAATCAACAGACATCAAAACCAACCTGAAAAAAAAAAAAAAAAAAAAAATCAAAGCATCAGAGCCAGCAACATTTTTGCTAGATCTTATACCAACCAAACTACTGAAGGAGCAGTTGCCTGTTATCTCAGAATCTCAATTTCAATAATGAACACAACTTTTATGTTTTTACGCGTACATCAGAACTGTACGCACAGGTCGCACATGCGCATTGAAGTTATTTTGCAGTAATCAGTCGTTTCACTAGGAGGCATCACTGTCCGGGCCAATTGTTTTACAGTAGAAAACAAAAGTAAAGAGATGGAACAACAACAACAAGATGGTCAAGACTGCAACAACAACAGACACTCACATAGACAAGCACTTGTGAGCGAGAGGATATGAGAAAGCCCAGTTTTGGTTTAAAAGTCTTTTAAACTATCAGATATCAGTCATAACTTAATGTGGAAAAATAAAGAAGACACTGAACATGGATGAAGCTTTCTAGAACGCATGTGTCGACAATCCGCGTTCGTGCACAACATCAAATGGAGTATACTTTGAAAGGCTGCGTGTTCAACTGTGCGCATACACTAGCGTATGTGTACAAAAACGAAGTATACTTAGGGCTTAAATGTAATTTACTGTACTAAGACAGTTTATACTTCTGACCAAATGTTACCTGGGCAGGAACATATTTGAATATTTCAATAATGCTATTAATATGTGTTTGGTTGTCCAGGCTGAAATGAAAAGATATACATTTGGCTTAACCAAAATGTGAGATATTATTTTGTGGAACACTGTACAGATAAAGCTAAGCTAGTTTCCAATTCATCTCATTTTTCCACGTGAACACTGTAACTGCTTGAGATGCCATGTGCCTAAAGCTGAAGACACACTACATCACTAGCTGAAACATTCCAAGACTGACCTCAACACACTTAACAATTCTTTCCATCGACTGGAACAGATTTTAGTCTTTGGCAATCGGAAAGGAGCACAAACCTAACGACCTAAAAGTCACTCCACTACACAACACGCGTAACGACTGACGAGTCACTGGACCAATTCTGCCGAACCCAATAAAACAAAAACAACTCACAGAACTCACTGTTCTGTCAGCCACACCACACATATACGTTTTCTATGTTTGTTTATGCATTGATTTGAACAATGTACAACAGCGTATCTGCGTGACGCAGCTGACACAGAACAGCGTACGCAGTTTGCGCCCAGCGGATACTCGTCAAAATGGCGCTATGGTGACATGGAGGAGAAGAAATGTTGAATAAAGTTTTTTTTTTTATTTCCATACAGAAAGTATTCTTGTAGCTTCGTAAAATTGTGCTTGAAACACTGATGGCAGATGGACTATTTTGACGACGTCTTTCATACTTTTCTTGGTCTTGACAGTGGTATTTACTCAGCAGTCAATGAGATAGTCACAAACCTCCCTGTTTTCATCCAAAATATCTTAAATTGTGTTCCGAAGACGAACAAAGCTTTTACGGGTTTGGAACGACATGGGGGTAAGTGATTAATGACAAAATTTTCCTTTTTGGGGTGGAGTAACCCTTTAATAATCATTAAGAGAATCTCTTATTTACATGGTGTCTACACTTTGTTTGTTAGAATGAGAGGATTTGTGCGCTTGCAGAAAATCCTCTCATTATAACAAAGTGTTTGCAAACACAAATATGCTGATTGGGTCAGTTGCACTGGTGCTCCTAAATATCTTTTCAGTCGCACGTAGTAGTTTTCAGCCGCAAACATGACTAAAATGGTCGCACTGTAGAGCCCTGATCACTGAACCACAATTTCTTTAAGAAGATAGACACGGTATTTCTATTTATCACCTTTATTTTTTTAATGGAAATTACAGGACATATGATTCTTTTTTTTTTTTTTTTACAATGCATTACCATGCACCGTGAACATGCTTCTGGCTTTTCCAGTAGTTGTCTTTCAGAGGTAAAATGTTTGCCAGTTTAACTGCGTGCGTTTTTAAAATGATGTTTCATGCATGAGATGCTGCAAGAGATGCGAGTGCAACAGTCACACACGTCTATGTTTACATAGAAATAACAATGGAAAAGTAGCGCAAGCAAATAAAAAACCTCGTTTAGAACTGCTACTGTATGTCTGATATTTCATGTTCGCATCATGATGACAGGATAAAAGCTGCTGTTCGTTGTTTTTACAGAACATTTATAGTTAATAATAGTTGACTGGTGCTATACCTTAAGTCATTTTCAATTTAAAATACATTGACTTTTGAGATATTTGAAAGCATTTCCTTGTATCATTTCTTAACATAAGACAAGTTTGTACAAGATGTCATTATTGTATTTAATAAGTGACTTTTTTAAAGGGGTCATTGGATGCTAAGTTCACTTTTTCATGTTGTTTGAACATTAATGTGTGTTGGCAGTGTATGTACAAATCTACCCTATAATGATAAAAATCTATGCAGTGGTTTTTAATTAATCTGTAAAAATAATACCCCCTTTTTCAAATCGAGCCAATCTCAGATGCTGTTGGTGTGGCGTCACACAGACAGAGGCCGCTCCCACAATAGTTGATTGACATGAGTGTCTTACCTCAGACCCGCCTTAAATCAGCTGTACGAGTAACCTCCATCGTTTCGATGCCAAAGCAGGGATGTAAGTTAGACAAGAATATCTCAGATTGAGCGATTGAGGTTTTGTGTTGCTGGATGTAATAATGAACATAGTGGGCGTCATTCAATCCTAACATCTGAGCCGCTGAAAATGTAGTGGATTACGTTTGTTTGTGAATGGAATGTGCGTCCCGATCTACATATATCCGTCTATGTTCGTGCGAATCATTCGTGATCCAGCTTTACTTACAGCAGAAGTGAGTATAAGGGTTTTTTTTTTTTTTTTTTTTTATGAATCTCTGCGATCACCCTTTCCTAATAGTGTGCTAGTTAGCAAGTTTAGCTGCTGAACACGGCTAAATGCGGTTAAAGTAAACAGGCTCGTCACTCCACAGAGAGAAGAGAGGGGCGGGGCGAGCAGAGCTCATTAATATTTAAAGCAGCCTCGACCAGAACAGGATGAATTTTGCAGAGCTGATTTTGGCAAGGTAAAAAGGGTGTTGTTTTACTCTACCATTGAGAATTTTTAAAGGGGTCATCGGATGCTAAGTTGACTTTTTCTTGTTGTTTGAACATTAATGTGTGTTGGCAGTGTATGTACAAATCTACCCTATAATCATAAAAATCCATGCAGTGGTTTTTAATTAATCTGTAAAAATAATATCCCCTTTTTGAAATCGAGCCGTTCTCAGATGCCTGTCGGTGTGCTGTCACACCGACAGAGGCCGCTCCCACGATAGTTGATTGACATGAGCGTCTTACCACAGACCAGCTGTCACAGTCCAGTAACTTTCCATGTTTTGATGCCAGACCAGGGATTTAAGTTAGACAAGAATATCTCAGATTGAGCGATTGAGGTGTTGTGTTGCTGGATGTAATAATGAACATAGTGGTCGTCATTTACTCCAGACATCTGAGCCGCTGAAGATGCAGTGGATTACGTTTGTTTGTGAATGGAATGCGCCTCCCGATCTACATATATCCGTCTATGTTCGCGCGAATCATTCGTGATCCAGCTTCACTTACAGCAGAAGTGAGTATAAGCGTTTTTTAATGAATCTTTGCAATCGCCTTTCCTTATAACGTGGTAGTTAGCAAATTTAGCGGCTAAACGCGCTAAATGGGGCTAATGTAAACAGGACCGTCTTTCCACAGAGAGAAGAGAGGGGCGGGGCGAACAGAGCTCATTTGGATTTAAAGGAACAATCCTTTAGAATGAGATGATTTTTGCAGAGCTCATTTTGACAAGGTAAAAAGGGTGTTGTTTTACAAAACCATTGAGAATTTTTAACCAAAGTATATTATAGACTTTTCATTAAGACCCTAAAGAATCTTATGAACTTGTGATAAATGGGCATCCAATGATCCCTTTAACACTTGCATCATGTCAACTTTATGTGTGGTGAGTTTGGAATAAAATTTTCTTTAACTAGAGCAGGGGTGGCAAACTCCGGTCCTGGAGAGCCCCAGCCCTGCAAAGTTCAGCTCCAACCGTAATTAAAACTCACCTGCCTGCAGCTTTCTAGTAACCCTTCAGACCTTGATTAGCTTGTTCAGGTGCGTTTGATTAGGGTTGAAGCAAAACTATGCAGGGCTGCGGCTCTCCAGGACCCGCGTTCGCCACCCCTGAACTACAGAGTTAATAAAGAAAAAGTTACTTAAATAAAAATGAAAATAATAATAAAAATATTGAGAATCAGTCAAACATTCTAAAAATAAAAAATTATATTTTAAGTTTTTTTTTCCCCATATTGCCCAGCCCTACTTGTCACCCTCTTACTACACTGAGGATCACTTTCTAGAATGAGTTTGCAAATGACCTCTAAGGTCTCTTCGATAGATGTAACTCTCTTCACACCAAAGACATTTGTAAGGTCTTTCTCCAGTGTGAAGACTCATGTGGACTTTAACATTTTGTTTTTTAGCAAACTTCTTTCCGCACAGAGTGCAGGAGAAAGGCTTTTCTCCAGTGTGAACTCTCATGTGGTCTCTAAGGGTTGCTCCTTGTGCAAAACCTTTTCCACACTGAAGGCAAACGAAAGGTCTCTCTCCAGTGTGAATTCTACGGTGGACATTAATGCTTGATCTTTGAGCAAATCTTTTTCCGCAATGTTCGCAGGTGAAAGGCTTCTCTTTGGTATGAACTCTCAAGTGAACTGTGAGACGTTCTTTTCTTTTGCAATTCCTTCCACAGTAAAGGCACATGAAAGGTTTTCTTTTTGTGATGTGAGATTTGACATGTTCCTTAAGCTGTTTGTTATCTAGGAAAGTCGTTTTGCACTGATGACACATGATCGTTTTAGAGTGAATTCTCATGTGCTGATAAATGTGTTTTTTACATCTGAAACTCTTTCCACACTGACCACATATGTAAGGCTCAAGACATTCCTGAGCGCCGTTTCCTGAAGATGTATTTGCAGTCTCTGTGGAATTCTTTTCTGCTGCATTTATTTCTTGACTCTCCTCTTTCACTGCCATCATGTCTAAAGTGAAAAAGACAAATACAAATTAACACCAGCTCAATGGTACAAATCAACAGACATCAAAACCAACCTGAAAGAATCAAAGCATCAGAACCAGCAACATTTTTGGTAGATCCTGTTCTAACTAAAATACTGAAGGAGCAGTTGCCTGTTATCTCAGAATATTAATTTCAATAATGAATAAAACTCTTATCTTTCTTTAGGAGATATATAAAAAAAATCCCTTCAGTACAAGAAGGCTGAAAGTTATTAAACCCATTATTACTTGACCCAGGAGAATGCCATTCATGTCTAAAAAAAAAAAAAAAGTCAGAAGAATAGTACTTAAGTCTGATTTTTAGCCCCATCTCAGCACAGGAATCATACTAGTGTAAATTCCTTTCGATGTGCGCATCATAAACACACATAGACAAAACAACTGGTACAACAATGGGAACACAAACACACATCCTTGCACACACATCTTTCTTGTTATATTTCTTAATATATGGTGTGATGTTCACGCATTGAAGTTTTTTTGCAGTATTTAGTTGTTCCACCAGGAGGCAACACTGTCCGGGCCAATTGTTTTACAGTAGAAAACAAAAATACTACAACAACAACGAAATAGCATAGACTGCAACAACAACAGATATATCTATCCATCTATGCAGCTATCTATATCTATATAGTAATCAACAACTTAAGTGGATCAAAACCAAAAACAATACCTGTTCTTGTCTTAAGACTAGGACTTGATTAACTTTGATCCATTTCAAATGTTGACTACTGTATACATACACACACACACAAACAGAGGCAAAATGAAGGGAATAATGGGATACAACGCGGCTAAAAGCACACCCTAAAAAAAAAAAAAATAAAATAAAAAAAATGTGCTTTTCACTGTGCCCAAAGTGTAAGATTGCAGAGAAACACAAACGTTTGTATTGAACATGTATGATTTAGTGTCACACAAAATAAATAAATCCATAAAAGTCGCTTATTTTGTTTAAAAATCTAATAAATGTATGAGCTGGCCACACATGGGGTAAAAGGCTCACCAGCATGAGGTAAAAGGCACACAGTATTGATACAAATACCTTAAAATAATGTTTTTTTTTAATAATGTCTTAGTTAATAGGGGTTCAAAACAATCACTTTAGCAAAGTTTGTGTTTTCTGCTTTCTGCTTGTTTCGATAAATAAAAAAATATTTTTGTTCAATAAATATACTGAAGGATATCCCATGATAATTCAATATAGATTTACAGTAGTAACAACAAATTATAATATGTTATATGATATGATTATTAGCACGTTTCTAAATATGATGGTTTTATTCTATACACGGTGATTATCTCTAATATATATCTCATAATATACATTTACCATCTGAATCTAATGACTGAATGTCATGTCAACAAATGGAAAAGTCAGCCATCTAATAATCATGTTAATTATTGTGCCTTTTAGCCCCAACAGCAGGAGCACTTTTTTTATTCCACCCCAAATACCATACTATTACATATTCTTTCATTATTTAAAAACTGCTGTTTTAATTGTCTTAAACAAAACTGAAAATTACTAAGAAGACCTTTATCTCAAGATATATTGAATAACTTTAGCAATTCTCACTTGCTACTTAAATCTACAACATTTTCAAAAAATCAAATATTAGATCAAGTAAGCAAAGAACCCACTTTGCGCTACTGCCCGAGATTGCGTCAGACAATTTCGCACGTGTATCTTAAAAAGCGCTACGCCAGGGGTGTCAAACTCTGGTCCTAGAGGGCCGCAGCTCTGCAGAGTTTAGATGCAACCCTAATTAAACACACCTGATCCAAATAATCAAGTGCTTCAGGCTTAATTGAACTGCATAGTATGTGTGTTGGAGAAGGGTTGGAACAAAACTCTGCAGGGCTGCGGCCCTCCAGGAACTAAGTTTGACACCCCTGTGCTACGCTGAGGAAAACGGGTTTAAAGTGAGACAGGTTTCACTTTAACATCATGGGTTTAATGAGAACTGTCTGTCAAGTCAGGCAACGACAGGTATAACACTACCAACAAATGCTGAGGGGATATGCATGCCAGTGGAGGTGGACACAGAAGGTAAAATTCCTTTCTAAAAGTACCACATTTATTGACAGTAATGCATGAGCTATGAACGCAGCGTACTGTAGCTGTTTACTTGGCTGTTTGATCAAATAGCGCGCTTCCGCTCAGCACACACACTCTATCAGCACAGTTTGTAATCGTGCCGTGTCGTACCAGGCTCAGGTGGAAACACAACCGGAACCGTGCCTGACCGTTCTAAGAAGCGTTCGGCCCAATAGTGGAAAAGCGGCTAAAGTTAATCTTCAAGACGAGTATTTTTACATACTTTTGTAGGCTATTTGTCTATCAGAGACATGTCTCTCTGTGATTGCTTGAAATTTTGAAGGCTTAAAAACACACGCAAATGATAAACTTTCATGACGACACAGCAGTGGCCCGAATGGGCCAGTGACAAATTCGTCAACTGTCCTGAGTGTCTTTCACGCTGGGCCTGGGCCATCGGGCACTCCTTATTGTCGAGCCCTGAACATTTTTTTAATGAAAACAACCAATTGTTTTGCTAGATAAGACCCTTCTTCCTCGGCTGGGATTGTTTACAACCGCATTTGGGATCATTTGGGAAGCGCATTTGGGAAGTTCAAAATCAGGGCACCATACCAGTCATTACACGGAGAAAAATGCAGAAATGTTCTACTCAAAAAACAATTTCTTTACGACTGAAGAAAGAAAGAAAGACATGAACATCTTGGTTGACAAGGGGGTGAGTACATTATATGTGAATTTTTGTTTTGGAAGTGGACTTCTTTAAGAGAAAGCACCTCTGCAGCACGTTGTTAACACAAGCTAAAGACAGTCATTTCAAAGCTATTTTTCTGCACTAAATATGAATTTTGCCAAGACACTTTCAGAAACGACAGACAAGATGTTGTAGAATAATAATTTAATGAAGATTTTCTTTGGGTCAAAATTTAGGTTAACATTCAACCTATTTTTCAAATTTCTTGAAAATGTCCCAGCGCGACATCCGATGGGTTTTCCCAGATCACATCACATACATACATACATACATGTTACACACACACACACACACAATTATGTTTTTACCTCGGACCTTGCATTCCCTTATAGAGACCTCATGACCATGCAAAAGACTAAGGTATAGGATTATTTTGAATTAGAAGGAATCGGAAATTGTCTTACAATAACTCTATTGGAGTGATGCATAACAGGCATGTCGTAGGCATTAGCTTAGAGGCTAGCCAAAGCCAGCAAATGTCAATCATGGCATTTACTACAACCTGCCGCGGCTGCGATCCCGTCTGCGCCGTCTATTCCTCTAAACGAAGACCCACTTCGGTGATGGTGTGGGATGTCTAGGTGCTTTCTAAAAACTCCATCGGCTTGCTTTTGGTTTATCTCTGTGTGTCTGCGACTTAAGTTCCTGCAGAGCGCCTTTTTTCATAGTTCACCAGACCAAGTTGATAATTTACTGAATAAAAATACATGGTCACATGGTTTACTTCAGTAAGTAAAATGGGCATTGTAGGATTGTTTTGTTTTTAAAGGGGTCCTATTATGCTCTTTTACAAAGTCTTGATTTTGTTTTGGGGGTGAACTAGAACATTCTTTCATGCTTGGTGGCTCGAAAAACGCATTATTTTTAACAAAAATTTGTTATTTTAATACATTTTTCCCAGCCTGGCACATAAGGCTCGATTAGTTCTGGGTTTAATGAATGCCCACCTTCCAAAAAACAAAATGTGTTGTGATTGGCGAGCTGGCGAACAGCTTAGGTGGTATTTTAGTACTGCCACGTCCCTTGTGAAAGCAGCAAGTTTTGTGCACAACAGTCAGCGCAAGCTAGATTAAAGTGATTCATATATTTTAAATATGGATATTTTTCTTACAAAATTGCATCGATTCGCTAAAGGAGGTCTTTATTGACCCCCCGGAGCCGTGTGAGGCACTTTTTATTATGGATGGATGCATATTATTGGACTTGTTTTGGACTGATGAGGGGAAACACCTGTCTATGTCATTCTAAAGCTTGGGAGTGCCAGGATACATTTTAATATTAACGACTGCATTCGTCTGAATGAAGGAAGTCATAAGGCCTCTTTACACAGCCGATTTAAGGCTGCTCTAAAGCAGGTCTGTGTCAGCTCAGAATTCAGCGTAAAGATGCAATGGCGCATAAAAGCACTATGCCGGGTCTGACCCGCCTCAGTCCCTAGTATCAAAGGCAATGCAATGCTGTTTTGATTCAGTGTAAATGAAACGCGAAACAGTCATGATGAGAGCTAATCATGATTTCATTTTCAGTTCATTTTTAATTCATTTTCAATTCATTATTATTATAGTTGGTAGAATAAGTACGTTTTGGGTAAATTAATTTCAATTTAAGCCCCATATCCTCACGAGTCGTGACTCATGATTCTCAGCTTGTCTTGATAGAGAGGACTCTCTTTTCGTTATTTTCCCGCTTTTCCAAGTTAACTGTTTGGTTACATCAGAAACAAGTTTCTCAGTCATGAGGAAAGTAGGAAACTGGCTTCAAACTTCAATGGCACAGATCTTCAATTTCCCTCTTTTCACTCGCTTTCCTTCGCTTTTATATAGCTAATGCGCAGTGCACATTTTACTTTCACTTTTAAATTAGCGGCATTCCACATCAATTGCTTGAATTCAATTCAAGCAACAAAAAATACAACTTAATTAGAACTTTTATTAACAAAACGAATACAAATAGTTTACACCATGCTATATGCCTAATATAAAACAACAAATAACTTAGGCTAGGCCTACATAAAAGGAACCAAATAAATAAGAAACGTAGAATGTTTATTAGCAAAACGAATAAGAAATAAATTACACAAAGTAAAAATCAGCAAACACAATAGAACCAAATAAGAAACAAATGTTAAAAAAAAAAAAAAAAAAATTCTTTAAAATAACCATAGATAACAGCAAAAGTCAACAGGCTTTTTAAAATAAAAAAAACATTGCCAAACTTCCACCATGGTCTTGTCTGAAGCTAACATTGTGACAAACCGTCCAACGCAGATACACTGTAGCACTCGCAGGAAACTCACATTTATTGCCGTTACATTTTAAAATGTCGTGTTTTTATTTATTTCGTGTTTTATATTATTTGTTCTTTTCTTATATTTGTTATGTAATTTTATAGCATTTGTTTTTGTTAAAACTAATTTTAAAATTGTAGTTATTTTAAAAGATGTATGTTTCCCAGTATTTTAATTCCTGTGTAAATGCATTTATGCCATTTCAGAACGGCATCAAACGGTCTGTGTAAATGCACATTTATGTCGCTTCAGATTTGGTTTCTGTGCCACCTTTGCTGTGTAAAGATGCCAATATACACCTAGGATGCATGGAGGGTGAGTAAATAATACACTACAGTAGTGTTGGGTCCTATCCTCAGCCTGCGAGATCGCAGATATGTGATATTATCGGTACCGGGTTCGTTGAGCGCGTGAACACTATGGCCAATCAGCTATGTTTAAAAATCGTCTCAACAGTGTAAGCGGGAAATGGACATTTTTAAAATTTCAGTACCGAAAGTACCGAACCCGGTACCTTTTGACAACTCTAAAGTGAAGCTATCAACACTGTATGATGAATAAATCTCTTACCACACACTGCACACATCTGTGGCGCATTACGGCTCCGACGCAGCAACCGGAGTAGATCACGGCTTAGGCATGTGTTTTGACCCCCTGTACTTCACACGTATGTGGCGCGTTAAAGCTCTGAAGCAGCCACTCTAGTCAATGCTTGTGTTTATACCTGCCGTGCTGCGGCTCGTTGAATCGGTTCTCTGCGGTAAAGGCTAGAAGGAATACAGCTCTAGCTACCGGGCATGCACACATCAATCTAACATTATTTGTGTCACACTGTACAACAATACTGTACTGATCTTTTTATTATAGTAAGGACTAAGTTTAGGGTTGGGGTAGGTGACCGTAAAAAAAAAAAACAGTCTAATAGCTAGCACAATTAATTTCATTGTTAGTTTATAGTCTGAGCTGTATCCCTTCTAGCCACATCTCCACACTGCATCGCTAAAGTTAGGTTAATCCCTCACCTCCCTCCAACCATTCGAATTTCCGTGGGCGAGATTTAATTTGATGATATTCTATTGGCCCGCGTTGTGACATCATTGCATGCGGAAAACAAACGTTGTAGTCCAAAGAAACCGTTCATTATAGTTCTTGAAAAGAGATTTTTTAAAAACAAAATATCTCATTTGTATCCCAAAGATACAAACCAAACACTGACTAAAGTTCAAAAAGTGAAAAAGCATAATAGTACCCCTTTAAACGACACAGCCTGCATGATGTACGTTTTTATTTGTATATGTTTTATATAAATTGTCATCATTTTCAAACGTCACAAAATCAGAGTTGAAAATGAAAACCAACCTGTTTGTTCCTCAGTATCGTATTGTTTGATGCTGAATACTTCTTCAATCCTCAAGCCTACACTCTCTTCTTTAACAAATGCCATCTTTATAATAGTGTGTCAGGTCGATCTCAGTTGCTTCACCAGGAGTGTTTCTGCGTGTCTGGCAAAAAGAAAAATACACACAAACTAAATCTCTGGGTGAGTCTCAATCAGCTCCCTATTTCAGTAATCAGCATACTAGTAAAGATAACAGTCAGAGAGATGAGATTCATATTTGTGGGTATATTTACATTTGGTATTTACTGATTTGTATGTTATATTTAATTAGATTACACTTTTATAAAAAAACATTTGCAGCTGGTTTGTAAAAGTCGTCGTTACACACATCTGTGTTTGTTCTCGTTGCATTTCGGCGAACATTGAGCGACTTTCTTAAATAAGACATCCTTAATGACATATGCAGCCTTTAAATGCTCCTTTAAATTGAGACGCAGCTGGAGTTTCATAAAGCTCCGTTTCTCCATCACCAAGTTACTTTGCCAGTAACTGAATTCGTGTTTATGATAAGCTGATTCACAATAATAAGAAGAGAAATTAGACGCACCGTTTGTTACTCATATGCGAATGCGTTTAACTCACACAAAATAACCTTCATTAACAACACTGATAAAACATTTCAGCGTTTCATTCGGTAATGATTAATTTCACAATTTCATGTAAAATTCTCTAAACGAGTTGTGACAAAAAAAAACGACTTTAGCTCCGATAGACAGACCTTTCTGCAGCCGGATCACAAAGGCAAGCGCGACGCCTCCTTGTAACGTCATATTCCCAAACAAAATAAAAGTCTTGTTCGCTAAAGATATGCTGCGTTCCACACAAAGACCCGGAAGTAACGTCTGGATTTAGTAAAATTAAGAGTATTTGGAAAAATAAATTTTACTATTGATTTAGAAGCATTAAAATATTGCATGTATCTGTTAACATTAAAAGAGCTCCGTTCCATAATTTCCGGGTTGAGGTGGGAAATATCCTAAATCCGAGTTGTCTGGAACGCATAAAAATTACAACATAGGGAAGAACTTAAGTATTACAAATAAATTTAAAAATGCAGATGAAAATTGAATTCTTATTTGTGGAGTGATTTAACTATTTATATTATTAACTGAAACTAAAATCTTATGTCAATGTATTCATCTTATTCTCAGTTTCTCCCCAGAACATAAACACAATGAATCAAATTTCAGCTTTATTTGGTAAAAGTGGATTTCATTAAAGGACTGGATGCAAAGGTTGTCTGTGTTTGATGTTAATGTTGCTTTTAAATTATTGCAGTTAAAGGAATATGGTTCATTGATTATCACAATTTAACTTTCTTTAATTGGCAAAAATCATGCCAACATATTCAGTTGTTACTCCTCATCTTCCCTTATTAATAGTAAATATAAGATACAGTAAAACAGTTTGTTAGAAACTCAAACTCTACAAGTACATCCATCAGAAAAATATATTAGTGTTATATGATGTTAATGAAGTTAAAAGTTTTGAAAACAAAATACCTGCAATATCCAGTTCTGCCTGTAGGAAATTCTAAAGTGAACATCAGTAGATTGAGTGAATCTTCAGCAGATTCTTGACTGAGATGGTACTGTGTGGCACTACAGTCATCAAGACTGACTAAAGCAGTGAATCACTGTACTTTTATACAGATTTCAGGAGGCCGTCATTAGAATATAAAGGATGTAAGCAGTTACAGTAATTTGTCCAGATTTTCTGCAACTCCAATCCAATCAGCATAACTATACCACTCATTTTCATAAATATCAGGAAAAATCACACCTTCAGCCACTGCATTTACATTTAACTCAAGTGTTGATTAACAAGAACAAAGACAGCAGTTAAAGAAATGAGGCAGAGCCATCAACAGCCAATAAAGACAAAAGATGACAAATACCATGATTTCACATTTGTATTCACACACAACTAAAGCAAAATATATTCATTTTAAAATTTAAATGACATTTATCTTTCTGCTGTTTTTCTAAGGCTACGATTTAATTTGTTGCCTTAGGCCAATTACAGTCTTTTCTAAATACAAACAATATTTCTGAAAATTTTCCGTCAGGTTTTAAGTTTATTCATAGCACTGAGTCTGCTTTGCTGAGAGTGATAAATTATATGTAGCATAGGAGGTTTACAGTAAGTTGACTACGCCACCTCCTAATAAAGGCAGGAGGAGCGTCCACAAATCACAATACACTGTTACCAAAAGATCAAACTCAAAATGTAGCAGATTATACCAGAAGTGGAATTTAAATATGTGTGTGTATATATATATATATATATATATATATATATATATATATATATATATATATATATATATATATATATATATATATTAATAAGTTATATAAGTTTAAATTTACTAAAAAGAAAATGCACTATACCATTTTTATTATATTTTATATAAAATACATATTTTACATAACAGGTTTTACCCTAAATTTGATATCAAATTCAATCCTTATGTCTAAATAAGTTATGTTCCAAATTTGAAGTTGATGTGAAAAAAATGGAGGTTCCTGTAAAAGTTTGTTTAGGGCGTTATACCACAAGCAGCCACTGGGTGCCATGCAAACTCTATAGAATTTTTTAAAATGCACTTTTCTGTCACAAACGTCTAAATTTCTCTGTCAATTTTATGTCTAGTACAAAATACCACCAAATATGAAAACTCAGACCTTTCCAATGACATGTTTTTTGTCAAGATTATAAAAAGTTTGGATCCTAAAAGACCATAATGCATTTTGTAATATTACACTTGACACCACCGCTGAGGGGGAGGAGACTGCCAAAAGATTTTACAGTACCATTTCCATGGTAACACAATGTCCGATTTTAAAAATGGTTTTCATAGGATGATTCTCTAAGCTTTCAAATGATATATAATTTATGATGATTACTAAAATATTTGATAGAGAAAAAGGACAATGAAAAAAAGAGCGCCAAGCGTCCCACAGGTGGGACGGTGACAGTTAAATGTTTAAAACAATTGTGTGTCCATAGTAAAAGCTAGAACAGTAGGAACTCTCCTCAAGACTCCAAGAAGGGTCGGGCCTGCTCGCATGCACCACCTCTAAGAGAGAAAAGGGGAAAAAAGAAAACCCCACAGCATACAATACAAACAAAAATATCTTTTATTCACTACTACAGTGGCAACCGTCTGATACACACCACACAGCCTATGGCACACTACCAGAATACAAATGCTGTACAAAATAAATATCACCACTACTAACCTAATTTGCACCAATAAAATGTGCAACACTTTGTGTTTCTAACAAATTATTTGTATCTAATCATTACTATTAATATTTAAATTACATTGGAAAGCGAGATCTCCGAAAAAAGTC
Organism: Cirrhinus mrigala; assembly: GCA_036247105.1. Lineage (NCBI taxonomy): Eukaryota > Metazoa > Chordata > Actinopteri > Cypriniformes > Cyprinidae > Cirrhinus > Cirrhinus mrigala. The sequence goes on along the minus strand of CM070010.1, from coordinate 13,989,067 downwards.
TCAAATAGCACTCCGGAGTGGTATTTAGGATTTAGTGTGGATTAAGTGCTCTGTGCTCTTGCGTTTACATGATTTTATTTTCACCACCTGCAAACTCACAAAGAGCTCATAAAAGGCACTTTACCTCCTCGTTGCTCCACATTGCCCTCTGCTCATTTTGTTTTGGATACAACGCTTGGTCTATTTCTATTTATTTAACATTGTTGTGGACCAGCAAGAACCTTTTAAATCCATTTAATACAATGAAAAAATGATCATTTAACCTCTGAAATTGAATTTAACTACTCTGCATTCACAACAAAAACTGAAAAACTTTTTCAGTGGCATAATACTGGAAAAATCATTTTTTCATTCACTCTTACTCAAAAGAAAAAAAAAGTAAGAGTGCAGGAAGATCCAGACCTACGGGAATTGCGATCACTGGCTATTGACTGGTAAGATCCTCAAAGAGTCAGGACTACTGAAGAATGGAATGAGTGTGTGTGTGAAGGTGGTTGTGAATGTGTGTATATGTGTGTTAGTTACAGGGTCAATGAATGACACCATTCCTCGGTCGTAGTCCAAATACACTCTCACACGCTCAAGCTGCTGTACAACAGGAAAGCCAGTCTGTCTAGACACATTGTACTGCAAACTCCAGACATCAGTATTGAAGAAAGTCCATCCCTTTCTCTGGTTGGATGCTGTAGTTACTCCAAGAGTCCAGACTGAACCATCTTTAACCTCCACATCCCACCAGTGTGTTCCTGAGTTAAAGCCCTCTGAACCCAGAACACAGCGATAACAGTCAAATCTCTCTGGATTATCAGGAACAGGTTGATAGCTGCTCCGTCTCACACTGGTCAGATCATCAGACAGGACGAGACGTGGATTTGCAGTGTTTGGATCCAGAATCACAGGAGCTGATGAGACACAATCAACAGATGCGTTTATTCTGATATTCATACACTGATCAAGAGTGAACTAAACACAGATAATTATGAATTATGACACTTGTCCTATTGATCAAACACTGTTTCGCTCTCATTATCAGTGTTTAATGGCATCGGCAACAAACATTAAATGTGTGATTCAAACATTTGTGTCCAATGAAGAAAAACTGATATTTTGGGAAGGTTCAAATTTGAAATAATCAATCAGATCTGTTGAGATTTTCTGCTGTGAACGAAAAACTGCTATAATTATAAGAAACGTGTGAAACGATCTGATCATGTTTACTAAACTGGCTCTTACTAGCGATGGGATGATACACCCATCTCCCGATTTAATACCATCATGATAAAAAAGTCATACAGTGTTTTCTTGGTTACCACTGTAAACAAAGCAGCACTGCGCTTTACACTATTATAATATGCATGACACAAACGTAAGACAAGAAAAGAAAATACCACTTTCTGAAGACAGTCTGTTTCCCTAAGAGACACATTCATTGGGCCTCATTCATGAAACTTGTGTAAATATATGTGTAAATTTGCACGTAGAACAGACTTTCCCTAAAACTCTCCCCCAGATTCACAAACGCTTCGTAAACGTCAGATTTAATAGTTAATTCATAAATAAATCATTCATAAATAGGGCGCTCGTGCACACTTATTCACAATTAGCATAATCCTCGTTGTAATATGAATTACAACTACACAAACTGTAGTGTCTAGGAACGCAGTGGAATATTCCAGTCTACTTTCTAAAACTAACAGGCCATATGCCTAACAATAAATATTCAATCACATGCATCCACCAAAGAGTTTTTTGCCAGCTGAAAAAATGTCAGACGCTTTTCTTAAAATGACCAGCTGGTGGCACTTGAGAATGCTTTGGTGGCACAGTCACGCCTTTCCAGCTGAGATGCTTCAGTTGCTACAATTTGGAATATCCACGGCGCTAACATATTGCTAGTATCTCAATTCTAAGAAATTTACTAAATATAAACGAGCAGTAACCAGTAATATTGACTTCTCCATTCTTGTAGGCAGTAGTTGTACAAGTAGGATGGTTGGTCGGTATTTGTCCCGACCCTCCTCTATTTACGGCTGGGTAAATGGTGACAGTGACAATACAATTAGGCATTTTCTTCATGAACTCTAGAGACTGTCAATAGTTCTTCTAGTAAAACCTTAATAATAGAAACTCTTTAAGGAACCTGAAATACATTTGGGAATTTCTTGAACATACTGGGCCTCATTTGTCAATCTAACTTGACTTAAGATTTAAGCACACAACCGAAAGGTTGCGGGTTCGAGTCCCAGGACCGGCAGGGATTGAAGGTGGGGGGAGTGAATAACCAGCGCTCTCTCCACCCTCAATACCACAACTGAAGTGAGTCCCTTGAGCAAGGCACTTAACCCCCAATTGCTTCCCAGGCGCCACAGCGATAGCAATATGGCTGCATATCATGAATATCATGCCCCTAAAACACCCCGATTTAGAAGCCTTGCCCCTAGAGTTTACGACCAGGAGAAACGTAACAAAAAAATTAAGTAGTTTCAGGAAAGAGAAATTTATCTCACTCTAAAAACACCCTTTAACCTTATAATTGCAAACACTGGCGTTAATTTAGATTTAATACCAGTAAATATAACAAAACATTTACAAACATTATAAACACTATAGATCATGTAGTTCTCCTTAATCCACAACAAATCAGTATTAACTCCAGAACTTGTGTACACGATCTGAGACCTCACGTGAGATTTGATTGTATCCACTGCTCACGTCCATATTGATAAATTGCAAGTTTTGCGCAAAAAAGACCGTATACCCAATTTTTCTGTTGTATGTTTGTTTCGTAAATCAGGCCCGTGATATTTGAGGTTCTCCAAAAGCTTTGGTGTTAGTCAGAAGAACTGCATTTCTTTACGCCTTCATCTGCTCAAGACCAGAACAGACTCGACAGTATAAAGAAATGAGAAATAAAACATTCTCATACCAGAAGTAGTATGATCTTCGCATACTGACAACTGCAATCTAGTGCTTTTGTGTCATGATGAACTGAAGATCTTCTCCAGACTTACTGTTCTGGACAATGTCCTGCATCTTTTTCCAGACTCTGAACTGTAGGTTGCCCAAATAACGTGGCACGTTAATCAAAGCTCCAAAAGTCATCTGTGGATTCGGCTGTGAGATCTGGACTCTGGAAGAAAGTCAGAACTTCAATGGCTTTGGCTTCAAAAGCAGAGACACCAGAGATATATGCAGATTACTCACCTTTCCATTGTGACTGGAAAGTCCTACAGAATAAACACAATTGATCATCAAGCACTCATTCAATCATCAATCAATCAATGAATGATATGAAATCAGACCTTTAGAAAGCAGACATCATTGGCTTTGATCATCTCCTCAATCTCTCTGATAGTGTGTGAAAGAACTGAGATGTGTCTGTTCATCTCCTCCAGCTTCTCCTTCATCATCTGCTTCTTCTGCTCCTCTTCCTCCCTCAGTGCAGTGATTGTAGCTTCTTCTTCATCTCTGAGAAACTGATGAAGCTTTTCAAACTGCTGTTTAATCTGACACTCTGTGTGCTCAGCTTGAGACTGAAATCACATCATAGTCACTTCAATCATCTCAATCAATATATCACATCATTAAGAATAGAGAAAAACTCAGATACCCAACATACAGAGGATCCAGAAGCATATTGCTGCTCATCGTTTTACAGAACAATAAACTGGAATCCATTTTATTTAATGTATCAAATCATAACTGTCTATAGTGATCCTGCAGGTGTAATGAAAATGACTCTCAATTCCATTTCCTCACCCTGATGTGTAGAAGTGTTTTCTCAAATTCTCCTATAATGTTTTCACTGTGTATAAGTTTCTCATGTAAGGACGTCAGTGCCGTATTGAGCTGCTTCTAGAATATAAAGTGAAAATCTATGAGACACCCGAGACTTCTGTAATACATTCATCTAATACAAGCAAAACGTTACAGAGAAATTTCTTCTATATGTTTTTATCCTTAGATGTAAATCTGTTTTACCTTATAAGATGGAGCAGTTTCACTGGTGGGTCGGACTGTGTCATTTATGTGTGATGTAAAGCACTCTGCACATGCAGGCTGTTTGTCTTCCAGACAGAAGAGTTTGTGTTTCCCTCTGTGTAAACTGCAGATCTCCTCAGATTCTGATGAATGCCTCTCTTTTTTCTCCTTCAGGAACATCTCACACAAGTTTACTAAAGCGAGATTAGCAGGAGGATCATGTTTTGATGATCTCCCACAGTCAGGACACTCCTTTGTTTCCTTTGTTTTTTTCCAGAACTGTTGAAGGCACTCTTTACAGACACTGTGACTGCAGGATAAAACAACAGGATCCTTGAAGATTTCACAGCACACAGGACAAGAAAGATCTTCTTCAGTTAGTAAATCCATTTTCAATGTTTGAGCTCCAGGAACATAACTTTTATTTCCCTTTCTGAACAAAGCTTTCAAAAGTGAATGACCATGAGAATCACAAATGTTCTGCTGTCTGTTCAGAAACAAACCGTTCAAAAATCCTTATGTAAAGTTTTTCATTCTTCACCGATGGCTGGTTCTGTGTTGTTTACACGAAGTCTTCTTCTTATAGATTTCCAGCAGTGTAGACGCTAGGCATATTACTGCCCTCCACAGGTTAAAGTTTGAACTAATTTCTTTAAAACAGTCCTGTATATAAAAACTGAAGAACTGTCTGCTTTTCTTATATATATATATATATATATATATATATATATATATATATATATATATATATATATATATATATATATATATATATAGACCATTTCACTAGATGTAAATAACACTGGTCCAGAAGCACTTCCTGTTTTTTTGTTTTTTATTTTTTTTTTAAATTCACATATACAAATACATCTTAAAGGTGCTAATGTAACATTTTCATCCAGTCAAATGTTATGTTGGTTGTATTTTTTTGTGATGTTTGTGTGAAGTTAAAAAAAAAGAAACAGGAAGTGTATCGGGACCAGTATGTTTACATCTAGCGAAAAGGTCTATATATATATATATATAATGCAATTTAACTAAATAAAGCTGAAATTTGATTTATTGCCTTTATATTCTGAGGAGAAACTGAGATTGAACAAGATACATTGACATGAGAATTTAGTTTCAGTTAATAAATAAATCAAATAGCTCAATCTATTTGTTATCTTATGATAGCCCTGCAATTCATCCTTTCGCTTATATTTGTTTTCTAATGTAATATGTGATTTTAGCGGTAAAGACTTTTATTTTGGTCTGGCGGTATGACGGCATACAGCTGTGCTGCGCTCCTGTTTCTGTAGATTCGGCTTTAGAAAGGTGAGTGCTTTTAATCATTTAAAATATTTAAATCAACTAATCTCGTTTAGAGAATTGTAAATAAAACGGTGAAATTAATTATTAAGCAGCGTAACATTGTAGTGCTTAATCTAGTAACATTAATCAAGGATATATTGTGCTCCCGCACATGAATAATAGAGAAGTTGCTTATTATTCAGCTCCCACAATAGTGAATAATTTTACCTTAACCCTAAAAGGGGGGATACAAACGTTTGAGAGGCTGTGAGGAGAGGCAGGGAAAGTGTGGGTCTCATGTTGAAAGGGTGTTTGTTGAGAATATTTAAATCTGATCACTTACTTCTTAAGTTCTTTGTTTTGCTCACGAGCAGCATTTAAAAACAACATGATCACCTGTAGTGGGAAATCCTTGATACCTGTACCTGTAGTGGGAATGACCTTCAGATAAAAGTTAATATATTTCAGATATTTCTGTTGAAATTTTATAAATTTAATTTATATATTTTTCATAATCTGTGTTTAAATTGAATTTGAATAGTTTGAATTCCCCAGAATACACTGCCCCTTTGGGGGTATAAATAAACAGAAATAACAATGCTTGTTTGGCAGTGAACAATACAACATAAAAGCCAAAAAAAAAAAAAAAAAAAAAAACATTTACTGTCTCATAACTTAAACATTCTCTGTCAAATTCTGTTGAACAATGAGTGTAATGCCTGTTCATAAAAATAGTCTGTATACTGTATCAAGTTTAATAGGAAAATTTTTATAGCCTATAATTTATGACCAAAACTTTGCAAAATCCTGTTCTGATTCAGTAGATTTCAGAAAATAAATAATCTACTGCATGTCTTGTTCTCTTATTGATAGTTTATGCTTCTTTCCCCCCAAGTTTTTTGCTCATAAATATTTAATGATTTTTTTTTTTTTTTAATTAAATGTAAGATTAACCTTTACTGGACTGAAGTAACTTGGGTTTACTTGATTATTCATATTTTATTCAACAGAATTTTACAAAGGATGCTAAAATTATTAGACAATAAATGTGTGGCAAAAATTTGGCAAATACAAACGTGAACTTTGCATATAACTTGTGTCTTTTTATTAATTTTAATTCTAAATTGTGTGTGTATGTGTGTTGTTGTTGTTGTTTTATCATATCAGGCTATTTAAAGTGTTAGTTCAACCAAAAATGAAAATTAGCTTGTTATTTACTCAATGTCAAGGCATCCTAGGTGTAAATGACTTCCTTCTTTCAAACAAATGCAATCGGAGTTGTAGTAAAAATTATCCTAGCACTGCCAAGCTTTTGAATGGCAATGGGCGGGCGTTTCCTTTCAAGAGTCCAAAACAAGTCCAATAAACTGCATCCATCCATAATAAAAAGTGCCTCACATGGCTCCAGGGGGTGAATAAAGGCCTCCTATAGTGAATCAATGCATTTTTGTAAGAAAAATATCCGTATTTAAAACGTAATATTCTAGCTTGCTCCAAATGGACGCACATGGAAGTTGTTTCAGGCGGATGATGTAGGATGTCGGCATTGTGCATGCACCACTCAGAAGTGACGAACACGGACATGCAATGAAGAGACTAAAACAAAACAACAGTCATAGATTACAAGTACAAAACAAGGATTTGTGAAGAAAAATGTTGGAGAATTTCGACCAAGAGGGGACTCAGCGCAAGCTAGAGAAAAGTGATTATTACATTTTAAATATGGATATTTTTCTTACAAAAACACATTGATTCACTACAGTAGTTCTTTATTCACCCCCCAAAGAAGCTGAAAGGGGCACTTTTTCTGATGGATATGCTTTATTGGACTTAATTTGGACTGTTGAAAAGAAACACCAGCCCACTACCATAATAAAGCTTGGGTGAGCCAGGATAATTTTTAATATAACTCAGATTGGATTCATCTAAAAGAAGGAAGTCACATACACCTAGGATCGCTTGAGGGTGAGTAAATCATGTGGTAATTTTCATTTTTGGGTGAACTAACCCTTTAAGGCCAATAACTATCTCTCTAACCGACTCCTTACCAGTGCACTAACTACTGAATTAGAGAACTGATTGATGCACCCAGAGATTTAGTTTGCATTTATTTCTTCGTTAATTATTGTCATCCTACACAGAAAGTCTACTGGTGAAGAGACTGAGATCCACGTGACATACTCTTATAAAGATGCCGTTTATTAAAGAGGAGAGTGAAGACATGAAGATTGAAGAAGCATTCAGAGTCAAACATGAAGATACTGAGGAGCAGTCAGGTTGGTCTTTATTCTCAAAGCTGAACTCATTTGACCTAAATAAAAATGTCTATTTATACAAAATACAGAACTCCAGAGTTAGTTTTTTTATCAGTCTTAGGTGGAAGAAGGCTATTATTATCCAAAAAAATGCAACAACCAGGTTCTTAATTGTTAGTTCACCTCTCAAGTCTTTTGGTTTGGGTTTGAGTCGTTCGTTTATCCCGTGACAGCCCCATAGACGCTATGCAGTCTGTACCAGCAATAATGGCACAAATATTAAGGAAACGATGATGGATGGAGGATTTAGTTTTCAAGCTGAAGTGAAGTAAAAGGCTGCTTCTTAAACCAGAGAAGGTGAACATGTTGGTATTCTTGTGGAAAAAACCATGCAAGCACTGTCACCGACAGCCAGTTTAGTTTTACTTTTCTTTTTGTTTTCATTTTGAAATACTTGTTATCTTTGCTCTTTATCTCACGTTATGCTCTGTGGAGACTCTCTTTTAATTTTTCCAATTGGTTGACACCAACTTCACATTTTCAAAATCACACAAATGTGTATTAATAAACTTAATCGTATAGTTTACTGATGCCTTCGTTTAAATGTTTTCATGAAATTTTGTTCTCGCAGTAAAACGTCTTGCAGATCAGGTATTATTTAGTCTGGAGCTGTATTTGGGAAGTGTCTTGGAAAAAAAGCAAATGTATTTGACAAAAGGTTTAAGAGTACAAATTATACGCCTCTTTCAGTAGATTAGTAGGTATAAGATTTGGCATAAATGTGTTTGGATATTTAAAGCTTTTCATGTCATGTTTTGACATTTATTACTTAATGCCAAACTGGTGTTGTTTTTCTCTTTTCACCACAGATCTTATGGCACTGAAAGAGGAGAGTCAAGAACTGAATGAGTCAGGAGAGAAAGATCAAAATGATAAACACTATAATTTCAAAACTGAAGAAAAATCTTTTAGTTGCTCACAGACTGAAAATAACTCCTCAACAAAAACACCTCAAAAAACACAAACTGCAAATCTTAATACCTACTTCATACTGATTCATACAGGAGAGAGCTCTTTCACCTGTCAAAAGTGTGGACAAATTTTCAATCAAAAAGAAAGCCTTGATGTCCACATGAAAACTCACATTGAAAAGAACCCGTTAATATGCCCTCAGTGTGGAAAGTGTTTTTCACGGAAAATTTACCTTAAGTCCCACATGATCATTCACTCTGGAGAGAGACCTTACATCTGCCCTCAGTGTGGAAAGAGTTTCGCAGTTAAAGGAAACCTTAAAATTCACATTAGAATTCACACTGGAGAGAAGCCTTTTACCTGCAAACTGTGTGGGAAGAGTTTTTCATTAAATAACGGTCTTAAGACTCACATGAGAACTCACACTGGAGAGAAGCCGTTTGTATGTGATCAGTGTGGAAAGAGTTATACAGAGAAAAAACTCCTTAATGCCCACATGAGAATTCACACTGGAGAGAAACCTTTCACCTGCGAACAGTGTGGGAAGGGCTACACACGAAAAGAAACTTTTAAGTCTCACATGAGGATTCACACTGGAGAGAATCCGTTCACATGTGATCAGTGTGGAAAGAGTGTCGGATGTAAAGACACGCTTAAAAAGCACATGAGGATTCATTCAAGACAGAAAAATTGTCATTAGTGAGGTTCACAGACAGGAATTGCCTTAAGAATCATGATAAAATTCACATTGGAGAAAAGTCTTTCATGTGCCACACCTGGAAAGAAAACTTTCACCTGTCCTCTGTGTGGAAAGAGTTTCAGGGTTAAAGGAGATTCACATGAGGATTCACATTGGAGAGAGACCTTACAAGAGTTTCAGATGTCAAAGCAGCATTAAATGTAATTTGCAAATTCATTCTGGGAACAAATTCTGAAAGACAATTCATTTTAAGTCACATGTTTGTGTTAAAGAGTATAAGAAAAGTTGTCTGATTGACACCATGTCTACTTCTTTTACTTGTGTCCTTCACCTCTTTATGTTACACAATGCTTTTTATTTTCTTTTGTGCATATGTACTCCTGTGCCGTACATGGGATGTAATAATTACTCATGATGTGATACGATTCACAATACTGATCTCACAATACATTTTTTTTAACAAAATGAGACAAATTAAAAATGAACAAGTACACACACTGCACAGAGTAATAGAAGAAATACAAAGGCTGATTATATGATACAATAGTGACAGGAGTTTCAGATGGTTATAAATGGTTATACATTTTAATATAATTTGTTATAATTTGTATCATTACAAAACACTTACAAAAAGTCAATTGAAAAATTTTAAATATGCAATAATAATCAACAAATTTAGAGAAAGAGAGGGTAGAAAAGAAATAATACCTGGCAACAGCACAGCTTTCTCTTTCAGTCTGTAGAATACATCTTAAAGCTGGTTTTTGTCTAGATCAGGGGTTCATTCAAGACAGAAAAATTGTCATTAGTGAGGTTCACAGACAGGAATCGCCTTAAGAATCATAATAAAATTAGATGCATTTTCTAGATTTTTTAAAGTTTTGTGTAGGAGGATGCGTGCTATTTTGCTATGTCCCATGCACCACTTATTATATTTGAATGAAAGTAGAATATAGCCAAATCATAAAATGTAAAAATTTTGTTTTCCTATTAATATTTTGTTAAGAGATTACTCAATTTGGTAATAAAAAAGAAGAATATAAAAGAAGAGTTTATCCATGTCCCTTGAATGGTTGTCCACCCTTTCGTATTGGGGAATCTGCAGAGAGAGGGAGGTTTATGAAATAAAGACTGAGAGATAGATAATGATATAGATTGGAAAGATTGATACAATTATAGTTAGTGAGATGGACACATGTTGCGAGAGATAGAAAAAAAGATACATAGAGAGAGAGAGAGGTTGGCTTATAAAAGTGCCTTGGGTTCTGTAAATTTAGGTGTAGCTAAGGCAGGTGTTGGACAGGATCTGCAGGGAGAAATCAAAATGTTAATTATGTAGTGTAGAGTTTTGTTAAAATAAGGTTTAAAAAAGTGTACCCTAATTGTGAGAGATTCCCATTTTCTTATAAATACTCAAGGTAAATTAATAAAAATTCAAGATTTTCCTATTTCCTGAATGACAATTAAAAGGCATGTGACATGCATCTGGGGTTCCTCATCCCAGATTTAAAGTTAACTTTACTGTATCATTAGAAAAGTAGAGAGTGTTCAAGGGTGTTTTCACACCTAGTTCATTTGAGCCCTGCAAACGCTCTCAGAGCGGTTCAGCTCATACATGTGAACAAACGTGATCTTCTTAGAGCCCCCTAAAAGGAACCAAAAGCAATTGTACTCAGACCACATTCAGAGCTGGTCGGAGTTTAGTTCGTTTTGTGGGTCCGTTTGTAGTTCAATTTCCTTATGATTTGTGAAAGCAATGAGGTCCCGACACGCTTTGTATGGACGAACATAAAAGTAATACGCTAGAAGTAGAACTAAGCAGTTCAGTATTTGTAGATATTTTATGTATTTTTTATTATTGTTTATTTGTAATTTAAGACATTTCAATCTACAGCCACACATTTGATTTTGATCTTGAAACATTCATAAGTTCTTTCCAATCCTGTGATTTTAATATCAAGATACTGGAGTTTATCTTTGATTGATATCACAGTATCACCTAGTTTTTCATGAATTGAAAGCACTTCATATTTGCTTACATTTAGATTAGATATAAGGCTAATCTGTATTAATAGCTTTGGGGTTTGATAGCTCTGCAATTCATCCCTTCAGTTCATCACATACCCTATAATTTATATTTGTTTTATAATATAAATCCTGTGGTTTTTGCATAAAAGACTTTTATTTTGGTCGGACGACGTGACGCCATAAGGCTCCGCCGCGCTCCTGCGTCTGTGATTCGGCTGAAGAAAGGTGTGTGCTTTTTTATCATTTATAGCGTTTACATCAATACATCCCGTTAAAAGAATTGTACATAAAACAGTGAAATTAATTATTACCGAATGTAACACTGTAGTGGTGGAGAAACGGAGGTTTTCGAAACTCCGAGTCAATTGAATCATTTGCTTCACAAAATGATTCACTGTTTTGAATCGCTCGAATCGCCGCACGCTGACGACAAATGCTGCTCAAAACAATGTAAATGCAACGACACAAACATGTGAAATGACCTTTGACAAACCAATTGTAAATGTTTTCATGAAAGTGTAATCTATTTAAATACAAAAATAATCTACATATCAATAAATACTAAATTAATATACATACAAATATGAACCTTCTATATGTTGTGTCCTTTTTATTAATTTAAGTGCTAGTTTATTTTATTCTTATTAATTTATTTATATATTTTAAATCAGGTGATTTACGGCCATTACCAGTCTCTCTGATTGACTAAGTCCTTTACCAGTGCACTGACTGTTGAACTAGGGATCTGATTGAGACGCACACAGAGATTTAGTTGGCATTTAGTTTTCCTACTGTGATTATTCTCATCTTAAACAGGACAAAGTGTTCACACACACAGAAAAACTCCTGGTGAATCGAGATCCATATGACACAATTGTAAAGATGACGTTTATTAAAGAGGAGAGTGAAGACATGAAGATTGAAGAAGCATTCAGAGTCAAACATGAAGATACTGAGAAACAAACAGGTTGGTTTTCATTCTCAAAGCTGAACTCAAATCAAACAGTTATTGACACAAACTGAAAAAAAAAATTGTGCACTAAAGGAAACATCTGTTGTGACTTGAGCATCTTCTATTGTTGTCATTTGTAAATGTATCTTCAGAAGTTTATCTAGGATGAGTGTTTCTTCTCCTGAACTCATGTAGCAGCACACATTCTTCTTGGGTGTTCTTCACATTAAGAGACACAATGTAAATGTGAGGAACAAACACTGAATTGAACTTTAGTAACAGTTGGATTTGTATAGAGACTGAGACCAGTTTTTGATTCTGCTAGTGAATGCTGTTTATTGCTCATAACTCAGGGGTGTCACTCATTTTAGGTTGGAAGTCAGACGTCCCATTTTAAAATTACCATTTGGAACACGTACATTAATATTCAGACAAACTGAACACTTCTATCTAAAAATGCAAATGCAACAAAAATCATATAAAAATGAGGTGCATTAAGTAAAGATAATGTATACAACTGAAATAGTATGTTGTAAAAAAAAAAAAAACAAAGTGCATTAAGTAAATATTCCTAAAACTAAAACAAAACACTCTATTATGCTGTAAACAATAGCATACTGTAGCTACTCAGATTTTTTCAAGTGTCAACTATATTCTGATAACTCATGACTACATTTAGAAACATGTCCCACTCTCTCTGCAGAGGCAGTGTGTTTACACTCATTTTTACCTCTTCATAAATCCTTGGCAGTGTTATGTCTGTTATGTGTTGTTTCGGGATGATATAGCACAGATATGTAGTGTTTACCATACACATGAAGCCTAGGTTTTCAAGCACACTATACAGCCACAAATCCTTACAAATGAAAGCACCATCAACTCTTATTTTCTTTTTTATTGACCACTCTAGTAATTTTAAATAGTTGTATTATATCATGTTTAAACATTTACATTTTTTACGCTTTGCCTAAACACATTTTCATATAGGCCTACATATTGCTGCATAAACATTTTATCCAAACTTACAAGTCAGTGATCCAGGGTGTTCCATTTAAACCCATTCTACTAATTTTGCCAGTATTAAATATTAAAATGAAACTAAGATTCTATTAATCGCACAGCTGCAATGCAGCCCCCTCATGGTTTGAGGGCTGTACGCAACTTGCGTACTTTGTGTATAGGGAGGACTAAGATGATGCAGACAGTGGTCAGTGTGACTAGTAAGTGCTCTAGCTGCTGCACTAAACTGGTGTTAACTTGTATTTGTCTCTTTTTACCTCAGACCTGATGGCGCTGAAAGAGGAGAGTCAAGAACTTAATGAGACACAAGAGATAGATCAAAATGAGAAACATCATAATTTCAAATCTGGAGAAGAATCGATTAGTTGCTCACAGACTGAAAAGACTTCCTCATTACAAAAAGCTCAAAAAACACAAAGTACAAACCTTCATTCGCCCATGAGAATTCACACTGGAGAGAGCTCTTTCACCTGCCAACAGTGTGGACAAATTTTCAATCGTAAAGGAAGCCTAACAATCCACATGAAATTTCACATTGAAAAGAAACCATTAATATGCCCTCATTGTGGAAAGTGTTTTACACAAAAACAGCTCCTTAATGTCCATATGAGAATTCACACTGGAGAAAAACCTTACACCTGCAAACTGTGTGGAAAGAGTTTCACACAGAAAAATAACCTTAATGTCCACATAAAAAGACACACTGGAGAGAAACCTTACACCTGCAAACTGTGTGGGAAGAGTTTCTCATTAAACGGATATTTTAAGATTCACATGAAAATTCACGCTGAAAAGAAGCCATTACTATGCCCTCGGTGTGGACAGTGTTTTTCACAGAAAAAACTCCTTAATGCCCACATGAGAATTCACACGGGAGAGAAACCTTGCACCTGCAAACTGTGTGGGAGGAGTTTCACACGTAAAGGAAACCTTAAGACTCACATGAGGATTCACACTGGAGAGAGACCATTCGTATGTGTTCAGTGTGGAAAGAGTTTTACACAGAAAAAACTCCTCATTGGCCACATTAGTGTTCACACTGGAGAGAAACCTTTCACCTGCCCTCAGTGTGGAAAGAGTTTCACAATTAAAGGAAACCTACAGGCTCACATAAGAAGCCATACTGGAGAGAATCCATTCACTTGTGATCAGTGTGGAAGGAGTTTTAGATATAAAGAAAACCTTAATTATCACCTGACGATTCACTCAAGGGAGAACAGTTTTAAATGTCAGCAATGTGAAAGGAGTTTCACAGACATGAATCACCTTAAGAATCATGTTAAAATTCACATTGGAGAAAAGCCTTTCATGTGCCACCACTGTGGAAAGAGTTGCTCAAAAGGAGGACACCTCAAAGATCACCTGAGAACTCACACTGGAGAGAAACCTTTCAGCTGTGAACAGTGTGGAAAGAGTTTCACGTTTAAAGGAAACCTAAAGACTCACATGAGGATTCACTCTGGAGAAAAGCCTTACAAGTGTCTTCAGTGTGAGAAGTGTTTCACACGTCAAAGCAGCATGAAACGTCATTTGCAAACTCATTCTTCAGAGGGACTCTTTTGCTGCGGTTGAAACCACATACTCTGTGAGTAAGTACTTAATTTCAATAAGTTCGTATTTAACAAGCGCTAAAAGAGTATGTAGTCTATAACCTGAATGCATTAAGTATGAATGCGATCCGGACATCATCCATCACGTTGATGTTATCATGTGACCTACAACCTACAACATAAAAGCAACAGATATGAGCAACAGGTTTAATTAATCTATCTGTAAATATCTTGATATTACTGAAACTTTCTTATTTTGTGGTCATTGATTAAAGGCACACAATGTAAGATTTTTGTATTAAAATATCCAAAAAACACTTGCACAGTGTGATATATTTCATTCAGTTGTTATCCCAAAAATTCCCAAGGACTTGTAAATCCAGAGAATTTTCACTTTTAAATAATGGCTCATCCCTGGTCATTGTCGGCTATCAGTGACATAATATCCACACTATCCTTTGCGGACATTTCAGACCATAAAAAATTCACATACCTAAAATAAAAGCAGTAATTTCTTTATTCAAAATAACAAAATGATCTTACTTTGTATTTTTTATGTTCCAGGTTTTCCATTTTTTCCCAAATGCTGCATCACCTTGCCCTTGCAGGCCCTGCTCCACCACCTGCAGCAAATATGAAATCAAGAATCAGAAAAATGCTGTAATAACTGTTTGAGATTACAATAATTAAAAAAAACTACAGCTTAATATTTAGAAAGATGTTTTATTCATTTCTGTAGTACACTCACAACCTTTGACAGCAGCACTTCTTCATCGGTGCTGCACTCTGAATTTAACACAAGGAACTGTGTTTTTGGTTTCTAAGGGTGCTTTCACACCTGGCCGTTTGTTTTGGGACCTGGCACATTTCCCCCCTTAGTTTGGTTCATTTAGGCATATGTGAACACAGAAATTGCACTCGGACTGGCGGCAAAACAATCGGTCCGAAATCGCCTGAACAAGTTGGTTTCGGCTTGATTGAAAGCAAACTCTGGAACGGTTCGGTTGTAGTGAGAAAGCAATCCGATCCAACGGACCAACGAACCAGGCTATCACGGTGTATAATGGGAAATTACAGTTCTGTGAAAGGCAGTAGCTTTGTTGTTTTGCTAATACCTCTTAAAATGAACCTGTGAATGTCTGTGTGTGGAAATGTATTCACCATTCAAAATCAAAGTGTGCATTTTCATTTTATAATGCAGTCTTATTGCTTTATTTGTAGTAAGTGTACTTTAAAAATGTTTTCCCGATGAACCCTGGACTACTGCTCAGAATTATAAATTAATATAACGACAACTACAAAAACCGCAAAGCTGTTCCCGAAAAAAAACTGTGGAACTCTGACCAATGAGAGGACAGTTTACTCATGCTTGACTTGTATTAACAGATTCGGTCCATTTAGAAACTTTGCTTTGTAAAAGCGAACTGCACAAAGAATAAAAAGCAACATTGTAATAACATTGTAATAATTTTATTCCCTGTTTTGGAACAAAGCAATCAATTTACAGTGGTGAAAGCACCCTAATACTGACATTTCAAAAAAATTTCAAGTGTCTGAGGGATAGGTTTAGGGTGTAAGTCAGTTTAGGGCTAGATCCTACCTTCTCAAGTCTGTATGGGGTAGGTTTAGGGTGTGAGTTGGTTCAGAGCTAGATCCTACCTTCCCAAGTCTGTAAGGGGTTGAATTAGGGTGTGAGTTTTTTTGAGGGGTAGATTTTATGGTGCGGATTTGATACCGACTCAGATCCCTCAGCATAAGTTCAGAAAGAATATTAATAAAGACTTTAGATTTTTAGACCACAAGGGTCAAGTGCACTTAGTTTACAGTCCCCATACCTATGAGGGTTAAGTACTTGACCAGCAACATGACCAGCTAAGGACCAGCTTAAGGACCAGCTTAAACCACCATCCCAGCATCAAAACATACCTACCAGCATATGCTGTTTTTTTCACCAGGGAGGCGAATTCACACTACGGTGAGATGTTTAACCTGCCAACAGTGTGGAAACACTTTCACTCATAAAGGAAGCCTTAATAAACACATGAGAACTCACACTGATGAGAAGCCTTACACTGCCCTCAGTGTGGAAAGAAGTTCAGTCAAAAACGATACCTTAATGTCCACATTAGAATTCACACTTGAAAGAAGTTTAAACCAAAAAGATGCATTGGTTTTACTACCAGTTATTATACAGGCTAAAACAGGTTTTAGTTGTTACTTCATTTTAGGGTGACCACCTGTCCCGCTTTGCGTTGTACCGCACAGCATTTTCACCCCTTGTCCCGCACGTCGCATATTGAGAAAATGTCCCGCATTTTCATCAGTCTGTTGGTTTTTAACGATCATATTAAAAAAAAAAAATCCATGCGTTCTTTTTTTTTTTTTTTAAGAGCTTTTAAATTATCCTTTTTACGGCATAGTTTCTGCGCGAAGGATTTGCGGACCTCATCAAGTGATCTAGAACCACCGACGGAAATGGTCGAGCGCACACGGAAAAACACGATATCCTCCATTCATTTTAACCAGTAAAAAAATTGACGCGGCTTTCCCAGACGCGACTTTCTTCTTATTTTAATAGTTCGTTTGAGGCAGTTTCTATGGCGTTATTTTAATGACAAAAGTCTAGAGCACATTATTGTAATGCGGTGCGCATCAAAATGCGCAAGAACAAATCTCTTCTCTCGCAGGTGGATTCTCTTTACTCTCATTAAAAAGACGCGCTTTCTCTCGCGCGCATGTGCGCGCTCAGAAACACAGATTAGCGCATATGACAACGTACAGTAGAAAATGTATCAGTCTCACACGTGTCCCGCAAAATCACATCTATGTCCCGCAACAGCCCTGTTGCCAGGTGGTCACCCCACTTCATTTGTTCTAGTACCATGTTTTCTTTTATTGTTTTCTTTTATTTTTTAAGGAAACATGAAATTTACAACACATTATGAACTAAATGTAACTACTGGTTAAGCAAATGATAACTGGATTCATTACTCAATATTTAATTATAATTATATTTAAATCACACGGAGATGATATATTTTCCCACTGTTTGCATTCTAGTATGAGTGGTTCTGCTCTCAAAGTTTGTGTTTTAGACAGTATCTCACTCTCTTTTATTTGTAGTTCTTAATTTTCAACAACCCATTGGACAACATTTATTTAAATATGCATTTCACCAATACCTCTAAACTCCCCTGGCATTTAAATGAGCATTTTTTTTAGATTTTAGACAGCAGTGATGATAAGACTTTTATTTTGGTCTTATGATGTGACGTCATAAGACTGCACCTCTCTCCTGCATCTATTGTGATTAGGCTGAAAAAGGTTAGTGTCTTTAAGCATTTAAAGTGTGTAATGCAATGCAGAAAGTTAATGCAATTTTATAGTTTTTACAAGGAACGTTAAATGGTTTAACAATTGATTAATTAAACATGGTGGCACTTTATCTAACATTAATAAACGTTATTTATGTGAGTAAACAGCATTCGCACTCGGATATGATTATCAAAAAAGCTGCGTCTCATTTTGCTCTCTATGTAACGTTAGTGAATGATTTTATCGCAAACACGAACGGGAGTGATGAGAGAACGGTGCTATTTGAAACAAAACAAAATTTTGCAAAATGATTGAGTAATTCGAAGCGCAAATACAATGAACGCAACGACATCTGTTGCAAACCACAGCAATATTTTTCGTGAAAACGTAGTCTATTAAATATAATCCGTATTAAATGAGCAGCTAATAATAATAACAGCGACATAGTTAGGGTTGCCAACTTAAGAGGAAAATATGGGACAATGTGATTCTTTGTAGGAAAATAAGGGATGCTCAAAATATTTGCACTATGCTCAACCTTTTCTTAGTATTGTAACTATAAAATTGATAGTTATAATGCGTTTTGACTGCTTTACTTTTTAAATTTTTACAATTTTTTTTTACTTTTAAAAATTTAAAAGCTTATTTCAGCCATGAAATTCTGTTTGTTAATGAAAAATTCACATTTCAGCATTAGAATAATTTCTCTGCTGGTAATCACTTAGAAACATTGGAACATTTCCATTAGTTTATGAAAATAAAACTAAAAATAACCATCAGGGAATATTCTGAGATGGTTCTTATTAGGTTATAAAATGAAAAGAAATATACAGGGAACATTCCTAGAATTTTATTCCTTATTTATAACATTCCTTAGAGTTTTTATTCAGTTTCCAACAAATGACCAAATGGAATGTTCTCTATTTGTTGGGTGTAGTGTATGTTTGAATACAGGACAAACTGCATTATAGGCTTTCATATGGAATGCTTCTTTGATGCCTCAAATATGGTAATGTTCTGTATTATACAAAACGGTTGGCAACCCTGACCTAGTACCAAATCTAAAATGCTGTTTGTGTGTGTGTCTAATCAAGTCATTTAAGGCCATTAACTCTTACTCTGACTTGACTCTCTTAGCAGTAACTAGGGACCAGACTGAGATGCACCCAGAGATTTAATTTGCATTTATTTTTATACTTCAACAGGACAAAGTGTCCAAACAAAAAAACAACTGGTGAAGCAGCTGACATCCAAGTGACACACTATCGTAAAGATGGCATTTATTAAAGAAGAGAGTGAAGACATAAGGATTGAAGAAACATTCACAGTCAAACAGGAAGATACTGAGAAACAAGCAGGTTGGTTTTCATTCTCAAAGCTGAACTCAATCATTTGATCTTTATTAAAATGTCGAGCTCTACAGAAATTAATGATATTTTTGAAGAATGTCATATGAGCGTCCTAATTGAAGTGGTTTTATGTGACGTGGAGTGGGCCCTTATGCAGACTAGATAAATACTGGGCAAAAAAACACAAAATGTCAAAATGACCGTTTTTGTTGAGTGACTTAATAAACGTAAATGAGCTAAAAAAAAAAAAAAAATCCTAAATGACCATAAAGAACAGTAAGAAAATTGGATTTGTGTTAGATCCACGTCATGTGCAACAGACATTCAAGTTGATTCAAGTTTAATTCAAGTTGAATTATTCCACTTCCAACCTTAATGACTTCCAGTCAATCACGTCACATTCATATGTCATGATTTTGCCATGACACAAAGTGAGCATTTTGTGTTTTTGTATCAAATACAGCAAAAACAAAAAGAAAAAAACTAACAAAATGCTGATGTTTTTTTGAAAACAGTTGATGAAAAGCAAAATATAAGCAAAAACAAAATTTTATATTAATGTTTTTAAGTTTGACACACTTAAAGTACACAGTATTGTCGCTGGAAGCAGTGGTGTCAAATGACGCGCCTCGCCGAGGTCGGGGTTGATCGATCTGCTGCCCCGAGTTTACAGGTTGGATGTTTGACTTTAAGCAGTGATCTAGGCATTATTTCCAAGCAGGAAGTGGGAAAATTTTGAATTTTGGGTTGTCAGAAATGCAGCATTAAAGTGAAACCTGCTGCAGTCTGTCATTGATGTAGATCGCTTGCTGATTAAATTTTGTTGCCTGAATAAAGATTAATCTGTATTCAATTTATAGTTCATGCATATACAAATTATGCAGACCTGCCAACCCGTACACACTTTGTGTAACGGGCATGCATTTTATGCATGTACTCAATTCAAGCAACCAGAAAAAAAGAAGAGTTCAACCAATCAGAGCATGGGGTTCTTTCCCCAAATAGCAAGCAGGAAGATTGACAAATGCATATGACCTGTCGTTAAAAAGAGCCTGAAAATTGACACATTTTCCTCAATAAAACAATAAGAGTTTGATAAATTATCGATATTATGTTTATGTGACAAAATGCAGCAAAAGGGCCCTATAAAATCTGTTTTATTTTTTTTTTCAAATTCATTTTTATTTTTTTTCCTAGTTTCATTTTTTCCATTTAATTTTTTTTGGATTCCGTTTTTTTCCCGTTTTAATTTTTCTCAACTCCTTAATGGTTAAATTAAATTTTCTTAATTAAAGAGTTAATGTCTAATTAATTAAAATCATGAAACATATACAATTTCACATCAGTTTAATAAAGGTTTAAAAATGACATGTTTAGGGCCCTATGAAATGTTTTATTTTTTTTCTCACTATGTGTTTTATTGTTATCAAATTCTGTTTTAGAATGTCTAATTATTTGAATGCATACTTATTCAAATTTATTAGTTAAATTTGCCATACATAGCCTTAACATAGCCTTATGAAAGGTTTTTTTTTTTACCCTCAGAAATTCTGTGTTGTGTATTTAAAATGTTCTGGTTATCAAATAAAGGCATAAAACATTAATTTCATTTATCTTTAATTATTAAAAAATTAAGCAAACTTTTTTTGGCAAACAAAGGGGAATTATTATTCAAATTAAAACATGGAAGAAATGTTGTGTGATTATACCCTAAAAAATAATGTTTGTTTCACTTTAGTAGTAGTAGCAGTATATATATAGCAACAATATATCTGGCACAATGTCTTCAAGTTAAAATGGACTTTTATTTTGACAGGTTGCCGTGTCTACCGTTTGTGTGTGTGATATAACGCTAGTTTTCCTAAAATGGAACGGTCAAATACTCATGAAGTGATTCTCAGCAGATTTTGTTTATGTATTTATGTCCTCATTTAGAGAAACCACAGACGCTGAAATCATCTTGAGCGTCTCGCGTGCTTCAGTGTGTGTCGTAAACAAAACCGCTTGTCTGCTCCATTCATTAAAACAGAGACAGGCAGAACATGCAGGGTTCACATTTAAATGGTGTTTTTGCGGCGTAATATTTACAGGTACTAGTCCATATTGAGGTTTGATTTACTTTTTTACTTTTGATTAATTAATTCAAACTTTGACAAAATCCTTGACGTTCTGCCTTATTCAGTACATTTCGTTTTTATGACTGGATTCCGCGATTCCGTCCGCATTTTCCGCATCGCGGAAATCATAGAAACTCTGCATAGAAGACATGCAGAAACTAAGAAATTAATTTTTCTATTAACATATTTATTTTGTTGATGAATGGATGAATGGAAAAGTTTGAAGAATTCAAATATGTTAAGTGTTCATAATGTTCTGACCATATAGAATAGTTCAACGGTCTGGATTTTACAACTTTCACTTTGGAACAAAAATCTACCTTTGAAATAAAGCTTTTATTGATTTTTTTTTTTTTTTTTTTTTTTTTTTTTTACGATAAATAACAATATTGACTGATTTGAAGAAAAAAAAAAGTGATAATTTTTTTTGCTCATTTTGTCCAGCAGTAATTGTAGCTTGCATTTTGCATATTATGCAATTACGTTTTTGACACTCGCCATCGTGGAGCTTCAGGTAATAATGTAGCTATCTAGGTATAAATGAACTTAAACCTGGGTCTGAATTATGTGAATAATTTATGTTGGGATTGTTATAAGTTCACTCTTTTTTTTAAAGTCTAATAAAAGAGGCTACATAGAAAAGATGCCTTGAAACATTAAATATATCATCTATAAGTTGTTTCTACATTCATTTGGAGATTCAGTGTCAAATATGACAATGTAAACATTATATTACGTGATTAATCGGGACCAATTACAGAAAAATGTGATTAATTTTGAAGTTTATGTAAGTTTCCCGTATCTGGGTTCCCTTACTGAGCTTTTGATCTGAATCAGGTTTGTTAAATAAGGGAGACAAACAGAATGAGCAGAGGTGGTGGGTCCCTAAGACCAGGAGTGACTGCTCTATAATATCCCATTGAAGTGCCACTAACTTGTGTTTGTCTTTTTTCACTTTAGACCTGATGACACTGAAAGAAGAGAGGCAAGAACTGACAAAGATAGAAGAGACAGATCAATATGAGAGACGTAATTTCATGACATCCATAAAGTCCAAAACAACTTCATCACAAAACAAAGTTCAGAAGACAGAATCTAACAGTGACTTCACCTGTGAACAATGTGGAAAGAGTTTCAATCAAAAAAAGAACCTTCAAATGCACATGAAAGTTCACAGTTCAGAGAAGCTTTTCAAATGCCAACTGTGTGAAAAGAGATTCTCACGTAAAGAAAACCATAAACGCCACATGAATAGTCACACTGGAATAAAGCCTTTCATTTGCCAACAGTGTGGAAAATGTTTAGCACATAAACATAGCCTTGTATCCCACATGAAATGTCACACTGGTGAGAAGCCATTCACATGTGATCAGTGTGGAGAGGGTTTCAGACATAAAGTATCATTTGATAACCACACAAAGAAAGAACACTCAGGAGCGAACGGTTTTACATGTCATTGTTGTGGAGAGAGTTTCAGTTGTAAAGGAAGCCTCAAAACTCATATGAGACTTCACACTGGAGAGAGTCCTTTTATCTGCAAATTGTGTGGGAAGAGCTTCACATATAAAGCACACTTTGATAGCCACATGAGAGTTCACACCGGAGAGAAGCCTTTTACCTGCAAACTGTGTGGAAAGAGCTTCTCATGCAAAGGATCTCTTAAGGTTCACATGGTCGTTCACACTGAAGAGAAACCGTTTCCATGTGATCAGTGTGGAAAGTGTTTCAGACATAAAACAACCCTTGATTCACATATGAAAACTCACACTGGAGAGAGTCCTTACATCTGCAAAGTGTGTGGGAAGAGCTACATAAATAAATCAACCCTTAAAGCCCACATGAGAAATCACACAGGAGAGAAGCCCTTCATCTGCAAACTGTGTGCGAAGAGCTTCACACAAAAAGGAAATCTTAAGGTTCACATGAAAACTCACACAGGAGAGAAGCCTTTCGTGTGTCCTCAGTGTGGAAAGGGTTTTGCTCGTGAAACAAGCCTTTCTTATCACATTAAGCTTCACTCAGAAGAGTTTAATTGTCATCAGTGTGGACAGAGATTCCCAGACAAGAGACGCCTTTACTGGCACAAAAAAATACATTCTCGAGAGACATCTTTCACGTGCCATGACTGTGGAAAGAGTTTCAGATTTAAAGGAGCCCTTAAGGTTCACATGAGAATTCACACTGGAGAGAAACCTTTCACCTGCTCTCATTGTGGAAAGAGTTTCAATCAGAATATAACCCTTAAGATTCACATGAGGCTTCACACTGGAGAGAAACCTTTCACGTGTCTTCAGTGTACGAAGTGTTTCAGATATAAAAGAGATCTGAAATGTCATTTGCAAACACATTCTGGAAAGAAACGGCAGTGCTCTGCCAGTGGAAAGAGAAAAAGAAAAAGAACCAGTTCGAAAAAGCACATTCTCTCTGAAGGAAAGCAGTTTAATTGTGATCAGTGTCGTAAAACCTTTAGTTTGCCTTTACACTTAAAGATACACCTGAAAAGTCATACAGATGTGAGACCCTATTTGTGTTCTTTGTGTGGAAAGCGTTTTAAATGGCTCAGCGGTTTCAAATGGCACCAGAAAATGCGTACCTGTGTGAAACTGAAGCTACGTTCTCACCGCAGCCGAAAGTGACCCAAATCTGATCATCCACCTTCATGACCATTTGCATTCTTTTTCTCTTTATAAGTTTGACTTTTTTGTACTCATACATTTGAACTGCTGTGTATGTGACCATCTGCTTTGCCCTAGTCAGTTTTGTATAATTCAGTAAAAATTGAATGTCCCAAGACACTCTTTTGTGAATATGAATTTGGATTTAAATCCATCTCAAAAACATTTCGGAGGGGATTTACACCTGGATAGCTATCCGATCAGAGAAAATGTGTAGGCCCTGACAGTGTCAGAGTAGCCTAATTGATAATTTAAGAATATTACTTTTAAATTCCAACTGAGCAGGCTGAAGGACGCAATGGCAAGGAGCCAGGTGACAGTCGTGGAGAAAACATCTTGAGAGAAACCAGGCTCATTTGGGGGACCAGTCCTCCTTTGGCCTAAATTAACAAACACAGATTCAAGATTTAAGATTCAAGACTGCATCACAAGTCAGACGTTGTGGACTGATATCTATAATTTGTCATGACAGGATTTTTCCTTGTGTACACACCATATAAACAGGGGTTGAGCTCCAACAGAGCTGAGCTCCTCTCTGAATATCTAAACAGGTTTATCCTCCTAGAGCTCAGCAAATTTAGCATCAGTGTTGAATAAAAAATGTGAATGAGTGAATCCAGTAAATTTAGCCATGAGTCACTATGATTGACAGTGATAACTGTAGCAATGTATGGAACAAACCCTCTGACTGTGCATTAAAGGGGTCATCGGATGCCCATTTTCCACAAGTTGATGTGATTCTTTAGGGTCTTAATGAAAAGTCTATAATATACTTTGGTTAAAATTTTTCAATGGTTGTGTAAAATAACACCTTTTTCTTACAAAAATCATCTCATTCTGAGGGATTGTTCCTTTAAATGCAAATGAGCTCTGCTCGCCCCACCCCTCTCTTCTCTCTGCTGCTCTGAGAGATTATTTTAGCTGCATTTATTGCGTTTAGCCGCGAAACTTGTTAACTAGCATGTTATTAGGAAAGGTGATTGCAGAGATTCATAAAAAAAAAAACCTTATACTCACTTCTGCTGTAGGTGAAGCTGGATCACGAACGATTTGCGCGAACACAGACGCATTTATGTAGATCGGGCCTCTGTTGGTGTGACGGCACACTGACAGGCATCTGAGAATGGCTCGATTTGAAAAAGGGGATATTATTTTTACAGATTAATTAAAAACTTCTGCATGGATTTTTATCATTATAGGGTAGATTTGTACATACACTGCCAACACATTAATGTTCAAACAACATGTAAAAGTGAAGTTTGCATCCAATGACCCCTTTAAGTAATTTAGAGTAACAAAACTACATCAGCAAGAAGTCTGTGTTGGCTGAATATATTTAGCAGCTTTTACTGTTGAAGGTAACACTTAAAATAAAATCTTTAAAAAATCAAAATATTTAGCGCATTATTATTTAATTGTTATACTATTAGTAATATTAGTAATATTTAGTAATACTAGTAATATTTAAGTGCTGTGTGTAAATTTTAGTGGCATCTATCGGTGAGGTTGCGAATTACACATAGAGAAGCTACAGTGGGTGTCCTTTGAGACAGCAGAAAGTAGCCAGTCAAGCAATACGTTTTCTTTACAAAGGTAAGTTTCATATGTTCGGCCTGTTTTATTTATCTAATTATTTAATTTAACAAGCTTTAAAATGGTTATAGGCCATAACATATTTGGGGGTTCTTCCGGGATTTGAACCCAGGACCTCTGCAGAATGGGAATCCCCCCTCAACAATATGGACTCAAAATATAAATGTCTCACAGATACATGTAGCACCTTCACCCTTAAGTGAATAAATTATAAAAATGCAAATGATCTTACCTTTTTCTCCTTTTTCCCCCTTTCCTACTTTATAAAAGAGGGGGAAAATATTTCTATTAAAACGAAATTAAGCGTCAGCGACATTATCTTTACCACGAATATGTTGAGTATCCAATTCAAATGTCTGTAAACCAAACTCCAACATATCAAACGTTGGTTATTATTTTTCATTCGGTTCAGGAAGACTAAAGGGTTATGATCTGTGTAGACAATCAACGTATACGAAACGGAACCCAAATAATCAATAAAATGTTGGAAAACAAAGACAAGAGTGAGTACCTCCTTCTCAATGGTTATTCAATTTTCGTGAAATGCAGCATACGGGATGCTCAACACCAGTATGATCTCGTTGGAAAAGTAAAGCTCCCGCACCTGTGCCACTTGCGTCAACAGCAAGCAAGAAAGGAGATGAAAAATCAGGAGCAAAGAGAATAGGAAAATTGATCAGAACCGCTTCGATCTTTTCAAAACTTACTTGACACGATTCCGTCCATTTAAATGGTACTTTGGGACTAAGAAGATCAGTTAAGGGACAGGCAACAGAAATATTTTTACAAAAATTTCTGTAATACCCAGCCATTCCCAGGAATCGACGCAGTTCACGGTGCATAGTGGGCAGAGAATAATGAGTGAAAGCCTCCACCTTAGACTCAACAGGCTGAACCCTCAGCCAACAGTCTTTCCCAAATATGTCACCGTAGCTCGTCCGAATCCGCGTTTCGCTGGATTGACTGTAAGATTAGCATGACACAGACAATTGAACAAGGTGTTGAGCTGTTTAATATGTGCATGCCCTCGATAACACGATTTACCAACATCTGAAAGATTGCCGGTGCATTTCGTAAACCAAAACCGTATAATTATGGAAATGGTCATGTGTAACGAACGCAGAGATCTCTTTTGCGCGTTCCGTTGTTGTGCCCAATTCTGACCCCCGCCAGATTACTTTCAGTATTGGTAGGTTTAAGGTTAGGTGTGGGGTTAGGATTAGGCAATCAGGCAGCGATTTGAACGAGAGGGGGTAATAATTTGGCGGGGGTCGAAAATGGGCAACAACACCGTCAAGGCACCTGCCAGTAACCTTTCGAGCAAGTCGATCTTAGTCACGAAAGCAGCGTTCTCGAGACGATCAACACAGTCTACCATGTGAGGCAAAGGGTAACTGTCTGGTTTTGTAATGGCATTAACGCGTCTAAAATCAGGACAAAACGGAACGTGGCATCGGATATTTTAACCGGCCAACAGAGTGAGCTCCAAGACCTAAAACTCGATATTATTTTCGAGCATAAAGTTTACCTCTTTTTGCAACTGAGTTCGCTTCTCGGACACTATATGTGTGTTGTTTTATAGGCAATGAATCGCCAACATCGATATCATGATAAATGAGTGAAGTACAAGAAACATCAGAAAACAGGTTGCCATAATCCGAATAACGTTAATCACATCGGCGCGTTCGGTAACAGTCAAATGGGAAAGAAACGAGTCTTGAATTATCTCAGGATTTCTTAACCTTCCTGCAACCAGTTCTGTAGAGGGAAAATCAACATAATATTTCTCAAATGTTTACACTGTAAACATTACACTGTATGTCTGATGGGCTAAATATGGTTAATATCTGAATGTAACTTTATATATAAATTCACAACAACATATATCATTCTATCTCTTGTATATATAAAAACCTACAGTGAATATTATTAGGCTACAAAAGATCATGTATACTTACATTGTCTATTTGACCCAAATATGTGTATTATTCATTTTTAAATTCACTAATTTAATGTGTAATGTTAATAAATGTGTATTATTTTTCAAAAACACCAATTCAATTAAACACTAATATAAAAAAAGACTAACCAATTAAGGTAACATTGAAATAAATATATTAATGGCTATAATTATTATTATAAATGATTGAATAAATTTAATATTAAAATGAATTATTAATGAATGAATAAATGAATGAATGAAGAATAAACTGATATAAAGAATACATATGTATGGTTGCTCTCTTGAAGCAAAACACACTGGTTGCATTTGAGGATCCTTAGATCCTTCACTGCACTGCTGGAGATCATTTGGGATCACACTGGTGGATTCACTGAAAATTTGTGCATCCAAAGAGTTTTGCAGATGCTGGTTAACTACTAGTTTGTTGACTCAAATTGACGTGATAACTACACCCTGTTGAGGGCTACAATTTTGCTTTTAACCAATTCAGACAAAAGATAGAACAGAGCTTAAAGACATAAAATCAATTCAGTTTTAAATTCCTTAAAGAACTTTAAAGTGTGCCAACCTGGCTTGCCACCTTGCATTGGTCACAATAGGTGTGTTGTCTTATGATGCAGCATTTTACCACAAGTACTCTTAAGAAATGGTTCAGTTACCCAGTTCTTAAGCATTGAATCAGTCAGTTAAAATATAATGGCTCTGATGCTTTTCCAAAACCTTGTGAGGTCAGTTTGCATGGACTTAAGCTGGCAGGTCAGGCTGTTCAAAGTTGAATTTATTAGGGCTTGTTACACTTAGTGACAGATTGCTGGATCCCACAGATGAGGTTTGGCAATTAACTTTACAAATAAAGGACATTGTTGAAGTGATTTGTGCTCAGAAGAGTTTAGTGTTACATGTTGCTTATCTGAATGTTCTTTTCCAAGAAACCTTGGAGTCCAGAAATGCAGCCTTTCCAGAAGTGATTCTGAAAACAAAACATCATTACCTGTGACACTACCCAAAGTTTGTCAGTTGGTCAGATTATAGACTATGTCATTAGCAGACTGGTGATGAAACTATCAGCAGTAGCAGAATAAAATGCTGTGATATTGCACTAAAATCTGATTCACTGAACATTTGATTTTCCTGCTAGAATTTTTATCTTGGAAAAACTACAATTTTGGGATACTAGTAAAGCAACTGCCCACTGGCAGTGCAGTGAGGATACAATATATTCAATACATTTTAAATTAAAGATGTAGAAATGAATGCTGACATCAATACATGAATAAATAAATGAATGTGGAAAAAATAATACATAATACATAAATAAAGAAAAATATGTATTTATCTATCATTATTACTATTATTTATTTCTTCGTGTATTTATTTTTGTATACTTGGTGGTTATTTTCAACACACAATTAAACATCACGTATTTCACCAAGAATAAAATTCTGAATATCTCTGACACGTTTTATTATTTGAAGGCTATGTGCTTTCTTTATGTAAATACTTTTGTGTGAACTGGACTTTTATTTTGTTCTGGTGATGTGACGTTATAGGGTTGCGTCGCGTTCCTGCCTCTGAGTATCAGCTGAAGAAAGGTTTGTTGTTTTAATTATTTAACGTGTTTAAATCGATACAACGCGTTCAGTATACTTTATGTTTACAAGTG
This sequence comes from Cirrhinus mrigala, assembly GCA_036247105.1. NCBI lineage: Eukaryota > Metazoa > Chordata > Actinopteri > Cypriniformes > Cyprinidae > Cirrhinus > Cirrhinus mrigala. Next base: position 13,959,641 of record CM070010.1, on the reverse strand, counting down.
TTGTAAAGTTAATCAACTATTATTTTATGCAAAAATGTAATACTTTATCTAACATTAATGAACATTCTGTGTGAGTAAAGCGCATCGCACGAGTAATAGAAAAGGTGCGTCTCACTTCGCTCCCTATATAGTGAATCAGTAAATACGAATTCATTTAGTAATGGAGAAACGAATCTTCGAAACTCCGAGTCATTTGAATCAATTGTTTCACAAATTGATTCACTGTTTTAAAGCGCTCGAATCACGGTATGTTTACGACACCTGCTGCTCAAAACAGTGTAAATGCAACATTTTTTGGAAATGTAATCTGTTAAATGCAGTGTAATCATTAAAATGCAATGTAATCATTAAATACACAGGCCTAATAATAATCAAAAATGAGTAGTAGAGCCTGTGTAATTTGCGTACTTCTATTAATTTGCTTAATTATTGTTTATTGTTAAAGTTTAAGTGTTCTAATTGAGATGCACCCAGAGATTTAGTTTGCATTTATTTTTCTTTCTGTTAAGTATTCTCATCCTAAACAGGACAAAAGTGTCCAAACACAGAAAAACTCCTGCTGAATCAACTGAGATCCATATGACACACTATTATAAAGATGGCGTTTATTAAAGAGGAGAGTGAAGACTTGAAGATTGAAGAAGCGTTCAGAGTCAAACAAGAAGATACTGAAGAACAAACAGGTTGGTTTTCATTTTTAAAGCTGGATTATTTTGTCCTGCACATTCTCTCAATTAATTTGCAATTGGCAGGCATGTTGTACGCTGTCTGCCCTCCTGCAGCTTTCTCACCTTCCTTTTTGAAAGGATTTCAGGTTAATGTATTGCTTAATTATTTTTTTTTCTTTAAATGTCTCCACAATGATAATGGTAATGGTAAGATATCTATATCTGAACTCTCATTGATGGATACTTGTGCAGCATCATGAATGCAAGCACCAGGAAAGCAGTGAGTGCCCGCCTAATGATTTTTAATGTAATTACATCACATAAACACGTGACAAGGAAAATATTTGGTCAGGGGCAGCTGTACTCACCTGCATTCCAGGGTAGACACACATCTGATACATTCATCATTTTAAACATCAGCAGTCAAACACATATATAAACTGGTGATCAAACAATTGTTTTTGATGTAAAAATAATATTGGGGATATGTTAAAATCCCTATTGAATGGCTTCATCAAAAACTTTACATGTCGAAATAGATGAAGTGTCTTTTGTTTCAGAGTGAATTTAGCGAATTTTGTAGTTAATAATGGTCTATTCCCTGTGACAGGAAAACTTATGTACATGTACATGTATTAAAAAAAAACAGAAGACCTTATACTGAGCCCTTTAACACGGTATGCTTGTGATTCATTAACACAAGGAAAGCAGTAATTGTCAGATATATGAAACATAAATCATGCTAATACTTGTCCACAAATGCCAAAATAATTCTCAACCTACTCAATAGAATGTCATGGTCTATAATGTTGTTAGATCTAATACAGTGGTTCCCAACCATGTTCCTGGAGGCCCCCCAACATTGCACATTTTGCATATCTCCTTTGTCTGACACACCCATTTCAGGTCTTGAAGTGTCTACTAATGAGCTGATGATCTGAATCAGGTGTGTTTAAGGCGATATGGAACACATCCAGTGTTGGGGGGCCTCCAGGAACATGGTTGGGAACCACTGATCTAATAGCACCTGAAGAAATGTATATAGGCATTTTATATGCAAATAACTGGTCATTTGTAGCTTTAATAAGCACAGTTTCTGTACTACGATGTGTCTTAAATCCTCACTGAAATTGTTTACGAATATAGTATCTCTGAACATGGCTGAGAGGACAATATTTTTCTAATATTTTAGACTCAAATGGCAAACCAGTTCTCCTGAGTCAAGCTTTTTCATGAGGGATTTGAGAACTGAAAAGTATTTGGGACATTTTCTAAAGAAAGCAAGGAGCTAACAATATTGAGTTTAGTGGATAACTAGCATACATGTTCGTGATTTTTATGCTGTACATCTAAATACGTCTAAATGTATTGATGTTTGTTGCTTTAAAATGGAGTTAACTTGTATTGATCTCTTTTTGCTTTAGACCTGATGCCACTGAAAGAGGAAAGTCAAGAAGTGAATGAAATGGACGACAAAGATCAGTATGAGAAACATCATTTGTTTAATTGCTCACAGACTAAAAGGACTTCTTCACAAAAAAGAACTCAAAAGACAAGAGCTAGAAGTAATTTTATCTGTCAACAGTGTGGAAAGTGTTTAAGTAAAAAAGAAAACCTTGAAATCCATATGAGAATTCACACTGGAGAAAAGCCTTACACCTGCCAACAATGTGGAAAGAGTTTCTCTAAAAAAGGAAGCCTTAAACCTCATATGCGAATTCACACAGGAAAGAAGCCTTACACCTGTCAACAGTGTGGAAAGAGTTTCTACCAACAAGGAAGCCTCAAAGTCCACATGAGAATTCACACTGGAAAGAGCTATTTCACCTGTCAACAATGTGGAAAAAGTTTTACTAGAAAAGGAATCCTTGAGGTCCATAAAAGAATTCACAGTGGAGAAAAGCCATTCATATGCCCTCAGTGTGGAAAGTGTTTTGACCAACAAGGAAACCTTATAGTCCACCAGAGAATTCACACAGGAGTGAAGCCTTACACCTGCCAACAGTGTGGAAGGAGTTTCTATCAACAAGGAAACCTCAAAGCCCACATGAGAACTCACACTGGAGTGAAGTCATCTACCTGCCAACAGTGTGGAAATGGTTTCAGATGTAAAACATCCCTTAATAACCACATGAGGATTCACTCAAGAGAGAAACTTTTATATGCCTTGAGTGTGGAAGGAGTTTCACAGACAGAAAACACTGTAAGAATCATGTAATAACTCCTTTGCCCTTATCTGTTTTTTTTGAGTAAATTGTTTGATGCCGTTTGATTTCATTGTAAAAAGTGAATTACCATGTTCCGTCACTATAGAGGCAGTAGGGAATGATTGTTTGATGGTTAAATAACCATATATATAAACATGCAAATAGTGCTGTGTATTCTTTAGTTGCTTGGAGCATTGTTTTCAAACAGAATTGCTTACTTTTATTAGATTATTCATTTGGATATATATTTAGACATGATTAAAATCTACTTTTTGCTTTGTCAGTTTTTGCATTGTCATTGCAGTCAATTCTGGACACAAAGAAAGCATTTTGTTACTCATACATATAGTAGCTTAATCAGTCACATGAAAGTAATTAGAACAAATATTGACTCATTTTGAAACAGACGTAGTCTGTGGGTGAGTTGTGTCTCTTCCGCCTGTTAGGAAAAAAAAAAAACAGCATCACAATCAGCGACTGACAAATTCAGACTCAGAAGTCAATTCAAATCAACTTATCACACCACCAAAACACAGATGTGTTGTGGTGGGTGAAAGTGTTTTCTTTACAATACTTTACATGTACATAAAATATACAAATAAAATATACACTTAATACAAAATATACACAATACAATTGTAAGGACCACCCACTGGCCCAGCAATGGAATTCAGTGGTGTGGGTGAAGGTATTCTGTATGTATTTTATAGCCATTATTTAAAAAAAAAATCTTAAATTACTAAACTTTGGTTTTCAATCAAAATTCTGACATGAGGAATGTTTTAATCCAACTCTAATTTTCAAGGAAATGTTCAAGTTTCATCATATTATTGGTTAACTGCTGATAAAAAGTTAGTCATTTGATTATTCTGGGTATCTCATAATTTAAATTATCCATTCATTAGGGGTCTGGTATCATTGTGCAAAACAGCATACAGCTGTTAAATTACATGCTAAACAACCACATTTATTTGTAATTTATTTGTAAAGTTATGTTGTTTTCATTTTAATACAACACCAGATGAATTCTGCACATTGTTTTTGAATATATTATGCCATAAAAGAGGCAAAAATTACAAGTTGTCAAGAAATATTCAGTGCATACACTATGGCGCAACCATCTATGGATCAAAATACAAAAATGGCTTAGGAAAAGATAAACAAACAAAAATAACCTATATACAGTATAGAAATGGCTTTTCTGTGCATTAAATACAAATCTAGTCTCATCAGGCTTCAGCAAACACCAGCCCAAAAATTATTTAACTAAAACGGGGGACCGAACCTTCAGACACCATAGTGAACTTAAATGAAGAATAAAGGTAATTCAAAAGAGTCAAATGGTTTAACCAGCCTTTTGTTGTGATTCAATTGGTTTTGGGTTAGAAGAGATAAAAATATAACATAATCTCTTTATTTGTGCTCCATTGAAGAAGGTCATGTGAGTTTGTGACAGCATAAGAATGAGTAAATGAGAGGAATCTTTTTGGTTGAACCATTCCTTTACAGATATTCTTATTAAGAACTAACAAACACAAAACTAACAAACCAAACATACATTTTCTTGAAGATTCAATCCTTCTTACTTGTTGACAAAGCCATTTAGCTCATTCCAGTAGTAAAATTAATATTGTGAATAATTTTAGATGTAAATCCCATTATTTCAAGGTATTGGATTGTTATCTGACATTTTTGGTGTCTACTTGTATTTTTGTTTGTTTTTTAAGACATTGTAACAAAACAAAACAAAATTTCAAACATACTTGACAATAAAGCTCTTTCTGACTTCTGACAAAATTCATGCAACAGATAATGTGACATTGTCTGCATAGACCCTTGTCACATTTCCAGAGCTTTCAGAAGTGAAAATCATCGTGGTTGTGTAAACTTATGTAGTGATGAATGGAAATTACCATCACACCCCCTTTGTATTAAAATTAATTAACGCTGCTGCGTAACTGTAATTTAAGGGCAAGGCAAGAAACAAAGTATAGTATTATAAATGTACTTTATAATTTTACGTTATACGTTTAGAAATTTACACTGGTACTGACTGTGGAAATGCATCACCATATGCACATGATATACGGCAGTGTGTGAATGGTACTTTTATTTTGCTCTGGTGATGCGATGTCATAAACCTGCGCCGCGCTCCTGCATCTGTTGTGATTCAGCTGAAGAAAGGTTTGTGGTTTTAAGTTTAGAAATCAATGCAATCTGTTCTGTCAATCTAACGTTTTAAAAGCTAAGTAAAACGAATTAATCTTTCTTAAATATAACGTTGTAATACTATATTTAACGTTAATTTTGTCAGTAAAGGGCATCCTCATATTAATAACAGAAAAGGTTAGTCTCATTGCGCTCCCTGTATCCCTATTTCAGTGTATTGTTCAAGTACTGGAAAGAAGTGACGAGAGAAACGGAGCTTTTTTGAAAATCCGAGTCAACTGAACCAAATCATTCGTACAATGATTCAGTGGTTTGAATCGCTCGAATCAGCTCATGCAAACACAAACGTGTGTAATGACAGCTTTTACAAACTGCAGATATTCTCATGAAAGTAGAATCTATTAAATATGATGTACAAATAATTCAATAACAAATAGAAATAAGTACAAATATTAACTTTCTGTATAATATTTTAGGTGAGGTGATATAAGGGCACCAACTATCAATCTAAATGAATCTTACCAGTAGAGTTGCTAACTTCAGAAAAGGAAAATAAGGAACAGAATAAGGGATGCTCAAAATATTTGTTCTGTATTCTGTGCCTTCTTTTGATTAATTATTCTCATCTTAAACACAGAAAAACTCCTGGTGAAGCAGCTGAGATCCACTTGACACACTTTTATAAAGATGGTGTCTATTAAAGAGGAGAATGAAGACATGAAGATTGAAGAAGTATTAAGAGTCAATCAAGAAGGTACTGAGGAACAAACAAAGATGGTGTTTATTAAAGAGGAGAATGAAGACATGAGGATTGGAGAAGCATTCACAGTCAAACAAGAAGACACTGAGGAACAAACAGGTTGGTTTTCTTTATTAAAGCTGAACTCACTCATTTGATCCGTATTAAAATGTCCACTCCCCCGGAAATTGAGATATAAAAAAAAATCAATGTCAATTGCATTTGCGTTTAAGTAAAATAATTTAATTACATACAATAAATGGTTCCAAATCTATTACATTATATACTATTTTTTTTTCTGGCACCAGCGGTACACAAAATAGGTTCTATTTGCCATCTTTGCCATATTGTATTCCTCTCTTTTTATCCATAATGGAGCATTCAACCTGTCATGCCTGCCACAAGATCTCTCATTGTTTACCCTCCCACTGATGCACATGAGCTAACAGAGGACAAGTCAAGATATGTATTTACACGTGACACTTGAGTGGATGCATATTTTGATGCAAAATATGGGGTAATTTGATTGGATGTCATGGATTTGACCTTTTATGTCACTACCATTTTGTGTTTGTACACTTGAGGGGGCGCATGCTTATATATGTTGCCTCTGAGAAACACATGCTGAGTTGAATGTTATTTAGAAGTGCAATATTAATTAAATTAATTGGCACATTTCAGTATTTTTGTTAACTTACTCCCTCTGTCACTCCACGTACACCAGTTTAAGAACCATTGAAATTTGTCCAAAACTAGTTAATTAAGTTCAGTTACCCTAAAATAAACATTTTTACCTTCAACCAGAACTCAACTCTACTCAGACTCCCTAAAATTATTATTTTTTCTACCTATAACATGTGAAATTTGGCCTGGTTGTCCTGCTCAATTCTGCTGATACAATGACAGTCAGTGTTGAAAAACACAATGTGACTTTTGAAAGTTCAGAACAGAAACTCAACTTTAATTTTGGAGAGTTTGTCTTGCTTATTTCTGTCCATACAATAAAAGTTAATCTATTGTGGAGGCATATGGTTGCAGTAAATCAGACAAATATGAAGTAAGTGAGGATCAGTATCTTGAAGTCTGTATGTAAGGAGACAGGAAGCCATTGAAGGTGATGAATAACTGGTGTAATGTGGTCATTCTTTCATCTGAGGGTGATCAAACAGGCTGCAGTTTTGAACATATTGCAATTGTTTAAAGTTTTTAGCTGAATGGCCATAAAGAAGATCAATTTCTGTCAGTGTGACAAAGGTATACAAAATAGTTTCTGCATTCTGCTGACTAAGAGAAGATTGAATACAAGTGATGTTATGAAAAACAGGTGGTGATGGTATATAAGGTTGTGTATGAGGCTTTTACACATCTTTTTTAGTGTTTGTAGTTTTCAAAATGGTAAGAAAGAACCAAATCTCTATTTAAAAACACTACATTGTACTTGTCTTTGTAAATTAAGATTATTTGTGAGCTATAGCAAAGAAATTGAAGATTTTACTAAACGTATTTTCCTACTGCAGAGAAAAAGAAGTGGTGAATCTAACAAGAACAGGTCAAAATGTATCACCACCTAAAAAGGACAAGCACCTCAAGGTGTCCAGTACAGCATAGCTCAATGACACACGTGATGTACCAGTGTTAACATCCACTGTTCAGTTTGCTAACTTGGAGAATTGTGTAGTTTCCTCAGGTTGTGAAGAAAAATATTGAACTGTGTGTCATTGATGTAACACTGAAATCTAATGATAAAGTCTCTCAGGTAAAACATATATAGGGAGAAGAGCAGAGGACCTAATACTGAGCCCTGTGGCACTTGCAGCAAATTAGCTCAAATCACTTACCCCCATGTCGTTCCAAACCCGTAAAAGATTTGATCGTCTTCGGAACACACATTTTTGATGCATTCTGACAGCTCTCTGGACCTTCCATAGACAGCAATGTAATTAACATGATTAACTTTGTAATGTAATGTAATTAACACGATTAACGTCCAGAAACGTAGCAAGGAGATCAGTACAATAATCCATGGGACATCAGAGCTTCTACGGTAATTTTACGAAGCTATGAGAATACTTCTTGTAAGCAAAGAAAACAACAACAACAAAAACAAAGGCTTCATTCAACAATTTGTCTCCTCCGCATTACCCTAGCACCATTTTGGATAGTATCCACTGAACGCAAACAGCGTATGCCATTTTGTGTCAGCTGCGCCATGCAGATACATTTTCTACATTTATTTACGTTTTGATTTGAACAGAAACAACGTATCCATGTGGTGCGGCTGACACAGAACAGCATACGCTGTTTGCGTTCAGTGGATACTTTCCAAAATGGCACTAGGGTGATGGGGAGGAGATGAATTGTTGAATAAAGTCGTTATATTTGTTTCTTTGTGTACAAAAGGTTTTCTCGTAGCTTCGTAAATTTACAGTTTTGCTGTTTTTGGATTATTTTACCAATCTCCTTGCTAACGTTTCTGGACGTTGATCGTGTTAATTACATTGCTGTCTATGGGAGGGCCAGAAAGCTGTCAGAATGCATCAAAAATACCATAATTTGTATTCCAAAGATGAACAAAGTTTTTACGGGTTTGGAACGACATGAGGGTAAGTGATTAATGACAAAATTTTAATTTTGCGGTGGACTAACCCTTTAAAAGAGTCATGAACTGAGAAACCAAAATTCCCTTGATATTTTGACATATAAAAGGTCATTGTACTATAAAAACATCCTGTAAGTTTAAGAACTCTTCCTCGAGAAAACTTTCTTGTTAGTCTAAAAACAGCTTATATTGAAGCCAGTCTGCCAAAACAACAGCTTGTGGAATGTACGACTCTTTGATGTAATAGTGACAATTAAACACCGCCTCCACAGAAAATCTACGCCTGCTTCTGCATCGCCGCCCAATGATTTGCACGTCCCTAATAGCACACGTACATCTCGGAGATGGCTATTTGATGTCTGCATTTACATCTGCAAAACGTAGTTTGCTTATCTGCAATACGTCTATTGGACGTTTCCTGTCAGATGTCAAATAGATGTCTATTAGATGTCTTTAAGATGTTTATGATTTAGAATGTATGTAAAACTGACATCTTACAGATGTCTGCCAGACTTTGTACACAGCAGATGCTTTCCAGATCAAGAGATCTTTAACAGACATCTTGCAGACGTACGTAGTGTTATGAGAGAGTGCAGGTCTATGCAGAAACCAAACGATAAAGATGGCTCTGAAGACAAAAAGATGCTGTGCAGTGCCAGTTGTTTGTGTTGCCTTCCTTCTGATGCCAACGTTAGGAAAGAGTGGATAAACTTTATTTTTAATGAAGATCCAGACCACTTCAGTAAGAACTTGTTCCTTTCTTCACTTCATTTTACCGCGGATTTATTTACAAACAAGGCCCAATTCGACGTGGGATTTTCAAAAAGATTGAAACTAAAAGACGATGCTGTGCCACCTATATTGGATCCGACAGTCATGTCGCAACACAAGTGTGAGTAACTTTTTATTAAGTGGTCACCATTGCTTTGTCTCTTCTTACATGTATTGAGTTGTATTCGTTTTTAAACTAAATCACAAACCTGTCCATCTATGAGGAATATATGCTGTCAAACATACACAACTATTAGCCAATCATAGCAGTGGGCATTTCACTTCAGAGTCTACAACAAACCATGCCTATTCAAACAGAGCGTTCTGATGAGGAAGGTTAAAAACAAGACAGAAGATAGCTTATTACTTCTAAATTGTTTTTGAAAAATCCCTCCAGAACCAACACAGGATAGTTGTGTATGTAGAGGATCATTCAGACCAGCACGATAAAAGGTAATAATGAGAGAACTGTCCAGGCAAGCAGGGATGTGGATCTATATGCAGGTAAATTTATTAAAAGGGTCATCGGATGCAAACTTTTACATGTTTTTTTTAACATAAATGTGTGTTGGCAGTGTGTGTACACAATCACCCTATAATGATAAAAATCCACCCAGTGGTTTTTATTTTATCTGAAAAATAATTTCCCCTTTTTCAAATCATATAAGGGCTTTTTTATGAATCTTTGCAATCGCCTTTCCTAATAATGTGCTAATTTGCAAGTTTCATGACTAAACGTGGCTAAATGCAGCTAAAGTAAACAGGCTTGTCACTCCACAGAGAAAAGAGAGGGGTGGGGGGAGCAGAGCTTATTAACATTTAAAGCAACTTTGACCAGAACAGGTTGATTTTTGCAGAGCTGATTTTGGCAAGGTGAAAAAGGTGTTTTTTACACTACAATTGAGAAGTTTTAACCAAAGCATGTTATAGACTTTTCATTAAGACCCTAAAGAATCATATTAACTTGTGGAAAATGGGCATCCGATGACCCCTTTAATGTAACAGAGGAAACAAAACAGTTGTTTACCATAGCTGTTTGATAAGATGTCTCTTAATTTGCACAAAGTGGTAGCAGTCAGATAGATGGGCCAAAAAGCTTATTTCTTGTCCACAAATGCCTATGGAATTCTCAAGCTATCCAACAGAATGTTGTGGTATATGTTGTTGAAGATCTAATACAGTATCTCTAGGAGATTTATATAATTTTACTAATAAGCACAGTTTCTGTTACAGTGTGGCTTAAATCCTGACTTATTTTGTTCAGAAATACACTTTAAAAGCATTTTCTAATATTGTAGACCAGGGCTGCTTGCATAAAATGTTAAGACTACTCTAAAGTTAATCAGCTATTTTTTTATTTTTTTTATTTAAAACCTTTTAAAAATTTCATTACATAAAAATGTGGATTAGTCTAAGTTGAATCCAGACAATAAGACTGATTACCCTTTGGCTAACCACTAGTTGGTCAGACTAGTTCTTAAAACACCGTCTTAACATAGAGGCTAAGTTTATGCAACTGGCTCCAGGGCCTGTATTCACAAAACGTCTTAAGGCTAAAAGTAGCTCATAACTTGTTCATTTAGGAGAAAATCTTAAAAATAATGGGTGTATCTATCCTAAATTTAGGATATTTCACAAAGCGTTTTTGGTGCTGAAATTAGCTCCTAGATCTGTGAAACGTTAGTAGTGAAGAGGACTCCTAAGTCAGTAAGACCAAATCACAAACTATCCTCTCTGCTGAAAAACAGTACAAACCATCATATAAATTCTAATAGTTTCCACTACAAATAGCATTACAAAATTATCAACTTTTAACCATTAAAACTATTAAAAATGGTTTCCTGTAGTGTGTTTTGGGACATGTTCCATTATAATTTAGTGGTTTTAACAAGCCACCACTAGAAGGTGACAAATTACCAATAGAGACCAACAGGCATCATTACAATTACCATTAAAAACCAGTAAAACCATTCTGTGATTGTTTCTATTGTATTTTTTTCTGCCTTGGAATGTAAATATTTTACAAACACACTGCATTTATTTGCATGTTTTTCCACACATCTTTTTTGTTTTTGTTTTGAAGGTTATCCCAACTCCAGATTTTCCAATTCCCAAATTCTCGATTTTGAATAAATCTCTGACAGAGACCCCTCCACTATTAGCCAATCACTGTGTGCATGAGTAGTAAGCATGCTGACATCATCCATAGCAACGAGGTCAACCCCGCCTTTACTCTTAGCTTAAGACTTCTCTCTATTTCTAGTAAAAGTTAGTTTCAGCAGCTTTGTGGATTGGTGTTAAGAGAAAACTCTTAGCTATAAACTTTAAATGTTATTTAGGAAAGCTCTTAGTGGTAAGATAAAATGTTTTGTGAATACGGGCCCAGGGATCTCAAACTCAGTTCCTGGAGGGCCACAGCCCTGCTGTAGAGTTTAGCTCCAACTCTAAATCAGGGTCTTCATTACTTGAAAACTAAAGGTGTGTTGGATCTAAATTCTGCAAGACTGTGACCCTCCACGAGCTGAGTTTCGAACCCCTGTTTAAGACATAAATGGCAGATTTGGGCAATTGTTACTTTCTGTTCTACTGTTGCTTTTTAACGGGGGTTAACTTGTATTTGTCTCTTTTCACCATAGACCTGATGGCACTTAAAGAAGAGAGTGAAGAGCTAAATGAAATGCAAGATAAAGATCACTGTAAGAAATGCAAGGATTCCACCAATGGAACTGGAAGTCATTTCACCTGCCAACAGTGTGGAAAGAGTTTTGATCATCAAGGAAACTTCAAAGCCCACATTATGGTTCACACCGGAGAGAAGCCTTTCATATGCAAACTGTGTGGATATAGTTTCAGTCGAAAAGGAAGCCTTCAAAGGCACATGATCGTTCACACTGGAGAGAAACCTTACACATGCCCTCAATGTGGAAGGAGTTTTCCACATAAACATACTTTTAATGCCCACATGAAAAATCACACTGGAGAGAAGCCTTTCAGCTGCCAATATTGTGGTAACGGTTTCACTCAAAAAAGAATCCTTAAAAGCCACATGACAATTCACACAGGAGAAAGGCCTTTCATTTGCCAACAGTGCGGAAAATGTTTCACTCACAATGGAACCCTTAAAAAACACATGAGCGTTCACACTGGTGAGAAGCCTTACACTTGCCCTCAGTGTGGAAAAGGTTTTACTCAACAAGGAAGCATTAACAAGCACATGATGATTCACACTGGAGAGAAGCCATACACCTGCCAACATTGTGGAAGGAGTTTCAATCAAAAAGGAAGTCTTAAATACCACATGAGAATTCACACCAGAGAGAAGGATAAACCTGCAATTGTGTGGAAAGAGCTTCACAACAAAACCAAACCTTAGGTATCATTTGAACAGAAGCCATTTACATGTCATCAGTGTGAAAAGAACTTCAGACATGAAGTAACCCTTAATAAGCACAAGGCTTCACAATGGAGAGAGACCTTTCACGTGTGAAATGTGTTTCACCTATCAGAAAGACTTCAAACATCATTTGCAAACTCATTCTGGAAAGACATTGCCGTTCTCAGTGTGACAAGAGGTTTACAAAAAGAAGCTATTGCAGAAATGACAATGCTAGAAGAGAGATGTCTTCACAATTACTACAGTTTATCTGCAAAATCAAAAATATAAATAAATTCTAAACTATTCAATATACAGGTGCATCTCAATAAATTAGAATGTTGAGGAAAAGTTCATTTATTTCAGTAATTCAACTGAAATTGTCAAACTTGTGTATTAAATATATTCAGTGCACACAGACTGAAGTAGTTTAAGTCTTTGGTTCTTTTAATTGTGATGATTTTGGCTCACATATAACAAAAACCTCAACAAATTAGAATATGGTGACATGCCAATCAGCTAATCAACTCAAAACACCTGCAAAGGTTTCCTGAGCCTTCAAAATGGCCTCTGTTTGATTCACTAGGCTACACAATTTTGGGGAAGACTGCTGATCTGACAGTTGTCCAGAAGACAATCATTGACACTCTTCGCAAGGAGCATAAGCCACAAACATTCATTGCCAAAGAAGCTGGCTGTTCATAGAGTGTTGTATCCAAGTATGTTAACAGAAAGTTGAGTGGAAGGAAAAAGTGTGGAAGAGAAAATGCACAACCAACCGAGAGAACCGCAGCCTTGAGAGGCTTGTCAAGCAAAAACAATTCAAGAATTTGGGTGAACTTCACAAGGAATGGACTGAGGCTGGGGTCAAGGCATCAAGAGCCACCACACACAGACGTGTCAAGGAATTTGGCTACAGTTGTCGTATTCCTCTTGTTAAGCCACTTCTGAACTACTGACAACGTCAGAGGCTTCTTACCTGGGCTAAGGAGAAGAAGAAATTGACTGTTGCCCAGTGGTCCAAAGTCCTCTTTTCAGATGAGAGCAAGTTTTGTATTTCATTTGGAAACCAAGGTCCTGGAGTCTGGAGGAAGGGTGGAGAAGCTCATAGCCCAAGTTGCTTGAAGTCCAGTGTTAAGTTTCCACAGTCTGTGATGATTTGGGGTGCAATGTCATCTGCTGGTGTTGGTCCACTGTGTTTTTCGAAAACAAAAGTCACTGCACCCGTTTACCAAGAAATTTTAGAGCACTTCATGCTTCCTTCTGCTGACCAGCTTTTTAAAGTTGCTGATTTCATTTCCCAGCAGGATTTGGCACCTGCCCACACAGCCAAAAGCACCAAAAGTTGGTTAAATAACCATGGTGTTGGTGTGCTTGACTGGCCAGCAAACTCATTAGACCTGAACCCCATAAAGAATCTATGGGGTATTGTCAAGAGGAAAATGAGAAACAAGAGACCAAAAAATCAGATGAGCTGAAGGCCACTGTTAAAGAAACCAGGGCTTCCATACCACCTCAGCAGTGCCACAGACTGATCACCTCCATGCCACGCCGAATTGAGGCAGTAATTAAAGCAAAATTAAATGAACTTTTCACGTGAGGTGAGATGCACCTGTAGATGTAATAAAGTTGAAGTTGTCCCCAGAATGTGTCTGTGAAATTTTGATCTCAAAATACCTCATGCACAATGATTATTTCATGCTCTTGTCATACTCCTGGACTTTTTGTATTGGTTTTTCCCTCATGTGTCCATATATGGTTGTTCCTGTCCTCGTTGAGTCATTATTAGTTAATCACCATCACCTGTTTGTGTATCATTAGCCACTCTTTATAACTTGTTTGAGTTCAATGCTTTGTGTCCGGTCTCATCAATGAATACGTGTGTTCCTGTCCCCCCTTTTATGGATTTACCTGTGTGGATTATATTAAAGACTTTACATTTCTTCTCATCGTCATGTTGTGCCTTCCTCCTCACGTGTTTTGACAGCTCTAAATGGCTTTCTTGGGTGAAAGCAAAAAGAGTCTCTTTCAATGCCAATGAGCTGCTGTTCCCTGCCCCTTTTACCAGAAAAGGGCTGTGTCTTTACAAAAACAAAACATCTGTGTATGTTTTAAAGCCTTGTCAGTTTTTTTGTGAGAACTAAGTTCAGATTAAGTTAATGTTAAAAGCACAGAAAAAAACCTCACATAGTTCCACAGGGCTATAAAAAGTTGTATCATATTTTACGGAAACACAAGAATTGCGATATGGCTTAATATGACAATTACATTTCGAAAAGCTATGGTTTTGTTGAATAAACATGAGCGTTGCAAATTTTAAAGTCAGATGCTGTGTGGCTTTGTTTGCTGCTGTTACTGGGGAAACAACTATATTTCTGCTGTTCCGAAAGCGCCATCTGCTGGCAGAGAATGAATTTGCATTTTCAAGAGGAAATCACATGTGTGTCAGTAAATTTAGATCTGTGAAATAATGTCTTTTGGTCATGGTGACGTTGCACTACTAATGCAACTCAACCAGGCCCTGGACAGCAATTCTTTAAATTCGGGATATTGTGACGTGTACGTTCTCCGAATAAAATTCAGGACTACCATCAAGACGTGTGAGGGAGTTCAGAAACAATGCTTACCAGAAATGGAGAATAACTTGCTTTGGAGTGATTTCTGCTTTGTAAATTTGCAGATCTTTTTCATGCTAAAACAGCAACGTTACACACTAAGAAAGTTGAAGGTGTAAAAAGCATAAAAAGCCTCTGTTACACATAAATGGTTTTACATATGTTAGCGATTTGTATTTTTTTTTTCTGGTGTTTTCTCTTGCTTCTGCGAATGTGTTGCTTTGAGATTTTTTTTTTTTTGGGAATTGTAACTCCAACTGTCAGCGATGTTTGAACCATCATGATGGGTCACTTCAAAGTTATAACAAACATCTGCTTTCTTCCTGAATATTGCCAGTTTTCTTTTAAAATAAATCATTACATGGATTTACTGTGTGAAGAGTTTTGGGTCTAATGGTTAAGTAGGGAGTTTGTCCTTGTTTCTTTCCCCCTACGTTTCTTTATTTTTTTGAACCTTGATCCCTAGAAGATGTATGGATGATCAGTCTTTTTTTAAAGGATTAGTTCACTTTCAGAATGAAACTTTACTAATAATTTACTCACCCCTAAGTCACCCAAGATGTTCATATCTTTCTTTCTTCAGTCGAAAAGAAATTAAGGTTTTTGAGGAAAACATTCCAGGATTTTTCTCCATATAGTGGACTTCAGTGGGACCCAATGGGTTGAAGGTCCAAATTGCAGTTTCAGTGCAGCTTTTAAGGGCTCTACACGATCCCAGCTAAGTAATAAGGGTCTTCTCTAGCAAAACAATCAGTCATTTTCTTAAAATAAATAAATATATATAATAAATAAAATACAATTTTTTTAAACGAAAATGTTCGTCTTGTACTAGCTTGACTTCACACATTACGTAATCACACACGCGTGAAGAACCGACCCAGTGTTTACAAAGTGAACGTGCAAAGAAAGTCAAACGTTCTATACAAAAAAAGTGAAACAACGATGTCGGATTTTGAAGTTGGAGGAGAGTTTTTTGCCCTACCCAAATTTTTGAACTTAACTACACAGACAAACTAACAGTGCATGACTTTTCCAATGTGATCACGTAATGTGTGAAGACGCACATGCGCAAGATAAGCATTTGTGGATAAAAAGTATAATTTTTTTTTTTTTTTTTTTTTAAGAAAATGACCAATCGTTTCACTAGATGACACTCTTATTCTTTGGCTGGGATTGTGTAGAGCCCTATGAAGCTGCATTGAAACTGCAATTTGGACCTTTAACCCACTGGCCACCATTGAAGTTTTCTCCACCATTATATGGAGAAAAATCCTGGAATGCTTTCCTCTAAAACCTTCAACTGAAGAAAGACATGTACATCTTAGATAACAGGGAGAGTAAATTATCTGGACATTTTTTATTCTGGATGTGAACTAATCCTTCCAACAGAAGGTTTAAATGCCAGCTTGATAGTTTTTGAGACGTCTTAAAGAAATCGAAGAGTTAGCAATATTGAGAAGTGATTCTCATGTAACGCCTCTTTTCAGTTGCTTAGTGGGTATAGTATCTAGTTGTATGTTGGTTTTGACACTTTACATGTCTGATTATTTTGACATCTGTTGCTTTGTGCCATTAAATTGGGGTTAATTTTTGTTTGTCTTTTTTCGCCTTAGACCTGATGGTGCTGAAAAAGGAGAGTCAAGACCTGGATGAAATGGAAGAGAAAGATCAATATAAGAATCAACGTGATTTTATGACCGGAGAAAAAAATTTTACTTGTTCACAGACTGAAGAGACTTCCTCTAGTGAAAAGGCTCAAAAGACAGGAAATGGCAGGTATTTCACTTGCCAACAGTGTGGAAAGTGTTTTAATCAAAAACAAGGTATTGAAAGACACATGAGAATTCACACAGGAGAGAAGCCTTATGCCTGCCAACAATGTGGAAAGCGTTTCAATCGAGAAGTAACTCTTAAAAGACACGTTAGAATTCACAATGGAGAGAAGCCATACACATGCCAACAGTGTGGAAGGAGTTTTACTCAACTTGGAAACCTTGGAGTCCACATGAGTGTTCATACTGGGGAGAAGCCTTACAAATGTCAACAGTGTGGAAAAAGTTTCAACCGGAAAGGAAACCTTAATTCCCACATGACCGTTCACACTGGAGAGAGCCTTTTCACCTGCAAACAATGTGGAATAAGTTTCACTCAAAAAGAAAGCTTTAACAGACACATGAGAATTCACAATGGAGAGCAGCCTTACACCTGCTTTCAGTGTGGAAAGATTTTTGATCAGCATGCAAACCTTAAAGTCCATATGAAAGTTCATGGAGGGAAACCCTACACATGCCCTCAGTGTGGAAGGAATTTCCGTCAAAAACGACACTTCGAAGGCCACCTGAGAATTCACTCTGGAGAGCAACCATACACATGCCCTCAGTGTGGAAAGAGTTTCAATTATAAACAACACTTGGAAGACCACATAAGAATTCACACAGGAGAGAAGCCTTTCACCTGCCAACAGTGTGGAAAAAGTTTCAACCGAAAAGATACCCTTAACAGGCACATGAGAGTTCACACTGGAGAGAAGCCGTTTATATGTGGTCACTGCGGAAAGAGTTTCAAACATAAAGCAGCCCTTAAGTACCACATGAGTTTTCACATATGAGAGAACTGTTTTTCTCATCAGTGTGGAATTGTGGAAAGTTTCACAGACAGGAAACACCTTAGGAATCATGTAATAACACCAGAGAGAAGCCTTTCATGTGCCATCACTGTGGAAAGACTTGCAGAAACAAGGCAATCTCGAGGTTCACAGAAGTGTGTTTTTTGGTTGATCGGATCTCAAATAGACTGTCTATTATTTCAAGACTGAGGAGTCAGTGGGTGGGTAAATGCATGGGTTTTTTCAGATCTTTTAATGAAATGGATAAAATGCATTCATACGTTTTACATATAAACATGAAATAAGACAATGGAAAAAGGAAAACAGTAGCTTTAATTTCTGCTCTGATAGCTGCAAAACCACACCATGCTAGAAGTGAGGATTGGTGAAGAACATTATACTTGGTACATTTTTCATCTTTAAACCATAGTTTACAACTTAAGCCTCTAAAGTTTATATTCTACCTGGTAAGATGCTTCACATACTTTTTATGCATTAAATCAGTAGGAGAGAAGGTGTTTTTTTTTGTGGTTATTTGAATACATTTGACCATATGAGTGTTTACACTATAAAAGCAATCAAATCAAATGAGTTTTTGACTACCTCTGGAAGTGGTGCAACAAAAGTACAACAAAAACGCATCTTAACTTAACATGTGGAAACTTGATTAATATTTAAGTATGTGCTGCATGTTTTCCACTCATCAACAAAATAAATGTGGTCACAAAACAGCATTTATGTAAGCATCTGATCATATCAATTGATCAGTGTGGTCTTGTGTGTCTTATTCCCAGGTATAATGTCAGCTAGATTCATACAAAAAATGAGTCAATATCATATACAGAAAAAGCGTATTTATTAAGAAAACATTTGAAAGATATTGAAAAATGTGTATGGCATGGAGAGAAGGATTATTATTTAAAAACTAGAATGACAGTAACAGGTAAAATGTATAATTAGTTGTTGCAATTTTCATTTCAAAGGACATTTGTAGTATAGATGGGTTCAAGTCAGTCATCTGCATTTAATGCAGAAAATGGTATACCACAGTGAAGTATAATTAGTCCTTTGAATGATTATTGATATATTTTGAAGATGATGGTACCATATGGAAGAGGGGTCAAAACTTTTTGCAAGAAATTTCTTGGTGAAACAATGAACTATAGACTCTAGATTGAAAATGTCAACAAGTAAATCATATTGTACATTATGCATCTAAAATACAGGGTTTCTGCTTGGCACTGAAAAGCATTAAAATGCATTAAATGCACTTAGCAAAAAATTGTGGCCTTAAATGACATTAAAGTCATTGAATTCTATTCCAGCTGCAATTAAAAATAATATTACTTGTTTATCTTTAATAAAGCCTTTATAATTAATAACTTTTTAGTTTGCTGTCAGAAAGTACAGTATGTACATTGGCGTAATACACATGTGGAACCAGTTTGCTAATTGTCTCCGGTCAGTGCGAACACCGGACGTTTGGATATCAGTGGACTGGAACTTAGAGCAGAGAATATACATTTTATAAAGTTGGAAAGAAACGGGGAAGTGCTATTCAGCAATTTTTGTAAGAATGATTCTGATTTAATTACATCTGGTGTAAATGATGATTGATAATGAATACAGTAACAAGGTTGTACCAGTTGAGGTTAGCACAGCCAAATATGATGTAGCCTAGCTAAGCAACATGACGACTAAGAGAGTCTCCGAATGTCAGTACAATTGCAGATTTGACATTAATTTTATTCATTCAGTAAATGAGCAGTTAACATTGTGGCTAAAGTGACTTAGGTTTTTGAATAGAGTACATTTTAAAATAGCACAAATTCAACAACAACTGCTTCACAGCATCCCATAAACCTTGAATTTCCATAAATCTCTCTCATATCTTATTCTTGAAGACAAATAGCCCTTGAAACCTCACATAATATATAACAACAATGGAAAATAATATAAAATAATAATATAAAGTAAATTACGAAACTATGAATAAATCAATGAAACAAGTATATAAGTGAATTATTATTATTATGAATGATTATAACAAAATACAAATTAAATTGCAAAACAAAACATAGTAGTGTGTCAGTATGGTATTGGTGTTTGGTTGTTGGACTTCTGTGGTCATCATGGAAAGAGATGCCAGGATGTGACAAGGTAATCTAGCCTTTAGAGCAATTCATATGAAGTAGGCCTATAATCCAAGCACATGAAACTTGAAAATGTAAAAACTTTTAAGGCTTTCTTACCTATTTCATACAGATCGTTCATTAGACAAAAGGGAGTTCACATATCCAGATGGATATGTGGCACACTACCACACACACGGCATGTCTTAAAAGTAACTGAAAATCAAGTATGAACCAAGCAATTTAATCTAAGTCCTCTGAAGTTATATGTTCGTGTTCATTGATTAACACACATATACAGTGAATCGTATATGGTAAACATATAAGTGTTTGTGTCTGTGTGTGGCACACGAGAACCAGTGAGGTTTTTCCTAGCACATCATGCAGGCACAAGCAACTGTTTCTTTCAATCAGATGTGTATGTGATGCCTGGGTTGTTGCACACAGCTACGCAAACACACTGAGACACCATAAACCCCAAATCCAGCATACAGAGATTCAGAGAATGTGGAGGTGAATGTGTGTAAGTGTGTGAGTGTGTGCGTGTCAGAGACGCCGTAGAAGGACAAACTGCCAGCCAACGAGTCCAAATACACACCTACTTTCTTACAGGAACGTAAGGGGACATGTATTTCAGTTTTCTTATTATTGTGACTGGCAGATAATCCATTATCAGAGCAGATCAGACTCCAGGATTTTTTATTTCTTCCAAACCAACAGTCATGACTCCGTCCTTTCCTGCTGATTCCTTTATATGTCACTGCTATAACAGAATGTCCCTTGAATTCAGCCTCCCAGTAACAGCGTCCAGACAGACTCTCTCTACATAGAACCTGACGACATACATCAAATCTTTCTGGATGATCAGGATATGACTGTTCCTCATTCACACGCATCACCTTTCTGTTCCCCTCACACAGAATGAGCTGAGTGTCGGCTGTATTTGGATCCAGTGTGAGAAAACGGGTATCTGAACACAAGAAGAGAGAACATCTAGAACAACACAAAACAACACAACACAACACAACACAACATAGTTGACAAAATAGTCACTGAAGGCGTGCATATGCAGACATACATTTGTGTAGTCCTGCTGTAATCCTGAACTTTTCTCCATGATCCACACTATAAAACACACACATGATGTTCACATTGGGGACATCAGATACAATCAGTAAACACACAGTAATATAACTCTTCCTGCTCAACATACTTGAGTTTGTTCAGTGTGCAGTTTGGATCCTTCAATTTTCCGGAGAGCAGCTTGAGTCCTGAATCTCCTGGGTGATTGTAGCTCAGATCCAGCTCTCTTAGGCATAAGGAGTTTGAACTCAGAGCTGAAGACACATAACGACAGCCTTTCTCTGTCACCATACAGCCGGACAATCTACAAACACACACAGAAACAGTCCACATCATATTAGTTTGACAATCAAAAGTATTAAAAATACTGGTATATCTGTATAATTCATCCTTGGTAATAACTCATTTTTTTCTTTCCCTGAGTCTTTCTTCTTTTTTACTTTCACTTTGCTAGATACATCCCATTGCCCCACACGCCACACCTTTGTGTTTGGGTAGTTAGTGTAGGTCAGGTAGTGTGTTGGGGACGTGAAGACTCTTTTCATATTGTTGTTTTCACATTTTGTTCAGTGAAGCTCAGTTCAGCCTTGTATCTTATGTGTCTCCTTGTATCTCCTCACTTTACAGAAGCACAACGGAAGTGTTTGAAAGCCATGTCTGTCAGCCCTAGAACATCTCCACATAGAGAGATCCGCTAACACGTCTTTCAAATGCACCTATTGTGAGTGCTCGGTGAGGAGCTGAAGCGCTGTTCACTGTAGCCAATCACAGTCATATCTGTTGAGCACGTGAATACTATGGCCAATCAGCCATTGAAGAATTGGTTCAACAGCGTGTAAATGTGAGCGGGGAATGGACGTTTTTAAAATTTCAGTACTGAAAGGTACCTAAGTCGGTACTTTTGACAACACTACTAGCACATCTCTACAGGTGGCGCTGGGGAGGAGGAGGGGTACCATAAGCTTTCATAATCACGCAACGTGCTGAACACAGGCTAGGATACGATACACTATATATGCTTACCTGGATTAGGAAATGCTCCTAATTGGCTGGAGCTACAGTACTGAATGAACCAATTAGCGACTCGCATGGTTCACATGGTTCATGCCTGAACTATGTATTTGGCTTTATGATATTGTTTACAAGACCTCTATAACACATTAGAGGAAATCTTTAAAATTATTAATACATTTCCCTAAAATTTAAGATTGTACAACAATGTGGAATAAATCAATCATACCACCTCTCTCTGAAGATGCCTGGGATTCTATAGCTCTTAACACTTCTCTTCCACTCTTAACCTTCCACTATCACTTATTGACTGCATTGCTACAGTTAAAATTAAAACCACAAATTAACTACCTGTTCTCAATGCTTTCAACAACACCCACAGATATATGGTTTAAATTACTAGACTCATTAACATCTCACCAGCATCTTATTTCTACAAAATAGTAGCAGTAGCAGTAACCCTCACAGTAGATTGCACTAGTCAGTATGAAAATGATCTGGCTGCGTCTGTGTTCTTTAATGTGCGCATTGTCAGTAAATCACACACAGAATTTTCCATTTTCCATCTGGGTTTTTATGAAATTGCGCTCTAATGCTAATTTTGCCTGTTTAGTAAATCTGGCCCCAAGTCACATAATTTCCTAGAAGCTCCAAATGTTCGATATTACTTTTTTAGCAAACCAACTACAATACTTAGTTAAATAGATTCACAAAAAAACTATCCATAAATACTATAAATACCTCAGTATATTCAGTTGACAGTCTGAACTTGTCAGTCCAGCCAAGAGCAGCTTCAATCCTGAATCTTGCAGGTCATTGTTACTCAGATCCATCTCTCTCAGATGGGCTTTTGATGATTGTAGAGCTGAAGACAAACTTTTACAGCACTGACCAGTGAGATTACAGTTGACCAATCTAAACAGTAAAAATAGAGAAAGCAATTAACTCACAACACTCATTAAAATACTTAAATGACAAATTATGACCAACATTTACAATCATTACTTATACAACAGAATCACTTTAAAATAATAAATATTAATTTATCAAACTTGTAGACATGGAAAAGTGTTTTGTGCCATTTTCAAACATTACAAGGCTTGATAAAACAACAGAATCTATGTACAGTGTAAATGTGGCTACAGAGGCGTTCATACAATACCCTGTAATTGTTCTCTAATCACACAAGGAATTGTGACAGCCAAGACAACACAACACAAAGCGCAATTACAATTTAAAAGCATATGAGATGTGGATAGAATAGGCATTTTTCACTCTTGGTTTGATTGTTTGGTCTGAACCAGAGTTAGATTCTCTCTCTTCCCTCTCCCTCTATTACCATTATAATGTGATTAAAATATTATAGCAATACTGTCATTAAAATAGGTCACACACTATATTAAGGGTCTTTAACAATAATGAACTTATGTCAAAATAATTGTAAGATACAAAATATTCATGTTGTATAACAAAACTGCAATTGAGGTGGAATGCATGTAAGGTAGATTACATGTAGACAGAAGTGAGGAAGTTTGCTCATGCCAACATAAATTTAAAGTCTGAAATACACTACACAACTTTTAAAAGTTGGAAATTTGACATTAATGGCCTTTAAAGTTGAATTTATCACTGGAATACTCAGAATAATTATGATGTGATTTATAGGATCCCAAATTGGGTGGGCCATAAACTTTAAACATGGCAGAGGAGAGAAACTAGTAGTACTGTAAGAGTAGCTGTAGTAATATAAAGTTTTATTTGTTTTTCCCACAACATCAACATTGCTTTCTCCTAAGATTACTGTCATGTATAATGTGTATAAATAACCATTTGATGCATAGTCTATGTATTGAGCATAGCAAAAATAGCATTTATTTGGCCAAAATTTAGGAATCATCAGCCAGCTGAATATCTAGATAGCACAGTGAAGGTTTATATAGTAACTAATGGATGAAATGCTACATCTTATTCAAAATCTGCTGGATATTGGCTAAATATCTTCTATACTATTTGGCTTTAATAAGATTTCTGCAAGAATGAACTCATGAATGGGCCATCCACCATGATCCTTGTTCTTTCTGATAACAAGGCACTTGAATGCGACAAACTCGTAATTATAATTTCAGAAGTGGGACATGAAAGTTTCTGAGCAGGTAAAGGCAGCATAATCGATAGCAGTGGTTCCCAGTTCTGGTCCTGGAGAAACCCTAAGACAACACATTTTAGTTGTCTCTCTAATCTAACGTAGCTTATTCAACAGCTCATTAGTAAAGACTCCAACACCTTAAATGTGTGCTAGATAAGACATCAAAAACATGCAGTGTTGGGGGTTCTCAAGCAGGATTAGGAACCACTGATCCACAGGTTAGTGAACAACGTGGATGAGTCTGTATTCAGAACAGATACTGAGTGAGTGAGGAGTGAGAAGGGCTTTTGAAGTAGTGCTGATGAGTGTGGTGATGAGCTGCAGGTGATTAGAACTACAGGGAGAATGAGCACTGTGTATGCGCGGAGGGAGTGCTTGGTGTGTCCATGACACAAACATGTTTGATATTGATATTAGATGGAATTACAGTTTGAAACTTAAAATATTATACACTGTGATTTTCTGTGAAATATTGCCACTTTCACAAATTCTGTAGACTAGCGTCATCTCATTTAGACTGTAAATCAAGGCAAAAATCTGGTCAGAAGTCGTGCAGTGTACTCAAGGTGTCCTTACTCTGATTATTGGCTCTAAATTGCATTATTAGAGAACATTTAAATCTAGTCAGTAAGATTATTGACAGTATTTGAACACAGTGAATGAGTAACTGTAAAAGTCAAACCTCAGTATGTTCACTTGACAGTGTGAACTCTTTAGTGCAGCAGAGAGCAGCTTCACTCCTGAATCCTGTATGTCATTGTTACTCAGATCCAGCTCTCTCAGGTGCAGGTCTGATGATTGTAGAGCTGAAGACAAACTTTCACAGTGCCGATCAGAGAGACCACAACCAGCAAGTCTATAACAGGATGACATACAGCATTAAAGAGGGGATGGATGGTTAAAAACATGTTTTCTGTATTCTGTGAATGAGGATCAGTTGAGCTGGAAGTGTGTGATGAAATGCAGCTGGAGATTCCTCATCATTACTATAGTACTATTATTACCTCCTACCTTTTCTCACCTAACTTTTAAAACCTGAACAGACTTTAAAATGCTGAGTATCATACACTTGCTGATTTTCAAAATGGTTACAGAGAAAAAACTAAGCGCCACACATGACTGAACACAACAATGCATCATTACTGCTGCCATAAAACTCACTGGCAAACCCTAGAGATGAGCAGTGTTTCAGAATCATTTAAGCTGCCCTCATGTACCCCACAAAATACCTGTTATCCATTTCAAACAGACATTTTCTCTACCAGCACCAAACACACACACACAGAGTCATTCAAATATAATTTCTCATCATGTTTACATGTGGTTTATTCAACCATATTGTTCAAAGCTTTTCTTGTGAATAATAGGATGTCTTCGGCTTTTCTTGCAGTTCTGTTGCCTATTTTGCTGGTCTAGTCTTTGTATTTCTTTGTTTTTTTGACCACTAATACTTTGTTTGGGGTGTAACAGTTTGAACTTTGAATTCTGAATGTGAGATAGTTAAAAACATATTTTCCACACAACTGTGCTTCTACTTTTGATACATGAATTAGTCTGTTTCTTCTGTGATGACATAAATGAATGTGATGACATGGATGAGTACTCACAGAGCTTTTCTGCAGTTTATCACAGCTGGTAACAGTCTCCGTCTCCCCTCAGATGATGTATTATATTGCATGAGATCAAACTCATCCTGCACCTCGTCTAACATCTGAAGCATGTAGGCAATTGCTGAACAGTGACTAGGAGTGAGTTTCTCCACAGAGTTTTTGTCTGATTTCACAAAATGCTGAATCTCTTTGTAAAGAGTCTGATCTTTAACTTCCAGCAGACAGAGGAACAGGTTGATAGATTGTTCAGCTGACAGATTGTTTTTACCCTTGATTCTGTTTTTAATGTCTTTTTTTATTTTTTTGATGGTTTCTGAGCTATTCTCTGTGCATGTCAAAAGGGCCTGTAAGACTTTCTGATTGGACTCCAGTGAGATCCCCAGCAGAAACCGCAAAAAAAGATCTAGGTGTCCATTTTTACTCCGAAGAGTTTTTTTAACTGCTGATATTAGCAGCACACGCAAAGGACTATTTTCAGAACTGTATCTCTCATAGTCATCATTCAGAAACAACTTCAAGGGTTCCATTTTCTTTAACAGATGTGAGTAAACCACATAGAAAGCAGCCAGAAACTCCTGAAAGCTCAGATGTATGAAACAGTAGAGTTTTCTTTGATGAATCACAGATTCCTCCTTAAAAATCTCAGTGCAAATCCCAGAATACACTGAGGCATCAGTGACATCTATGCCGCTCTCTCTCAGGTCCTCCTCATAGAACATTACATGTCCCTTCATCAGCTGATTAAAAGCCAGTTCAGCAAGTTTCACAATCACTTCTCTGTTGAACTTCAGGAGTTTTTCTGAATGTCTCTTCTCATATTTCTGATTCCTCATGGTTATTTGAGTGAGCAGGAAGTGGATGTACATTTCAGACAGAGTTTGAGGTATTTCTGCCCTCAGATCTTCTTTCAGGAGCTTTTGAAGCACAGTGGATGAGATCCAGCAGAAGACAGGTATGTGGCACATGATGTGGAGGCTTCTTGCTCTTCTAATATGCAAGATGACTTTGTTAGCTTGATGCTTGTCACTGATTCTCTTTCTGAAATATTCCTCTTTCTGAGGCTCATTGAATCCCTGAATTTCTGTCAGACGGTTGATGTATTTGGAGGGGATTTGATTGGCTGCTGCTGGTCTGGAAGTGATCCAGATGAGAGCAGAAGGAAGGAGCTTTCCTTTCATCAGGTTTGACATTAAAACACTCACTGATGAAATCTTAGTAACATCAGAAACTTTCTGAAGATCTGAAAACATCAGTGTGATTCTGCTTTCATCCAGACCATCAAAGATGAACACAACTTTACACTGCTCATAAATCTTTGAGCTCAGATCTTGGAGTTCAGGATAAAAGTCCAGCAGAAGTCTGTGAAGACTATACTGATGATCTTTAATCAAGTTCAGCTCTCGAAATGGAAGCACAAATATAAAATCTACATCCTGATTGGCTTTTCCCTCTGCCCAGTCCAAAATGAACTTCTGCACAGAGACGGTTTTTCCGATTCCAGCAATGCCTTTAGTAAGAACAGTCTTGATTTGGTTTTTATCCTTACATCCTGGTTCAGGTGAGGGTTTAAAGATGTCATTGCAGTAGATTGGAGTGTCTTGTGTGTGATGTGTTCTGGCTGTTTTCTCCAAATGTAAAACCTCATGTTCTTCATTCACCCCTTCACTCTCTCCCTCTATGATGTAGAGCTGTGTGTAGATCCTGTTTAGGAAGGTTGGATTCTCTTGTAGGTTGACTCCCTCACATAATCTCTCATATTTATTCTTCATGTTAGTTTTGTGTTGATCTTTGACTCTCTGTAGTTCTTCATCCACTGATTGGCGAGATTTCTTCTGCAGGTCTCCAGTTTTATCAGTTCTATCCACACAGCAGAAATAAGAAGAATAAGACAAAGACTGAATGAGAGCATAAGCTCCAGGTTCTTCTAGTAAAGTTACGTGTAAGTCTTAAAACAGGTCAAGACACAATAAACCACTCTATAGGCCCAGACTACGTTTATGCAGAAACTATTCCAGATCAGCTAGAACAGGGATAGGCAACGTTGGTCATGGAGTGCTGCTGGCCTGCAGAGTTTAGCTCCAACCCTAATCAAACACACCTGAACAAGCTAATCAAGGTCTTCAGGATCACCAAGGCTACAGCCAGGTAAGTTTTTTTCCAGGGTTGGAGCTAAACTCTGCAGGAGATCGGCACTCCAGGACCGACGTTGCCTATCCCTGAGCTAGAACAAGCTTTATAAATAGCACTTAGTGCTACTTTTTTAGTCTCTCCTTGCTTGTTTATCCAAAAATTACTGTTTACCTTAAATGTCTCCTTACTTACTAAATAATGAAAATAAAACTCTCTGGCTCACTGCAGTGAACTAAAATTGTCACAAAGATACTGTTAATGCACATACAGGTGATCACAATGATGGATAAGAATGAATATTTAGGCTAATCTCAAATCAAACAGATTTACACTAAGTCACAGGAAAGCTTTAGTTTACAAATTGAGGACCACATAGTTAGAAATTCAAGGCAATTGTATTTGATTACGGATGGAACTCAACTCTGTTGTGGGTCCCAAACTTGGTCAGCTGTCCCTTGTTTATCCCAACCAGTTAAACTGCCCACAGTTCTTAAAAAAAAACTTTGGTCTGGTGTGCCATAGCTAAGCTACATACAGTATGGTTCTAAATCAAATCTTTATATACTCCCCTTTTACTTAAATTCCAACCCATATAGCTGTTTGAAATATAATGGTCCAGTAATTTTAAAAGTAATTTTAAAAGATCACTGATCCTTCACTTAGATTTGGAGGCTGATTTATGGATCCGTCACTCACCGAAGGCACACAGCCGGGCACTGGGGATGCTCTTCTTTTTCTCCTTTTTCTAATGTTACTGAAAAAAACATCAACAAATCAGATTATCTGACTTTACCTCTGATCAATGTTGTAACTACTGGCAGTGCGGTTGGGGCAATTGCACTGGGGCCTGGGGGCCCATAAACACCTGGCCCTTGAACTATTTTTATGGCACTTTTTATATATATATATATATATATATATATTTGAAGCTTAAACCAAGCTTGACCTAGCATCATCCAGTTAATTATCCATTACAGCGTACAAAACAATTGTTCTGGCAACAAGATGAACACTTCAATAATATTACCATAGGCCTTCTATTAATACTGAAGTCTCTGGTTTCATTTTACAGTAAATACAGTCAATAACTGAGGAACAATATGACAGCAGTTGTATAAGTGGGTGTATAATTATCATTTCTGAGGGAAGTACAGTAGTGTTTGGGGTAGAGTAACCCTTTATGAACTTAAGAACGGCTGGTGCAGCCATACCCTGATGTTTAAAATTGGTCTCTTGTCTGCAGTACTGGTTATTTTCTCACCTGGGTTTAAAGGCCATTGATCCATTACTTAGATTAGGAGGCTGATATATGGGCTGTGGAGATGCTGCTCTTTTTCTCTTTCTACTGTGGAAAAACATCAATAGTTCAAATTATTAAACATATGTAATCAAAAATAATTGTGTTAGGGTGATAGATTTCTTTATGTTTTTTGTCTCTTTCTATGAATATCTAGGATCGTCAAACATCATGACATTTGGTCAACAAATGAGATCCAATGAGAATTAAATGTGAGGCTTAAATTTCAACCTGTTCATCATGGAATGTGATAATATCCCTAGTGCTGATTTGGATTAAACCCCTGATTCACATGTGTCAGTTGCTGCATTTCCATTACCCTTCAAATTGCGCAAATTGAAATTGCGAACTGAAAATACGTCTAATGGAAATGCGTCAATTACACAAAAACTCTCATATATTCCAAAAAAGTTTTTACGCTTACATGAGGTGGTTTTTCAGGAAATTCGAAAAATGAATATTTTGTAAAACTGCAATAGAAACTTTTTTTGTAACATTTACAGGTCACATGGTGTATGTAAAAAGTCATATGACCATTCTTCAGACTACTATAATCTCTAAGAAACACTTCTTACGTGGCTGCTCTCAAGTATAAGGGGTTTTCCCTGCCATTAATGACCATTTACATTGCACACGTCTGCAGCTCTGACACAGCCACCGGAGCTGATAGCGGCCACTCTAGTCAATGCTTGTGTTTACGCCAGCCGCGCATGCACATTTGAAACAGCTCTCCGTGCTGCCAAAATCCGTTGACATGACTTATTGCGTTTTAGTCGCATAACATCGGTTAATGGAAACACCGTCAATTCGCAATACTTTTTAAATCGACATTTATAAAAAATATAAATTTTTTATATATAAATATATTAAAAAGTTTTACGCAAATTTGTAATGGAAACGCACCTAATGTTATGGACTTTTGGTTGTGTTTTTGTTCTCCTGCCTTGTGCTGCCTTCACATTCTTTCCTATTTTCCACTAATGAAGTCGAGCTTGTCATCTTCAAGTGCTTTAATGTAGGAAAGAATAAAATGTAGCATCCCATTGGTTGACAATCATTAAACATTAAACAATTCACCACACTACAAATGCAGTTTGCTGACAGTTCTGGAATTTCAAATACGTGCATATTTCACTGATTATAAAACATACAATATGCTCTGAATGATCGTTCATATCTAGACTATAAATACATGACCAAAGAGATGTAGTTGTTGTGAGAACAACATTGACAGCAGCAATGTTTGTCCCCTCTACCATGTTTAAAGTTTATGACCCGCCCAACTCGGAAACATCAAAATTCAAAATTATTAAATATATCAAAATTATTTCCGAATTTCACAGTAGAAAATACAACCTGAGAGGCATTCACGTCTTATTTCCAATTAGGAAACTCGTATTTAATTTAATTCTAATAGCACGTGAAGGCAGCGTTAGTTTAGTTAATTGACCTAGTTTTTCCCTTTTCTGTCTGATTGTGTCATTCTTTTCAGGTGTGTCTTGGTAATTATCTCATTTGGTCTGTGTATTTAAGTTCCTGTCTTTTTTGTTTGAGTTAGTTGTGTCTTGAATGTCTAAGCTGTGTTTATCTCCAAACTGCCCTGTCTAGCTCTTACCTGTATAAGCATTATTAAAGCTAGTTTATCTTTGAAATTTCATCTTGTGTCTGTTCTTCGACACAGGAGTTGTGACAACACTGTGTCAAAATATTATCTCTCTCTTTTGGAGGTATTTTAAGGGTTTGAAAAGTAGAGTAATAAAAAAAAGAAAAGAACTGTATAGTAATATATACTGATATTGATTAGCATTTCATACCATTAAACTTTCAATATATTTTAAAATAAAAAAAAATGAAGTCAAATGAATAATAAAAAAAACAGTAAGATATTCTGAGGGTTTTGATGAAGTTCCAGTATCTTCGAAGAGTACATATTTCCCCAATCTCACAAACAAGGCTTAAGCTTAGTCCCACACTAAAATGTAAGTCTGAGCTGTTTCAATTGAAAGAAACTTGCAATGATTGATCTTAAAATATGTCAGTGCTATCTGTCTCAAGATACACATCTATAATGTTTTTTTTTTTTTTTTTTTTTTTTCCTGAGGCATTTTTATAAAAGCTGCTTAAATATCTAAGGCCAAATCCTGGCTTAAAGCTAAGCCCCATCTGTGAACCGGGCCATAATGTCTCCAGTACTGGTTATGGTCTCACCTTAAGTTAGAGGTTCTTGTTCCATCACTGAAATAAATGGGTTGTTCCTTGGATGCATAACTCGCATAGCTGGGCTGTGGAGATGCTGCTCTCTGGTTCTGATAGTGATCAACAACATCCTCCTCTCTCTCCTCATAAAAGCTCATTTTATAGCTAGTTTTTGAGTCTCTATAAAGAATTCAGTTCTGCATCTGAGAGGAAAAACACCACTGCGTTACAGTGTTGATGAGTAGTGAACAGATAAACAGATTTTTGAAGCACAGATAACTTCTTTATGTGTAAAATAAAGTGTACTTCTGGCTCTAAGAAACAAAGACGTCTGAATTCTAACTAATAACTATTTTATCTATGTCATGAAGTATACGATGTATGTCATGTTGCTTTGTTAAATATGAAAAATAATAAAGATCAATACAATACAATCAATACAATACAGTCAACCTGCTTCAATATTTAAAGGCATCGTTTATTAAAATATATCCGTTGCGAAAATGGAAAATGACATGAACTTACCCTGAAGATTTTAGTTGGAGTTTGCTCTTTTGCTTTCGGTTTATTCAGCAGAGGTGATGTCAGTACACATCTGAAGCTGATGACTCACACATGAGTCTGATCTTAACTCTTCAGCTTCCTCTTCCAGTTGGTGGGTGTGTATTTGTGACAACAAATAGATGTTTGCAATATGTAAAATGTATTTAGGAACATGTTCTATAAGGTCTTACATTTGGGGATGGAAAAAGAGGAATGCAATGGCTTTATGTGATTACTGATCTTCAGAAGCCTATGATTTTAGTTAAATAAACATGAGCAGTGGACATTCATTCCAAGCAATTGCTTATGATCTACAGCTGATTAATTATGACAGGGTTTACTATATCATGTCTATATTGCAATGTGTTGTGGATTGTTGTAAGAGTGCATATTTTATCTCCATCTTTTTACAGCTGGAAGAAGTAAAGCATAGAAATTTCAAAATAAGAGCCCTAGTGTATTTCAGGCTTGTTTATTAAAAACTGCATCTGGCATTTAATTTAACATTTTAAAGTATAGATAGAGTTTGAATGGGATGGTTTGCAGCCCTATGATAAAATCACATGGCATTAAAAAGTATTTCTTAAAAACATGGCGTTATGATGTGTTTTTTTTTTTTTTTTTTTGTAGTCTTGAAAACAAAAGCCTGCCTGTCAGACTACTTTCAAACTATGAGCTGACCAAAAATGCAGCACTGTGTATGGTCAAAGACTATAGATATACAAAGACTGTTCACTCCTATTACTTATGAATGGGAGAAAATGCAACACGCAATAAGGTGAAATATGTCTCGCCTTCTAAATGACAGAGCCAGTCGCTAATTGGTCTATTCATTGCATTGCTGTAGCTGCTGTTAGAAGTTTCAGTTCCCATAAAAACCGGGAAGCCAAGATGGTAGTGGAAAGAATAGTAATTTTCTTAGCATCCAAGTAGTTTGAAGAGTTTTTAAGTATGTAAAGTTCAGACTGTGATAACTTGTTTTATTTGATATGGAGAATATTGATCTTGAAACAGAAATCATTGCCATTGAAAAGGTTTTTGCAAGACCTATTTGCTCTACTTCATCTATGAATCTAGTGAGCTCAAAAGGCATGAACATAGTTTCTTTATCTATACTCCTTGTTGCAGTCCAGAAGCTGACTGCTAATATGGCTGAAACTCACAACAAGGTGATCTTTATTGATAATACAGTTGCTGTTTTGTGCAGAAAACTTGAGGAAAAAATTGTCTGAGAAAGTCTCCCATTTGAGTGAAAAGGTCAAGATGCATGCTATCAAGATCATTCAACTCAAAAAGGAGGTTAAGGATTTGTGCAGTCTGTTGTTGTTGGGTGTGTTTAGCAGGAGCAGTGGGGACAGGATATGTAGCTTTTGTAGCTGCACTTGGCTGATTGGCAACTCTCCAATCAAATTTTCCAGCATGGAGAAGGACACAAAATTTCAGTTCTGGATGAGCCCTACACAGCTGATGAAGTTGAGAGCCGTTATCCTGTTTTCTGTGTCCATGTCCTATGGCAAGTGATTTAATGCAGACCTCTAACCATGGCATCCTGCTGTCCCTGTATCTTTGTAGGTTTTTTGGTGTAACACAGGTGTAACATCTTTTTGATGTTAGAGAACATGTCACACATGAGCGCAGCTGCCTGAGCTGCAGCAGATTGCTTCTTGGTGGGACCGTAGAGCTCAATATAGTGGAGGTTGTTGTTGTTGTTGTTGTTGTTGTTGTTGTTGTTGTTGTTGTTGTTGTTCCATTTTGCCCTTGGGTTCCTTTGTTCATCCCGGAATGTAATTGCTGGGAAATACTTAAACCCTGAGAGGCCAAAGTCGAGACATTCCCTGCCAAATAATTCATAATAATTTATTACATTTATATAGCGCTTTTCTTCATTGTGAGGAGGGTATCTCCTCATCCACCACCAGTGTGCAGCACCCACCTGGATGGTCCGACGCCAGCCATAGTGCGCCAGAACACCCACCACACACCAGCTTATTGGTGGAGAAGAGACAGAGTGATGAAGCCAATCAGTATATGGGGACTGTTAGGAGGCCATGATGGTCAGAGGCCAGTGGACAGGGCAAATTTGGTCAGGATGCCAAGGTCACACCTCTACTCTTTTCGAAAGATATCCTGGGATTTTTGACAGCTTAGTGTCCCCATCAGTGTACTAGGGTGCCAGGACCCACACAGACCACAGGGTGAGCACCCCCTGCTGGCCTCACTAG
The DNA here is from genome assembly GCA_036247105.1 of Cirrhinus mrigala. Taxonomy (NCBI): domain Eukaryota; kingdom Metazoa; phylum Chordata; class Actinopteri; order Cypriniformes; family Cyprinidae; genus Cirrhinus; species Cirrhinus mrigala. The sequence goes on along the minus strand of CM070010.1, from coordinate 13,925,525 downwards.
CACCTCTTCCAGCAGCAACCTAGTTTTTCCAGAAGGTCTCCCATCCAACCCTGCTTAGCTTCAGTGGGCAATCAGTCTTCAGCTGCAGGGTAATATGCCTGCTGGAAAGACACAAAATTTCCATTCTGGATGAGCCCTACACAGCTGATGAAGTTGAGAGTCATTATCCTGTTTTCTGTGTCTATGTCCTATGGCAGGTGATTAATGCAGACCTCTAACCATGGCATCCCACTGTCCCTGTATCTCTGTAGGTTTCTGGTGCAACACAGGCCCTTCTTTTTGATGTTTGAGAACACGTCACACATGAGTGCAGCTGCCTGAGCTGCAGCAGATAGCTTCTTGGTGGGACCGTAGAGCTCAATATAAGTTTATTTTTATTTATTTATTTTTTATGTGCATACACCCTAACTTATTCAGATGTGTTTTTCATCACAGCTAGATGTTGCAGGTCTTTGGTAGCACTGCCTTCAGCATTTTGGCAAAGACATCCAGAACTGAGTTTATGCTTTAGCTGCATTGGTCCTCGCCGCTACCTCTTTGCTGAAGACTGGGAGTGGGCTCTTGGCTTCCACAGTCATAGTAGGCACCATCCACAAATCCCAATATGCGCCCATAGGTTTTGGTTTGGGCAGAATCCCCTGCAGCATATAATGCAGTTGAGTTTTGATTTGCGGTTAGATCTTTCAGCTCAATTACAACGCCTTTAAAATCATAGTCATAATTTATTGTGTTCTTTTGCTTGCATGACTGTTGTGGGAAAAAAAGGGGATGTGGACATCCTTGCCTCTCAGAAATTGTTCTACAGTGTGGTGGTTCTTATTGTGGATTCCATCATCACCCCTGTCTTCCTTGGACTTACACGTGACAGAAAAGCAGAACCAAAAGATGTTCTGGGCTGAATTTCTCTTGGACATCCAGCAGGAGGGAAGGCCATTGGAGCAGTACAGATGAACATTGGAGGAATTTCTGAGCGTATTACATCTGGTGAGCTGGAGTGATTCAATGATTAATGCTTGCTTTTGGATGGGACTAAAGGATGATTGTTTCTTTTGTTTCTTGACTCCTGACAATTGCCACAGACCCGTAACGGATTTTATTAATTATGTCCTTGATCTAAGTAATTCTGAGTTTTATGTTGATGTGGAGGATTCCGATCCTGCTCCCATTTGAAAGCACGTGGATGCTCCACCTCACCACAAGCCAGCATCCTTCACCTGCTGCTCCAATGAGCTCGCTTCCTCCATTCCTCCCACGCTTCCTCAAGTTCGCCAATGCTCCTACCTCGTCCTTTTATGGTGTGTTTTATGCAAACAACTGTGCTTACAAATACAAAATAATCCAGGCAATTATTAGTGAATGAGACCCACTGAGTTAGCAATGACCACACAGTTTCCACAATAGAAAATATATATGCACATGCATGGTAAGCAAGTAAAACTCAATAAAAAGCTATTTTAAAAATGTATGTTTTCTTTAATTGCAGTGCTTGCTTACCAATTTATCTACTGCAGCAGACATCCCAGGCCAGAAAAACCTTTTAGAAATGGCATCTGTTTATTTTTCTGTCCAGTGTGAGCACCTGTTGGGCTGTCATAAAAATCCCTGAAAATGCCATTAGCCTCGTCTCTCCCTCTCACCACTTTGGTTTTGGTTACCTTACCAGGGCCTTTTAGGTAGTTGTCACGACGCTGGTCCTGTTTGACAGTCCGCTCGCCATAGATTGCGTATAGATCCGCCCACTCCCTCCATAACAGAATAGTCTGCCACACAAGGATCCAGCAGCTATTCATGTGGACATTGGCCAGGAATGAACACTGCGAGCCTGTTAGTAGCCTTCAAGCAAGGCAATTGATCGCTTGAGGACTATACAAGAGAGTATTTAGCCTTAGCTAATGATTTGGACTTGCCAGACTGTATGTTAATAGACTTTTTTTTTTTTTTTTTTGCAGTGGCATTACCCAGCCACTGAAGTCAAGACTTGTTCGTGAGGCACTGCATTCCTTCTTTAGTAAGTTTTGGACCTTGCCTTGTTGTCTGTCGGTTCCTCTTTCACTGTGGGTGTCGTGGAGGAGAAACACGACAATGCGGCAATGGCAAACGCAAAGTTTCAGCTGTGAACCCTGGGACATTCTGCTATATTGATCGCTACTCCTGTGATTAAACCCGTTCGTGAAATGGCACACTCACATAATGGTGGCAACAGCAGAGCCCGTTCACAAAATGGCAGCGACAACAACGCTCCGTCATGTCACTGCTGCCATCCCTGAGCCATGTAAAGTCACAGCTGTGTTTCCTGAGTCAAGTCAGAGCTGCTCTTCCTGTATCAAGTCAAATTACAGCTGTTGTTCCTGTGTCAAGTCAAGTCAAGTCACAGCTGATCTTCATGAGTCAAGTCAAGCCACAGCTGGTCTTCGTGAGCCAAGTCACGTCTCAGCTGGTCACAGAGAGTCTCATTAAGTCACGTCTGACCTCCCAGAGCCTTGTCACGTCACATCTGACCTCCCAGAGCCTCGTATCACCACGTCAGTCATCCCAGAGCCAAGTCCTGTTGCGTCATGTTGCTGCAACCCTCCACAGCCCTGCCTAGTAAACCTGTCGGTAGCGCTATCCATATAGTGGATGGCTATTGGGTGTGTTTGGGCTGCGTTCACTACCGCTGAAACTCCAGAGCCATTGCCCACGGAAGGTTCGCCAGAGGTGGCGGCTGAGGCTGCAGAACCCTCCAAGATAGTGATGCCAGTGGAAGGATCTCCTGAGGTGGTAGCTGAGGGTGCAATACCTCCTGAGGCGGTGCCGTTCACATCAGCTCTGGTCAAGTAGTGACGCCCGTTTATGAACTCTCGTCTTGTTCTGTTCCGGCCACTTATGAGCTCTCCGCCCATCCTAGTGTGGCTATGGAGGCCGTCAGTGAAGCTGGCTAAGATCATCAGTCTGCTCGCCACCAGAGGTCGTCTTGCCATTACACAGACTGTTGCACTACACCCCGGACTACATTTCCCATGCTCCACCTCACTCACCGAGTTCACAGTTGCAGCCAATCGCAAATAGTATAAATACGAGTGTTTAAGGGACATGTTCATCATAAAACAGAGGCTTACAACATCTAGGGTAAAATCCCCACTTCAAATCCTGAGACTAAAATTATACATTCACCATTTTATCTACTTTTATAGATGTTTTTCCTGAATGCGGAAGTCACGCCTGACTCTTAACCAGAAGGATGCTTTGCATTTCCGGTATTCAGGGTTTTTAGTCAAATTAGAGTATATTCCGAGCTCATAATCTAATGTTAAACCTATTAAAATGTCACAGTGAATATCATTTGTCAGTGCCTCACTCCTCAAAGTTCAATGAGTGCGTAGATGACATGGAGCTGTCGACATTAGCTACATTAATAACATATGGGCGCTATTTGAATGGGTTCCTATGGAGACCAGAACAGAAAAGCATCCAATCAGAATTGGAATTCTTAATAGTGGCGCTCATTGTTATCTCAGGAAAAAGGGCTATAAATTCGTAATATTAAAAGGTGATGCTGTTGCATTAAAACACCTATTTAACTTTCTATTTGTCTCTGTAATATATACTGATAACAAACTCTGTCATAAAAAACTGCAATTGAAATTACAAAAAAATGGCCTTTTTTTGTGGCAACAACACCTAACCTAATTTCTTGTATGTAGTGTACAACGTGGCTAAACCCAGCAAACAGGGGACATCCCCCGGACGTTGCAAAGGTCGGTTTAGGTCCGCAGTACGTCCGCTTTGTAACGTTCGCTGGCGGACGTTTGGAAGACGTCCGTATTTGGTCCGCTTTATAACGTTCTCTGTCAAACGTTTTGAGGACGTCCGGATTTGGTCCGCTTTGTAACGTTCGCTGACAGACTTTCTGAGGACGTTCACTTACGTCCGCATTTGGGCCTCTTTTTGACGTTCGCTGGCGGACATTTGGAGGACATTCTTTCGAACCAGTTTGCGAACTTCCCTGTTTCGTCCCTTATCTGTCATTTCCATAACAACACTTTAAAAATCGCCCCATGCCTGGGCTTTATCATCAGACCTGACACCTTGCAACTCATACAGAGTTAATTAAATTAAAGACAAATAAACAAAAAATAAACCCATATTGAATTTAAAGGGTATTATTCCATAAAATAAAATTCCCTTTTTTAACTGTAATAATTGAATGCAAAATGCAAAGATTGACATTATTATTATTATTATTATTATTATTATTATTATAATACTATAGTATAAACAATAGATTTGAATTCATTGTAAAATGATGTTAATGTTAATGACTCTCACTACTGCAAAAGAAAAAAAAAACTAATGTAATTCTAGATGCCATCAAATCACGAGTCTGTTTTCAGCATTTGAACATCAAAAACAAGATATACTTCAATAATGTAATTGAACGTAGGCTACACTTAGGCCCTATGTATTCCACATACATAAATAAAATAAGGTTGAATCCCTGGATAGTGATGAATGCAGCCAAGGAAAACATGAAGAATAGAAAACAAAAAGTGGAAAACACAGGTAAGACAAATAAATTAATTCTTACTTTTTAATATTTACATATCAAACTGTTGGTAAGCTGACAAGAAAAGTTATTCAGGAAAATTTATTTTTTAGTTATTGCATTTAAGACTGCTATACGTGCAGCACAAAAATAAAAGTGTAATATAGCCAATCAAATGAGCTTGTGAACGAGTGACATCACTTTAGGGTACGCCCATGTATCCATGACAACGCTGAGCTGCTGAGTGGCAGTTAACGGTTGTACCGGTGATTTCTTCAAACACGGCCTTGAGTTTTCGCTTTTGTCCTGTCGAAAAGCTATTTATACTTTTATATTTGCAGACATTAGCTGCCGTAGCCACTGCGTATCTCGTAATACTTACATTTTATGAAAAGTTTATCTTTTAAAACGTTTGCTGAGGCTGTCCGTTGTGTACGGCTTCTGGCCGTTAGCCTAAACACTTTCGAAGCTAACGTTAGCATGTAAAGTTGAAACGATTAAAGGTACATAATATTTACAGATATTTAACTTAAATATTGAATTTCCATATGGTAAAAACACACACTGAGACCCACATGCAGCAAAAAAAAAAAAAAAAACATTAGGTATGGATATCTTCAGACCGCATGGTCTAAATCCAAATTGTCAGCAGTATTTACAAATCTTTTTCAATAGATAAACGATGGTAGACATATAAAATCATACTACTACTGAATGAGTTCATTTTGTTGTTTTGTGTTAAAGGACAACGGGTAATTGTCAACGGACGTTGCGAACGTCCTATTAGGTCTGCATTTGGTCCGCTTTGTAACGTTCGTCGGTACAAACAAACATAAAAACACCCTCAGCTGAATTTGTAAAAAAAAAAATTAATAAATAAATAAATAAATAAATAAAATTAAAACAAAAAAGAAAGAAAAGTAAAAAAAAAAAATAATCAAAAGAAATTGTGTGTCTCCAGTGAGTCTGAGTCTGCAGTACCAAAATTCTACTGAGATATATCACAGCATGCAATCTGGCAAAAATGATTATTATTTTGATCTGTTCACCAGTTAATTTACTTATTACATCAGTAATAAGTTTGAGTTTTTGAGTTACATTGAGTTTTTGGTTAAATTTGCAGTAATTATTTGCGTTTCCTAGAGGTGCTGTGAACGCCCCCTCTGACGTCTTTTTAACGTCTAAAGAACCCCACACGAAAACGTCCAAGGGACGTTCGCAGGCGTCATTCAGGGGACGTTACACGCCAAGACAGATATTTTGAAACATTGTATTTCTGTATGTTGTCTAAGCGATCTGTGGGTGCTTCGAGTCTGTCATTTTTTTATTTTTTTTTTTTTAATTATATAATGCTTTTATATAATGCCTTTATTATTATTGTTATATAATAAGGCATAAGTTTACAGTGATTGAAATTTCAACACTGCATGAACAAACAGGCGCTTTTGTGTTAAGTTTTTGTGTGAAGTTTTGATAAACGCACATAGAAAAGGAAATGGCCTAATAATCATAAGAGGTTAGCTATCAATCGGCAAATTCTACGCAGATAATGAGTAGTCAGTTGATTCAGTTTTATAGAATATTATGTTATTATGTGAAAATGAAGTCAAGGTTTAAAACCATTGCTGATTTTTGTTCATTTATATTTTTTTAGGTTTCGAACATACGGGTGGAATCAGACCTGGATAACACCCAACATCTGGAACACACGACAGACGACAGACAGACACGCACAAACAAACCAAAAAAAGAAAAATATTTTAACAAATAAAAAAAGTATTGTTAAGGTACTATTGCTTGTGTGTTTATTCCTTGGGTAGTTCAGTTTTGTTTGATCTGACTAATGACATGTTTACATATGTTAAAATGACCTGTAGCGAACGTTCGCCTTAGGTCCCCACAATGTTTCATGAACGTCCCGCGAATGTCCCCGGTGCGTCCCGCGAACGAACTCGCGACGTCCTCATGACGTCTAAAGAACCCTACACGATGACGTCCAGCGGACGTTCGCAGATGCCATTCAGGGGACGTTGTGGCGACCTTTTTTTGTTAGCTGGGAAGGCGCCTTTGATATTATTTTCCTCCAAACCACTAGATGGCATAAAAACGTGGTGTAGCACTTTCCAAAACATCCGCTTTTCAAGATACACATGCAAAATTGGCTTGATGCGATCACGGGCAGCAACGCAAAGTCGATCATGTGCTTACTTGATTTAATATTTGATGTTTTTAAAAATGTGGTAGATGTAAATAACAAATGAGAATCGCTAAAATTCTCGAATATATCTTGAGATAAAGGTCTTCTTAATGATTTCAGTTTTGTTTGATATAATTAAAGCAACAATTTTTAAATAATGAAAGAATATATAAAAGTATGGTATTTGGGGTAAAAAGCGCCCCTGCTGTTGTGGCTAAAAGACACAATATTTAACATGAAAATTAATAGAAGGCTGGCTTTTTCATTTGTTGACATGACATTGTTAGATTCAGATGGTAAATATCATATACTATGTTGGGTGTCCATCTTGTGTAAATCTGCATTAAATTATTATGGGATCTCCTTCAATGCTTTCAGAATCTTTGCATTTTAAAATGATTTTGTTTCTGTTTTTTCAAATATGTTTTAATGACAGTATATTTATTGAACAAAAATTAATTATTTTATTTATAAAAAATAAGCAGAAAATAGTACAAACTTTTCCAAAGTGAATGATATGAACTCGTATTAACGTATCAATGCTGTGTGCCTTTTTACCTCGTATGTTTATACGATTTTTAAACAAAATAAATGACTTGTATGATTTATTTTCAGTTTGTGGTTTAATTTTATTGATGGACCTTGTTTATCATGTAATGGCAATATATATATATATATATATATATTTTTTTTTTTTTTTTTTTGATAGAAGTCTTTAAAAAAAGATGTTTTGTTTGTAGACAGAATTGTGCAAATTAGATGTGGATGAATTGCTTTCATTGCTAGTTATTTTCAGGACATTATTTAACACCATAGATTTAAATATGTATTTCACCAAGAATTCAAATCATGATGCTGTCTTTTGTTTTATTGTTTGCATGTGAATTTCAATGCACTTTTGTAATTTTATGATTAAAGGGCTTTTATTTTGGAATGGAGATATGACGTCATACGGCTGCGGTGCGCTCCTGCATCTGTTGTGAAACGGCTGAAGAAAGATTAGTGTTTAAAGTGTAAAATTCAAAGAAAACAGTTCAGGTAATTTCATAGTTTTATCAGGAACTCTAAAAGGAATGCTTTATTATTGAATGTAACATTGCATCGCATTACCTAACATCAGTAAACGTTATGTTGTGTGAGTAAAGCGCATCCACACATGAGTAACAATAGGTGCGTCTCGTTTTGCTCGCTTTATCATTAAGGAGTTTGTCAAAGAATTTGGTTACTGGCAAGTAGAGACATGAGAAGGAGAGCTTTTCGAGTCAACTGAACCAAATGCTTCGCTAAATGATTCAGTGTTTCGAAGCGCTCGTTTCACCGAGATGGTCAAAATAGTTTAAATGCAACGAGAAAAACAAACGTGTATTTACAACTTTCACGTTGTTTTGAAAGATACTTCGTTACAGATTACAAAATACATGCTTTAAAAAGTATTTTGTAACGTATTTCGTTAGATTACTTAATTTTAATAACTTTAAATATTAAATAATCTAAATACTTTGGAATGCTCAAGGTAAAGGGCATATTAACATGATCTCTTGTTTTCATGTTAACCACCTCTAAATAAAAATGGGTGGCATGAATGCATTTAAAATGATTCTAAATGAATATATGAAATGTTTATATAGTTTTTGTAATTTGTCACTCTTATTGACTCCCATAACAGTGTGCCTACTGCTGAATTAGAAAGCTGATTGAGATCCAGAGATTTAGCTTTGATGTATTTTACTTTCTACTAATTGCTCTCATTCTAAATGTGTTATTATAAAGATGGCGTTTATTAAAGAGGAGAATGAAGACTTGAGGATTGAAGAAGCATGCAGAGTCAAACATGAAGATACTGAGGAACAAACAAAGACGGCGTTTATTAAAGAGGAGAGGGAAGACGTGAAGATTGAAGAAGCATTCAGAGTCAAACATGAAGATGCAGAGGAACGAACAGGTTGGTTTTCATTCTCTAAGCTGAACTCACTCATTTGATTCTTATTAAAATATTCAGCTCTACACAAACAGAAATGATTTTTTTTAAAGAATAAGTGTACTAACAGGGGTTTTCCAGAGTCAAAAAGGGTATTTGGTGGTGGCAGACAAACATAAACATTTACACTCTACACATGTGAACTGTGACCTAGTGCTGATAATAAATCTAAAATAAATGCACAGAAACAGCTTGTAATATTAAACGTCCACTGCTGTAATTGAGTAACATTTTTGCATAAGAGAAGTATTATGTGGACCTCTTTTGAAGAATTTAGTTTACAGTTGCCAAGATCATGAATAGTGTTGCTAGAGCATTATATTTATATCTACTCCTGCTGAGTTTATATCTCTCAATTCTGACTTCAAAATTGTGAGTTTGTATCACAATTCTGAGAAAAAAAGTCAGAATTGTGAGATGTATTACAGAAAAATTGCTAGTTATCCCAAATTTGATGTCTTAACGCTTTGCTAATTTGAAGAGATGTGTAGTTTGTTGAGGCTGTGAGGACATAAAACGGAGTATCAATGCCATATTAGTAAAATATAAAAACAGTGACTTCCAGGGTAAGCATACAAGAAAAGAAGAGAACCTAATACTGAGCCCTGTGGTACTCCATATTTTTGTTTGATAGAACATAATGTCATGTCTGAGTTGTTGAAAAATCTAATAGCACTTATAGAAAGATATAGCCATGATTAGATTCCAAAAGTAAGTTATTTGTTTGTAAATTGAATAAAGATTACCAAAGAGGCTTAAATCCTGACTGATAACAATAGAATAAACAATATGGTGAAGAGGTTCTGAGCTTCGTGGGTATATGATTCAGCATACATGCCTGAATGTTTGATATCTTTTGTTTTGTGCCATTGTTAACTTGTGTCTTTTCTCCTCAGACCCGACGGCGATGAAAGAGGAGAGTCAAGAACTGAATGAAACACAAGAGGATGACCATAATAATTTCACAACTGGAGAAAAATCATTTAGTTGCTCTCAGACTGAAAAGACGTCCTCACAAAAAAGAGCTAGAAAAACAGCAAGTACAAGTAACTTCTCCTGTCAGCAGTGTGGAAGGAGTTTCAGAAAAAAAGGAAGCCTAAAAAGCCACATGAGCATCCACACTGGAGAGAAGCCGTACACCTGCCCTCAATGTGGAAAAGGTTTCACTCGACATGGAAGCTTTAAAAGACACAAGAACATTCACAGTGGTGAGAAGCCATACACCTGCAAACTGTGTGGAAAGAGTTTCACAACAGAACTTAATCTAAAGTATCACCAGAACAGTCACACTGGAGAGAAGCCGTTCACATGTGATCAGTGTGGAAAAAGTTTGGGACACAAAACAACCCTTAAACAGCACATGAGGCTTCACTCAAAAGAGTACTGTTTTATATGTCATCAGTGTGGAATGACTTTTACAGATGGTAAAAACCTTGAGAATCATGTAACAAGTCACATTGGAGATAAGACTTTCATGTGCCATCTGTGTGGAAGGGATTTTACACTTAAAGGAAACCTTCAGACTCACATGAGAATCCACACTGGAGAGAGACCTTTCACCTGCACTCACTGTGGAAAGACTTTCACATCTAATGGAAACCTTCAGACTCACATGAGAGTTCACACTGGAGAAAGACCTTTCAAGTGTCGTCAGTGTAAAGAAAGTTTCACGTATAAAAGAGACCTGAAGCGTCATTGGAGAACTCGTTGTAGAAGTGTATTGCAGTGTACTAAGGTTAAGTCTCACGACAGTATACCAGCTGAAGAATCACGATACGAAGTAGTATCATGATAACCCTACGGTATTCTGGTAACATAATGATTGAGTCTCAGAATCCTCTGCGGATTCATTGAGGAATGAAGCAAATTACTGTTTTTATGAATGGCTCAGTGAATTGTTCGCCTAATTTGAAAAATCTATCGAATCTCTATCTAATTGTTAGTCCAGGTTTGGCTGAAAGCTACAGGATGATCAGAATCTGTCTTGTTTCTGAAACTCTCATTAGTTTTTAAAGGCATGTCATTCTGTTTTTTAAAGAGAGTTGTAAAGTTAACATCACTCTTTTAAATGCAAATCCATTAGCTAATTCATTTACTTAGGAGAAGAAGTCTTCAAGATATTCAGCTAGTGATGTAGGTTTACATGTGCCACAAAATAAACATATTGTCACTGGTTCCTCTTGTCTAATATTTAGCAACGTTTCTTGAATGGGCCAAAAATGTTGCTGAACTCTTGTAGAGAGACAAACCATCAATGTTGACCTGAAGCTCCAATGTGTGAATGTTTCGCTGAATGTCGATGTTCTGTTGTAGCACCTCTGTAATTGAATTCAACACTCAGAAATGGTAATACTGGCCACCAGCCCCGTCTTGTACTTCAGGGTTCAAATGCACAGTTCCTAGCAATGTCCTGAAGTCTTTTGGCAGATTTAAACTATGCTGATGTAGAATGAGTAGCTGAACAGATAAAGAGTTCTTGATATGCAGTACACATACATGCAAAAGCTACATAGAGAAATTTCTTGCTCTGATGGTTTATTCACAGAACACGGCATGGACCTTCAGGTGTTGTTCATCAAGACAATTTGATATGAATGTGTGCAACTAAAAAGTATTTACCTCATTCTACATACAAACATATTTGTAATTTTAAACCACATCAATCAATATCTAGAGAAATGCTCCCACCATACCTCTATGCAGCACTGGATGGCTTATGTGGTCCTCCAAGTGAATTGTAATAAGTAATTTTCTTCAGTAGTGAAACTGCAGCACAAACTCCTCATCCTGGCAGAACTGCTCTACATCAGGCTTGGACCGAAGATACTTAAAATGCACAAACAAACAAACATTGACAAACATTATCTGATCTTCCATTAAAGGAGTAGAACAAAAATTTACAGATAACATACTCACCCCCTTGTCATCCAAGATGTTCATTTCTTTCTTTCTTCAGTCGTAAGGAAATTGTTTTTTGAGAAAAACATTTCAGGATTCCTCTCCATATAATGGACTTCTGTGGTACCCCTGAGTTTGAACTTCCAAAATGCAGTCTAAATGCAGCTTCAAAGGGCTCTGAATGATCCCAGCCGAGGAATAAGTGAAGGTCTGCGTGAACTGTTTTTTTTTTTTTTTTTCCGGTTCAGTACAGTTAGGGTATGTTGAAAAAGTTCTCATTTTCTCCTCCAACTTCAAAATTGTCCTACTTTGCAGTTTTACCTTTTCTTTAGGGTGTTTGACCTTCTGTGCATGTTTACTTTGTAAACACTGGGTCGGTACTTCTGTAACGATGTAGGGAACATAGAACTTTTGTCAACATACCCTAACTGTATTGAACCGGAAAAAACAGTCCATGCAGACCTAGACAAGATGAGTGTTTGAGGTTAAAAAAGATTATAAATTGTCAAATTTCTTTTTTAAAAATAACCAATCGTTTTGCTAGATAAGACCCTTGTTCCTCGGCTGGGATCATTTATAGCCCTTTGATGCTGCATTTAAACTACATTTTGGAAGTTCAAACTCAGGGGCACCATAGAAGTCCATTATATGGAGAGGAGTCCTGAAATGTTTTCCTCAAAAAAATTAATTTCTTTACGACTGAAGAAAGAAGAACCGTAGAAGATCCTTAACCCATCAGCAGAACCGGTATCTGCTTCTTTCTGCAAGGAGGAACAAGATGAGCACTGCCAGAGCCCTACAAAATGACCTCCAGTAGGCCACTGATGTAAATTTCTTTGTCCAAACAATCAGAAACAGACTTCATGAGGGTGGCTTGAGGGCCTGACGTCCTCTAGTGCTCACTGCCCTGCACCGTGGAGTTCGATTGGCGTTTGCTATGGAACACCAGAATTGGTAGGTCCACCACTGGCGCCCTGTGCTTTTCACAGATGAGAGCAGGTTCACCCTGAGCGTGAAAGGGTCTGGAGAAGCCATGGAGAACGTTATGCTGCCTGGAACATTGTTCAGCATGATGGGTCTGGTGGTGGGTCAGTGATTGTCTGGGGAGGAATATTCATGGAGGGGCACACAGACCTCTACAGGCTAGACCAGGGGTTCTCAACACTGCCCCGCGAGACCCATTTTTCTGCTTAGTTTAGCTCCAACCTTGATCAAACTAACCTGTCTGTAATTTTCTAGTGATTCTAAAGACCTTAACTTGTTCAGGTGTTTTGATTAGGGTTGGAGCCAGGCCAGTGTTGAGAACCTCTCGACTTGACAACGGCACCCCGACTGCCATTAGGTATCGGGATGAAATCCTTGGACCCATTGTCAGACCCTATGCTGGTGCAGTGGGTTCTGAGTTCCTCCTGGTGCACAACAATGCCAGGCCTTATGTGGTGAGAATATGCAGGCAGTTCCTGGGGGATGAAGAAATTCATACCATTAAATGGCCCCCACACTCGCCTGACCTAAATCAAATAGAACACCTCTGGGATATTTTTGGGGTGTCTTTAAATTCAGGGCTGTGTAGGTTGACAATTTTCATTTCCATCAAACGATGTGTCATCCTTTCCTTCCTAACACATTACCCAGCCCATATCAGTATAGATATCCAGCATGATATTTTTCCCCTACTGAGATCTTCAAAGTGTTCCTTTAATTTTTTTGAGCAGTGTATATTAATGTTCCTCTCAAAGTATAAAACTCGAACTGAACATTTTAAACTATTAAACTACTGCTAAAATGTACACCTTGTATTTCATCTAAATATCTTTATTAAATATTTATAAGCTATTTAAATGTAAAACTACCAGGTGTGTCCAGAACTTAATGAGAATGAAGTTCCTGCGCTCGAGAAGGGCTTCATGAAGGGAGAAGCTGGCCAAGGTTACTTGGGGTGGGGTGCCAGGTATACATTAGAACACTGATCAGTTGCATTCCAGCCCTGTCAAGAGTCATGACATTGTTTTTTTGTGACACCCTGTTCAAGTGTTTCATATTTAGAAAAATGCAAGCGAGTTGGAACAGCAGTATGTGGGTAAATTGGGTACAAGAGCATCAGAAACTTTGGAAATGGTGAGGAAGGCTCATGGAGAAGCTGCACTATTATCTGCATCACGACAAGACAAATTTGAGATGTTGTTGCTATACATAATATAGTCACAAAGCTGTGTTTGCACTTCTGCATTTATTGTACATTGTTGCCATTCTATAAAATAGATGTACTGGTAATAAATGACACATCATGGGACTTTTTGATACATTTTTCTTCATTTACAGACATCGTTTTATATATCGTGGGTGATTTTCTTGCAATATATCATTTGTCACAGAATCACTGGTGTTGTGATATATCATTATTGTGGGCAGACTATTGTGACAGTATCATATCACAAGTTAACCTGTGATTCCCACCCCTTATATGAACTAGCTGTTAAATATCAAACATGGAAATTTCATGTAAACATTTGGTTGATGTTCAAAACATCATTAGCAAATTAAATGTTACTTTTACACAGATCAAGAGAAGGTTACAAAAATATTCTGTTGCACTGAATGTTGAAGAGCACAGTGGCCTCCGTAATTCTTAAATGGAATAAGTTTAGAACAACAAGCAGTCTTCATAGGGCTGGTCGTCTGGCCCAATTGAGTAATCAGTTGAGAAAGGCCTTGGTAAGAGTGGTTACTAAGAACCTGACAGTTACTCTGGTTGAGCTCCAGAAGTAACTTAAAAATCCTGCAAGACTTCTAAAGAATTCTTAGACTCTGATAAACATTATTTTCTGGTCTGATGAACCTGAATTCCAAGGCATGATGTCTGGAGGAAACCAGGCTTTGCTCATCACCTGCACAATACCATCTCAACAACAAAGAACAGTAGTTGTAGCATCATGATTTGGTACTGAGGTACTGGTCTGTGTTGAACAGGGGTCACCAGACCCGGTTCTGGAGGGCTGGTGTCCCTGCAGAGTTTAGCTCCAACCCTAATCACACCTGAACCAGCAAATCAAGGTCTTACTAGGTATACGTGAAACTTCCAGGCAGGTGTTTTGAGGAAAGTTGGAGGTAAACTCTGCAGGACACCGGCCCTCCAGGAACAAGTGACCCCTGGTGTAGAAGAACAGTTTATCGGAACAAAATACAGATGTATGCTTAATGAAAACCTGCTCAAGCGCTCAGGACCTCAGACTAGGCCACATGTTCACCTGCCTTAGAGATGACTCTGAGAACATCCTTTAATTGCCCAGACAAAACTCAAACTCAAACCCAATCAACTGTCTGTGGAGAAAAAAATTCATACAAATGTTCAATGCTGTTCAACAACTGTTCTCATCCAACCCGATAGCTTGAGATGATCAACAAAGATGAATGGCAAAAAAATCCACAAGTCCAAAAAAGACTTGAGACTGTAATCCCTGCAGAAAAGTGGTTCCATAAAGTACTGAAGTTTTGCTTTGTCATAACAGGGTATGGAGTGTAGATTGGTGTAAAAGTTTAAGTTAATTTAAAGTAAATTAAAAGCATGTTAGCATAAGGCAAACAAAATGTAAAAACACACACAAGTCTGAATGCTTTCCGGATGCAGTGTAGACAGCTTTATGCCGTTTATTAATTTCAACACATTGTCCTTAATCAAGTAAATCAGCAAAAACTTTATACATTTTAAATCACAGGGCATCTACCAAAACTGCTTAATAATTTAATTTATAGCCAAAAAGATGGATGGGTGTGGCCACGTACATTCATATGAACATGACAAAAGATAAAAAGCTTCAAGTTAAAGTTTAAAGAGGAGAAGAATGCAAATTAACTATCTGATCCTTGTTATCTGAACAAGGCCAAATCACTTGTGATTCCTGTAAGAACATGGAGTATCTGAATTTGGGGCACATTCAGAGCCATTTAAAACTCTGTCCACAAAAAGAACAAGCGAAGGGTCTCCTGTATGCGTGATTTTCCATATGTATCTGAAAATTTTTTTTTTGGTGACATTTAATATAATTAAATTTGCTTAATCCAGAATAAACACGCAGGCGATTTTTGAAATTGCTCCTTTTGGTAAACCTCTTTTCACACTTGTAATTTTGTAATTTCTCTCCATAAGGAATTTGCAAACTTTTCATGTCTCTATAATATGTGAACAACTTTCACACTTCAGAAGACACTTGAAGACTCTCTCCACTGTGAATCCTCATGTGGTCATTAAAGGCTCCTCTAAATCTAAAACTCTTTCCACACAGACCACATACAAATGGTTTCTCTCCAGTGTGAATTCTAATGTGGGCATTAAGACTTCCTTTTTCAGTAAAACTCTTTCCACACTGTTGGCAGGTGTGAGGTTTCTCTCCAGTGTGAACTCTCATGTGGACTGTCAGGTTTACTTTCCGACTGAAACTTTTTCCACACTGTTGGCATTTAAATGGGTTTTCTCCAGTATGAATCCTCATGTGATTAATAAGGTGCGCTTTTTGACTGATTTTCTTTCCACAGTGCTGGCAAGTAAACAGCTTCTCTCCTGTGTGAACTCTCATGTGCCTTTTAAGGCTTGCTTGTCGACTGAAACTATTTCCACATTGTTGGCACATGTAAGGTTTCTCTCCTGTGTGAACTCTCATGTGGATTTTAAGGCTTGCCTGTCGATTGAAACTATTTCCACACTGTTGGCACATGTAAGGCTTTTCTCCTGTGTGAACTCTCATGTGGACCTTAAGACTTCCTTTTTGAGTATAACTCTTTCCACACTGTTGGCAGGTGAAAGGACTTTTAGTTCCAGTTTTTTGTGACAAAGTATTTTCAGTCTGTGAGCAACTGAAAGATTTTCTCCAGTTGTATAAGCATGTTTTTTCATAGCAATCTTCATGTTGTTCTTCTTTCAGTTCTTGATTCTCCTCCTTCAGCACCACTGGGTCTAAGGTGAATAAGACAAATAACCCCAGTTTAAATGGCACAAAGCAACAATTATAAAACATTTTGACATGTAAAGCATCAAAACTAACCAATTCTAGCTCATACATGCATTAAATTGTCCTACAAAGTTTTTCGCAGACAGTTTTATGGAAATTGCTGACTAATGCCTGAAACTGGCAAAGCAGTTCTTATTCAGGTCAGTAACAAATGCATAGTGTGTGTTAAAGACACAATCTGCGAGAAGCACTGATTCCTGTGAGATATTTGGCATGCTACTTTGGTCTTGTGATGAACCCCTGGTTTCACAGACAAGGCTTAAGCCTAGTCCCAGACTAAAATGAAAGTCTGAGCTGTTTCAACTGAAAGAAACTTGCACTGACTGATCTTAAAATACATTGATGCCTTTGTTTTGTCTCAAGATGGACACAATTAATGTGTGTTTTTTTTTTTTTTAAGGCACGTTTATAAATTACTTAAATGTCCTAATTGAACTATAGCCTAATCCTGGCTTAGTCTAAGACTTATCTGCGATACCAGCTCTAAATTTTGCCCCTCACAACAACAGACTTGGGAGGGAGTAACATTTACACACAAGAATTTAAATTACCTAAATGCTGGTTTATACTCGCTGTGTCCACATGAGCTTTATTACATAGGTTGTTCAAGTCTTTTGAAGTAGAGCGTGTTTCTTTTTATTGTATATAAAGTTACTGGGCATTACATAATCCTTTGATTTCTTTGTAGAGTAAGTTTGAATTGATCCACAACTTGATCAGTTTATACATAATGAAAGTCATTTATCCAGCAACTTTATGCTCAAACAACTACTTCTTATCGCTTCTTCTTGATGTCATGAAACAATTGTTTTTATTTTATGAGCCAATTCATTTTTTCATTATCACGTTAATGGCAAAAAAAGCCTATCTACATAACTGGTATGTTATGATCATTTATATCAGTAGTTCCCAACCCTGTTCCTGGAGCCCAACACTGTTTCAGTATGTCTAACTAATCAAACACCTAGATCATATGCTAGAGGTGGACATTTTAATAAGGATCAAATGAGTGAGTTCAGCTTTGACAGTAAAAACTGACCTGTTTGTTCCTCAGAATCTTCAAGTTTGACTGTGAATGTTTCTTCAATCTTCACGTCTTCACTCTCCTCTTTAATATATGCCATCTTTATAATAGTGTGTCACATGGATCTCAGTAGATTCACCAGGAGTTTTTCTGTGTGTTTGGACACTTTGTCCTGTTCAACATTAAGAGAAAAAACAAAACAAAAACACAAAACTAAATCTCTGGGTGCGTCTCAGTCAGCTCCCTAGTTCAGTAGTCAGCACACTGGTAGAGAAGTCAGTCAGAGTGAGTTAACAGCCTGTCAAATCACCTGATTTGAACAAAAATAAACAACAAAACAATACAAACTGATGAAAGAAAACACATTATACAGCCATTTAATGCTTTGATACGATTTCCATTCGGCATTTATTAATTTTTGTAGATTAAGATTAATAGATTCCACTTTCATTAAAACATTGGTTTGTAAAAGTCATTACACATTTGTGTCTGTTGTTGCATTTACACGGTTTTGAGCAGCAGGTGTCGTCAGCGCGCAGCGATTCGAGCGATTCAAAACAGTGAATTGTTTAGGGATGTAACTGATTCGACGGAGTCGAAAAAGCTCTCATCATTAATTGCCGGTGACTGTTTGTATTTATAATGAACTGACTCACGATATTGGGAAAGAAATGAGACGCACCTTTTCTGTTACTCACACAAAATAAACGAGAAAATTAATGTTACATGTAATAATCATTTAGACATTTTACATTGTTTATGAAATCCTAAAATCCTTATACACTTTAAATTATTATAAACACACCTTTCTTCAGCCAAATCACAGATGCAGGAGTATGGCGCTGCCTTATGACGTCATATCACCACACCAAAATAAAAGTCGTGCTACCTAGTCGTACAGAAAACACATTTAAATGATGTGGTAAATTATTAAGTCAAGGGATGAATTGCAAATTCCCAGAGCAATTAATACAACTCCATAGTATAATCGTAGATACAGTGAAAAATAATAAGTCTGTCTTCTATCATGTTTGGATGGAAAGGATAATATGGTCTGTCTTATGTGGTCTATTGATCATATTGATTTCAGTGGTAATATTCTGTCATATAAGGAATTTTGTTTATAATAGTTTTTTTTATATAATACTTTTTAGCATAAAAGAATATGGTTCATTGATTAAAATTACAAATAGTGATTTATATAAATGATATTAAATAAAATTTATATAATTCTTCCAAGATTTTATACATTAAGGCAAATTTATTCCTCTTTCTATATACCCAAACTGACAAATGGAGATACATATTAGTTCAATAATATTCATGAAACATAAGAATAAAAGATACTGAGATTATTTATTAAATTTCATATTTTATATTATTTAGATTCATATGATCGCACAGTAAGTTATGTAAAAGCAACAGTCGGGACATTTCTGAATTTCATTGTGTACCTTCAGGTGATGTTTGTCGTTCTTTGGCCAAGCTGTTTTGTGCAGATTTGTTTCTCTGCACCACTCCCAGTCTTACCATCATGCTCTTTAAAAAACCAAAAAAAAAAACTGAAAAAAAAGTAGCCTATAACTTATGTCTTTGAATCTTGAATTATTTAACCAGAGCTGTCCTTGTGCAGAGTTTAGCTGTAACGTAATTAAACACACCTGAATATGCTAATCAATCTCTTCAGGATCATTAAAAAATTATAGATAGGTGAGTTTGATCAGGGTTGGAGCTAAACTCTGTAGTGCAGGGGTGTCAAACTCAGTTCCTGGAGGGCCGCAGCCCTGCAGAGTTTTGTTCCAACCTTGCTCCAACACACATACTATGCAGTTTTCAATTAAGCCTGAAGGATTTGATTAGTTGGATCAGGTGTGTTTAGTTAGGACTGCATCTAAACTCTGCAGGGCTGTGGCCCTCCAGAACTGGAGTCTGACACCCCTGCTGTAGTGCATTGTCCCCCTAGAGCAAAGGTTGAGGAACCCTGGTCAAAAATAACTAAAATCACGCCTCTCAGTCATCATGCATCGGTAGCAACTAAAATATCATTGCGCATTCTCAGCAAAGTAGTCCTATGAATAAACATACAGACCATATTTCTGAAAATTTTCAATCAGGTTTTATTTAGAAAGGACTGTGCAAAGGAATCTTTTATCTATAGTTAAGTGCGTGCTAGTCCACTACGGAACTCCCGTAAGAAATGCGACAGGAGACAGATGATTGTTCAACTGTTTATCTCTTCAATATGTGTACTTTCCATTGTCCAGCGTTGTACAGTCATTAAGATAACACAGGTGGCAAAATGTGGTTTAATTCTGAAATAAACAAATAAGATATCAGAATCTGTCAGTACACAGTAAACACAAACATTCACCTCAGTATAAATCTTCTCTAAACGTTAATATTAAATACAACACGTTTAACATTTCCACTTGAATCACACGTGCGTCACTTCTCCACATTCTATATGAACTGAACTACAGTATGGACTGATGACAACAATCAGAAATGCAGCGGCAACATTATCACAATATAACAGATAAAGAAAGATTAATTAGCCTACATTCATGCACGCAGATTTACCGCTTATGGAAGATAGCGACAGAGAATGAAACTGAAAGTAAACTGGAACCGCGCTGGTGGAACTGCCGTCAGAGCTCTGTCCAAGCACGACTAGGTCACATGCACGTTAACAAGACTACCCTTACAAAACGAATAAGGAATTTAGTGTACTTGGCCCAACACAACCCTTTCTAGTACCATGGAGATTAAAACACACGGGGATTACTAAAAAAGAATTATTTTGGTCAAAATTAAATCGTAGCCTTAGAAAATCAGTAGAAAGGTAAACGCCATTTAAATTTTAAAATGAATATATTTTTCTTTAGGAGTGTGTGGATACAAATGTGAAATGGTAAGTGTCACCTTTTGTCTTTATTGGCTGTTGATGCTTCTGCTCATTTCTTTAATTGGTGTCTGTGTTCCTGCCAGTCAATACCTGAGCTAAATGTGAATGCAGCAGCTAAAGATGAGACTTTCCCTTATCTCTCTGATAATTAGCGTTATAGTTAAGCTGATTGGATTAGAGTTGCTGAAAATCTTGGCAAATTCCTGTAACTGCTTACATCCTTTGCATATTTATAGTCTAATGACGGCCTCCTGAAATCTGTATAAAACTACGGGGATTCACATTTACAAGAAATTATATTAACCATTTTAATTAAAGGTTTTCATTCAGACTGTCCAAATCAAGTGTTTTAAACTCAGTGAAAATTAATTCTTTACAGTCATGGATCTTTCATGAAATCCACTTTAACCAAGCAAAGCTGAAATTTGATTTATTTTTTTTATATTCTGGGGAGAAACTGAGATGGAATAAGATGAATACATTGAAACAAATTTATTGTTTCAGTTTATAAACTAAATAGTTAAATCTCTATGCAAACACAAATTCAATTTTGATCTACAATTCTTTATTAATTTGTAATATTCGTAAGTTCTTCCCTCTCCTGTAATTTCAATATCAAGATATCGGAGTTTATTCTTGATTCAGAAAATCACATGCTCTGTAATTTATCATGAATTGAAAGCACTTCACAGTTTCTTACATTTAGATATAAGAGTACATGTACAGCTTAATGGATTTGATAGCTTTGGGGTTTTGACAGCTCTGCAGTTCCTAGTATACCTTATTTATAGTTGTTTTCTGGTGTAAAATTCAATGCGTTAGTGAACAAGACTTTTATTTTGTTTGTGGAAAATGTTGTCACAAGGCGGAGCCGCGGCGCTCCTGCGTCTGTGATTCAGCTTAAGAAAGGTGTGTATTTTTAACCATTTAAAGTGTTTAAATCAACACAACTTCTTTAGAGAATGTTATATAAAATTGTGAAATTAATAATTACCGAATAAAACGCTGAAATGTTTTATCCAGTGATATTAAGGTTATTTTGTGAGTTAAGCGCATCCGCACATGAGCAACAGAAAGGGTGCGTCTTATTTCGCTGCCTATATGGTGAATCAGTTTATGAACAACAATTCAGTCACTTAGAAGTAGTGGTGGAGAAACGGAGCTTTACAAAACTCCAGCAGCGTTCAAAGGCTGCGTCTTCCGGAGGTCGCATTACCAGGTTGGATACGTCATTGTTTCTGGTTATGGTCTAATTTAAGAAAAGTAACCATACTAAAATTAATGCTATTCCTTGTGAGGTGTAAAATACTGTAGTTACTTTTCAATTTAACGGTAACTTTTCTTAAATGAGACTAACCCTGAGTCAACTGAGTCGATTGATTTGCAAAATGATTCACTGCTTTTGAGCAGCAGGTGACGTTCAAAACCGCGTAAATGCAAGGAGATCAACAAACACAAACATGTGTAATGACAACATTTACAAATCAACCGCAAATGTTCTCATCAAAGTGTAATATAATTAAATATAACATACAAATCAGTAAATATCAAATATAAATATAACAGTTACATAAAAATGTGAACCTTCTATATATTTGGTTTCTTTTCATTATTTGAGGGCTAGTTTATGTAATCTCTCTCCCTTACTAGGTTGCTGACTACTGACACAGGTAGCTGATTAAGATGCACCCAGAGATTGCATTTATATTTCTTTCTATTACTTATTCTCATCTTTAACAGGACAAAGAACAGAAAAACTCCTGGTGAAGCAACTGAGATCCATGTGACACACTATTATAAAGATGGCTTTTGTTAAAGAGGAGAGTGAAGACTTGAGGATTGAAGAAGTATTCAGAGTCAAACATGAAGATACTGAGAAACAAACAGGTTGGTTTTCGTTCTCAGCTCACTCGGTTGATCTTTATTAAAATGTCCAGCTCTACAGGAATAAATGAAGAATTTCTTGAAGAATGTCATGAGTGTCCTAATTAAAGTGGTTTATATGACATGTAATGGGTCACTTCATGTGGACAGTAGGCTTTTTTAGTGTGGCATATGTTGTCCCGCAAATAACTGCAGTTAACAGGGGTGCACAGAAGTTTTTCAGCCTGGTCCTCCTAAGAGCACCTTGAGATTTAGTTTGGTCCTCACACTGCACGTGTGACCCATGAAATATAACTAAAAAAATAATTTGATAATAGTGATAACAATATTGTTGCACTTTATTATTATTTCTTTTTTAAATAAAATTAAACAAAAAAATAAATGTGATAATTGTTATATTTCAAATAAAAAGAGAGTACTAAATAAAAATTTAATTATTTACTTCATTGCCAGAAAGTGAAACCAATACCAGCACAAGGCTAAAAAGCAACCTAATGTTTTAATGTAACTGAATTTGTATTTAACATAATAATTTAATAGAAACATTGTAACTAAATAAAATGTTAACATTTTTTAGTTATTCACAAAGCAGCTACAGAAAACGATCAAAGAACATTTAGGTCTGGTTTCACAGACAGGGCTTAGACTAAACCAGGATTAGGCCATAGTTCAATTAGGACATTTAAAGGAACACTCCACTTTTTTTGCTAATAGCTTAGCATAGATCATTGAATCAGATTAGACCGTTAGATTGAGTGAGATGCTAACTAATCTAATTTGATTCTATTATCTATGCTAAGCTATTAGCAAAAAAAGTGGAGTCTTCCTTTAAGTATTTTTTTTTCTTCTCATTTAAGCCTTGTCTGTGAAACCAGGGGCTGCATAACCAAAGAATATAACTTCAGTCTAGCACAAGTATTATAATCAGTGTAGCTATCTACACTGTATAATGAATAAATCTTCATACCCCTTTTACACTGCACAAGTCTGAAGTGTGTTACGGCTCTGACACACCCACCAGAGCTGATCGTGACCACTCTAGTCAATGCTTGTGTTTATACCAGCAGTGCCGTGACACATTTCTGAGGCATCCCAGAAGTGGCTCTCTGCGCTGCATCGCTAAAGATAGGGGCCTAGTCTATTTTTGACGGATAATAATAATAGCCTAATAATTGTCTTGCTTGAAACATGCTTTTGATGGCAGAAATTGAGATTCTGAGATAACAGGCAACTGCTCCTTCAGTATTTTAGTTAGTATGGGATCTAGCAAAAATGTTGCTGGCTCTGATTTTGATGCTTTCAGGTTAGTTTTGATGTCTGTTGCTTTGTACCATTGAGCTGGTGTTAATTTGTATTTGTCTTTTTCACTTTAGACATGACGGCACTCAAGAGTCGAGAAACGAAAGCAGAAGAAAAATCCACAAAGACAGAAAAGACTTCGTCAGATAACAGTATTCAAGAATGCCTTGAGCCTTACATATGTGGACAGTGTGGAAAAAGTTTCAGATGTAAAAGACATATTTATCAGCATGTGAAAATTCACTCGAAAAAGATAGTATGTCATCAGTGCAAAACAACTTTCCCAGACAGGAAACAGCTTAAGGATCATGTCAAAACTCACATCGGAAAAAAGCCTTACATGTGCATTTACTGTGGAAAGAGTTGCTTAAAAGAAGTACACCTCACGGTTCACTTGAGAGTTCACACCAGAGAGAAGCCTTTCACCTGCGAACAGTGTGGAAAGAGATTCGCTCAAAAAACGAACATTAAAGTCCACATGAGAACTCACACTGGAGAGAGACCTTTTGTGTGCACTCAGTGTGGAAAGAGTTTTACACGTAAAGAAACCCTTAATGACCACGAGAGAGTTCACACTGGAGAGAAGCCTTTCACCTGCACTCATTGTGGAAAGAGTTTTGCTAAAAACCAAAACCTTACAGTCCACATGAGACTTCACACTGGAGAGAGACCTTACAAATGTCTTTGGTGTGAGGAGAGTTTCATCTATCGAAGAGACCTGAACGATCATTTGCGAACTCATTCTAGAAGGCAACTGCAGAGTTCCTCAACATAGTAGGAGTTACAGAATAGTGATTTTAGAAATAACCTGCATATTCACTTTTGAAGTGTAATTTAAAATCATCACACTTGAATTATATGCTATAGTTTTGAATACTTCATAGACTTTTTTGTTGTTGTTGTTAAACATATTTCTGTTGTTGCTAGTAATAAAATCCGTTAATTTCATCTTTACAATAATACCAACATGTAGTGTGAAAATTTAATTAGAATAGTGGCAGCAGCCTTTCACATCCTGCACAGAAGTTACAACTTAAAGGAACACTCCACTTTTTTTGCTAATAGCTTAGCATAGATCATTGAATCAGATTAGACCATTAGCATCTATGCTAAGCTATTAGCAAATAAAGTGGAGTGTTCCTTTAACATGGGCATCAGTTAAACAGGCAAAAACTTTGCCACCTTGGACATTCTTCTGGCTCTGCCAGTTGGTCTTCAAGAGGTGAAGAAACCTAGGTGCCAGTCCAAAAGTTTATTCAGTACTGGTAGTTTTATACTGATTGACATCTCATTTCACCTCTTGTTGAAAGAACATTTTTATCCCAGGGTCGAAATCACATAAGCAACGTCTGAAGCATGTGTCTTACACACGGCAATCTTATTGGACAACGACAGTCCATGATTTGTGCGTCAACGCTTGTGCATCTGTAGGCGTATTTGTCATCAACTTCTTTGTCTGAAGGAAACATTTGCAACATTTTTTTCCTACATATCTTCTATTAACTGAAGTGTATCCCCATTGTTTTCTTTTTCTTAAAAAGTCATAAAAGGGTTCCAAGCATCTTCAAAAGCAGGGTTTCCGCGGGTCTTAAAAAGTCTTAAATCGCTTTCCCGTCAATTAAGGCCTTGAAAAGGTCTTAAGTCAGAACAGAAAGTCTTAAATTCATATGATCATGGCATTAATTTTCGTGACGGATTGTTTCCTCATGTGTTTCATTTTAAAATGAAGCGAAAGCGTAATTTCTCTGCTACATAGTTTAGGTCGCTTACATTGAACTGTACGCGGTAGATGGCGGTATGAGCCGGTTCATCTGTCAGTCACACTGTCATTTAAATTTTTTTTATAGTAATAAAAATCCTTTAGTTTAGTTAGTGAACAGACAATACAATTAATACTGAACGCGGCTGCTCAATTAAGTGTGCCGAACGACAGTCGCATCACAGATCAGATATTATTTATTACGTAGAGTGAGTCGAGCTGACTGACAAGAAGAGAGAGGTCAGAAAGACAAGACTATGGCGGAAGAGTTTCAAAACGAAATGCAAAAGCGGCTGTTTTAAAAATATTTTGGATTTTGAAAAGCCTTTTCACTTATGCCATTTATCTAAGGTGATAGTGGACGTTTCATTTTTATTTGGTTCCACCGTGTTTACTGATTTTTATTTATTTAAACTGTATGTGTTTATTTATTTATTTATTTATTTATATTAAGCGTGCAAGGTGTATGCCGTGCTTCCAAGCTTTCTTGTTCGTTTTGCTATAAACGTTCTGCGTTTCTTATTTATTTGGTTACACAGTGTTTTTCATTTTTGTGTACCTATTTAAACTTTGTGTAAAGTTATTATTTTATATTAGGCATATACCATGGTATATCATTATTCGTTTTGTTAATAAAAGTTCGTTACGTTATGTTAATGCCGCTAATTTAAAAGTGAAAGTAAAATGCGCAGTTGCTCAAAAGGAAAAAAAAAAAAAAAAAACTTCCGTTCTTTGTAATATTAACATAAACATATACATATACATACATATACACACATATAGTAGGTTAAGCACACGTAACGCGCCACTCCTCCCATATTCGCGCCCGCGCCCGCGCCCGCCCTCACCTGGAGTAGCCTCATGTTTGCGTCTGACTGCAATCATAATAAGCGGTCCAGCGCCGAGAAAAGAAAACGAAAAAAAAGGCAAGATGACGCCCGTGTATCACTTTCAGGTGCGTTCATAATCCTGAGAAACTTTTTTGGCTGTTAACGTTAATAACATGTTTTAATGTCGGTAATAATTTTACCACCACCAACGCACCTGCTTTACTAGTTTCCATGGCTTAAAATGCATTAACCGATATAAAAACAATAAGGCAATAATGATCGGTTAATTAAAAATAATCATATAAATAATTCATTAAATAACACTGTTAAAATACATAATGTGGGCTAATATGAAAGAAACTATTTATGTACATTACAAAGGGCGCCAATAATTGTTGTTGTTACACTTACAGGACGAACAAATCCTTGTTTAATAGTGACCAAATATTTAATTCAAATAACCACTTAATCTTGTGATAGAAATGCTACAGCCTCTATAGTTTCTTCAACAAAAACATGTGGACATCACAACCCTTGCCAAAATTAACCATGGTTTTATCATAGTAAAACTGCTTAATTTTCTTTTGTGTGTTTTCTGGATGCTTGAGACAATAAAATCAATTAGACAACTATATTAGGCCTAATAAAATCATAGTCATAGGTAACTGTCTAGATCTACAACTGAAATTGTAATTAAATTGTATTATTTATAAATTAATTCATTTACTTTTATATTTCATTAAAGTTCTATTTTGACCCTGTATAATAGGTGTGTTTTTGTTTTTTTTGTTTTTTTTTTTTACTTCCATAATGAGGGAGGGGGCATAACAATACAATTCTGCTTAGGGCACCCATTTGGCCAGCAGCTGCCCTGTTTACAAGCTACTTAAAACTGAAGGAAAGCGAGGAAAAGAGGGAAAACTCAAAGGAACTAATAGCAAACAATTGCTAGACACTGAATTGCTGTCAATTTGAAAGTGAAAGTAAAACTCGAACTATACTTAGAGAACATATTAACGTATTGTCTTCCCTTCGATTATTATTATTATTATTATTATTTTTCCTTAAATTTTCTTTAGTTGGTCTTAAAAAGGTCTTAAAAAAGTTTTAAATTTAGCCTCATAAAACCTGCAGAAACCCTGAAAAGCCTTACATCTGCCTTTCATATTATACATTATTTTCTTCAATGACATATTCATTGCTATTTCCTTAACCCACCTCTCTATACTTGGTGCCTCCAACTTTTTCCAATGAAAGCGTTTTCCAAAGCGTTATAAGACGTTGGATATCTAGTTATGGCGGGAGGACGCGCCTTCCGGGAGGGGAGAGTACTGTCGTGATAATTGACTTTTTGTTCGTTTTCATCAGTTTCCTTTGCTCTTAGTTTGTCTGTTCAGTCCTAGATTTTCAGTATGGTTAATTTAGTTATTTCAGTCACCTCAGTGACATCGTTAGTTATCTTAGTTCCCTCTTCAGTCTTGTGTATAAATACTCCCTGTTTTGGTCAGTTTATGCTCTCCTGTTCTGTCTCGCCGCATGTTTGTAAGTAAAGACTGTTATTTGCATATTCCACGCCTTTTGGAGTTATCTATGGCACCCGGACCGTGACATCTTCCACTTTTGGGGTTATTTTGATACCCAAATATGTAAAGATACAGGATGTTGTAAACATGTTAACGTTACTTTTAGGATTTTTTTCTTTCTTCCTCATCATGATAGATGACTTATTAATCCGATATCTGATATAATAAATATATTGAGGTATATCTTTAAAAACAATATAACATCATCTGCAAAAAGCCCTATTTTATGTTCACAACTGGAAATTGTTATACCTTCAGTATCTCTATCTTCTGATTGCAATTGCAATTGCAAATGGTTCAATGAATAAAAGAAAAAGCAGAGGAGAAAGAGGAGAGCCCTGTCTACATTCTCTAGAAACGTTCAAGGAGAAGTTCACTTCCAGAACAAAAATTTACAGATAATTTACTCACCTGCTTCTCATCCAAGATGTTCACGTTTTTCTTTCTTCAGTTGTAAAGAAATGTATGTTTTTTGATGAAGACATTTTCAGGATTTTTCTCCATATAGTGGACTTCAGTGGTGCTCGTGAGTTTGAATGCAGCTTTAAAGGGCTCTAAATGATCCCAGCCGAGGAAGGAGGATCTTTTCTAGCAGAATGATTGGTTATTTCCTAAAAGAAATTAAAATTTATATTCTTTTTAACCTCAAATGCTCATCTTGTCTAGCTCTGCGTGTACTCTGTGTATTCCGGTTCAATACAATTAGAGTATGTTGAAAAACTCCCATCTCATTTTCTCCTCCTACTTAAAAATCGCCCTACATCACAGCAGAAGTACCAACCCAGTGTTTACAAAGTGAACATGCAAAGAAGATCAAATGCCCTTTACAAAAAAGGTAAAACAGCGATGTAGGATGATTTTGAAGTTGGAGAAGTAAATGCGATAGGAGGTTTTCGGCATACCCTAACTGTCTTGATTCAGAATACATGTCATTTGAGCTACAGTAGTTCGTCTGTTGGATCGGACTACACGGGCCAGCCTTTGCTCCCTTGTGCATCAATGATCCTTGGCCGCCCATGACCCTGTGACCCATGGCCAGACCAGGAACGACACACAAGAGCTGCAGGTTTGGAGATGCTCTGACCCAGTCTTCTAACCATCACAATTTGGCACTTGCCAAACTCGCTTGAATCCTTAGGCTCAACTTTAAGGATAAACGATGCGTTTATATATCACCCTCTGAAGGGCACTTCAGATTGAGAATAATCGTGGCCACCAGATTGAAGGGAAGTTACAAACCGAAGTGTTCAAAACTGGCCACTTCAAAGGGCCCTTTGGAATGAAGGATTTCGAAGGGTACAACTAATGCACACTTCGGGCCACCATAATACTTTGCACAGGGAAGCTGTTTGGCGTTACAGAATGGGTACAACAGGAGTGCATTTTCTTATTACCTATCTATGACTGCCATGAGCATCTGCTTTTTCTGTTTTTACAGGAATGATGATGCAGTGACAATCATCTCTGTCCACAAATGGACAGATTATATGTATTTTACAGAGCTTCAATTAATAAAATGATTTACATGCCATACCATTCTTGTGGATTTACGTTATTACACAATAATGCACGTTTAAAAATATTACAACACAATTTAGTTTCATCTTTATAAGACACAAAGTATAATTTCACATTTATTATTAATAATGTTATTTTCATGTTTATTGCTTATGATACATAAATTCCTGCTCAAAATAAAATCAATAGAACCCATTACAAACCTTATGATTATTAAGAGCATGTAATTCCAGTTATCAGGCATTTTAAACTAAAATTAACTTCAAATATCCACATTATTAATATTATGAAAAAACACTGATGCATATATCAAATATATACTGAGGCATGTGTGAACTCTGCTTTATGAACTACAAATTTAACACATCATTATTATTACATTTTAACCTGATTTAAATCTGGTATATTAATGTTTTGGTGCAGAAACTATTTAATTTTTGCCTTTCATTAGTAGTTAATACTTTCAGCACATAATTTGTCATCATGTATTTAAATATGTATTTCATTCAGAATTCAACTCTGAAGTCCTGTGAATGTACATGTGATTTTGACCGATACTTTTATTTTGGTCTGGTGATGTGACGTCGTAAGTCTGGGCCGCGCTCCTGCATCTGTTGTGATTCGGCTGAAGAAAGGTTTGTGTTTTTAGGCATTTAAGTCGATACAAAACGTTAAGGCAATTGCATAGCTTTTACAAGCGATGTAAAATAGACTAATTATTACTGAATGTAATATTGTAATGGTTTACCTAACATTTATGAACGTCATTTTGTGTGAGTAATGGGCATCTGCACACGAGTAGCAGAAACGGTGCGTCTCCTTTTGCTCCTATATTGTGCATCACTCCATCGTAAACACGAATTCAGTCACTGACAAGTCGTGATGCAGAAACGGAGCTTTTCGAAACTACGAGTCAATAGAATCATTTATTTCGATTCCCTGTTTCGAAGCACTCAAATCACCACGCAATGACGACACCTGCTGCTCAAAACAGTGTAAATGCAACGAGAACAACAAATCAACTGCAAATGTTATAATTAACTGTAATATTAAATGTGATCTACAAACCAAGCAATGCTAAATATAAATCATAAACAACAAAATGTATGTATAATTTGTAGTGCTAAGTTTTTTTTTTTTTGTTTCTTCTTTTTTTAATCAGTTAATTTAGTCCATTATTTATCCCTCTGACAGACTCCGACTACTGTACTAGGGAGCTGATTGTGTTGGACCCAGATCAAGTTTGCACTAAGAATAATATACTCTTTGTTAATTATCTGAAACAGGACAAAGTGTCCAAACACACAGAAAAACTCCTGGTAAAGCAACTAAGATCCAAGTGACACACTATTATAAAGATGGCGTTTATTAAAGAGGAGAGCGAAGACAAGAAGACTGAAGAAGCATTCAGAGTCAAGCATGAAGATACTGAGGAACAAACAGGTTGGTTTTTATTCTTAAAGCTGAACTCACTCATTAGATCCTTATTAAAATGTCCAGCTCTACAGAAATGAATTACATTTTTGAAGAAGGTCATATGAGTGTTGTAATTAAAAGTGGCTCTTCATTGAAAAAATAAGAAAAACTTTACTTTTACTGATGTACACATCTAGTAAAAACATTTTAAATAAAGAAAGTCATGAAATATGAGCTTTAAATTTGACATTTGTTGTATATAAGTGATTTTTCCGCCTCGTTCTAAGAAGTGCTCACTGTATTGGTGTCATTGTAAAAACAACCTTTTCAAAACTTCCAGGCAGATAAAAATTTGGAAGTTAACAATATCCAGAGCTTCAAAAAAACAGTCTGCTAGCAATATAAAACATTTCTCCAGCTTACTGCATGACGTCTACATTTGTTCTTCCTTTAAAGATCAGAACAAAGAACATGGGCAGTAAGTTTGTAACAAACTGCTGTATAATAGATGGTTTACATCAAACTGTTTGTGAGACAAACAGGTCAACTCAAAGCTAACCGTAGAAAAGGGAAAGAACCAAATCCCTGGCACGTAACACAGCATCACTTGCAAATGTATCATCAAAAGTTGATCTAGGATGAGTGTTTCTTCTCCTGAACTCCAGGTAGCAGCACACGTGTGGAATCCTCTTCACGTTGAGACCCAAAACATAAATGTGAGGAACAGACTCTCCATGGATCTTGAATCAGACAGTAATAATGTGAGCAGAATGGAAAGCCAAGATTAATGGTCAAAAAGATGATGCCTATGAGTATCACAAGTAAAATCATAGGTTTATAGGTGTGTTTGTGAATTATAATTCGTGACTCAAATGTTAATATCAGCAATTTCTCTGTAAAATGTATCAATTTCTCATTATAGAAATCATGTCTAAATTAATATTCTGCGAAAGTGGGAAAGTTATGTGACTAAAAGACAACATGTTAATGTATGTGTGGTGAAGAGAAACACCCCTAAGCTAAAGCAACGTCTAATTGGTCAAAGCCCATTTAGGGATGTGTCTGACAGTGAGTTTAAAAAATCATGACATTAAACATTCTGCTGCTTTTTTCAATTTTTGAGCGTTCTTTCAGTGTGCTTGCAGGCTTACTGCTTGCTTGCCACCTATCTACATCATGAAGAGACACGCCAACTAGTCTTGTCTTTTTTTTTTTTTATTTGTTTCTTTTCCATTTAGAGCAGGGGTGCCCAACCCTGTTCCTGGAGATCTTCCTTCCTGCAGAGTTTAGCTCCAACCCTGATCAAACACACCTGTCTGTAAATATCAAGTGCTCCTTCAGATCCTAATTAGCTGGTTTTGGTGTCTTTGATCAGGGTTGGAGCTGAACTCTGCAGGATGGTAGATCTCCAGAAACAGGGTTGAGCACCCCTGATTTATTTCTCATTTTCTGTTTTTCCTCAAAGTTGTGTCTCTGTTACAGAGCTGACAGTTACAGACATTCAATTAATCGTTGGCTGATTCATTTGATCAGCTGTAAAACAGTGATTCTGTCACAATTCCCTTTAAAAATATAATAATTAATTCCACCAAGCTAAATGTGTGTGTTCCCCTTACAACACAGTAAATTGCAGTACATGGTAAATGGCAAAGAAATTCCCAGAATGCATTGTTTTTTTTTACAGTATGGAAAACAATGTGAGGTTTACATGCATTTCTTTTTTTCCACTATAGACCCAACACCACTGAAAGAGGAGAGTCAAGAACTGAATGAAATGGAAGAGAATGGTCAGTATGAGAAACTTCATGATCTCATAAATGGAAAAAAATCCACAAAAGCTGAAAAGTCTTCATCACGAAAAAGAGCCCAGAAGACCAAATCTAACACTTGCCATCAGTGTGGAAAGAGTTTCCGTGAAAAAAGAATCCTTGAAGACCACATGAGAATTCACACTGGAGAAAGGCCTTTCAGTTGTCCTCAATGTGGAAAGAGTTTCAGTCAAACAGGGAACCTTGTAAGACACATGAGAATCCACACTGGGGATAAACCCTACATATGCCTACAGTGTGGAAAGAGTTTCAAAGATGCAGGGAGTCTTATAAGCCATATGAGAATCCACACTGGAGAGAAGCCTTTCACTTGTCAACAGTGTGGAAAAAGTTTCACTCAGTCAGGGAACCTTATGAGCCACATGAGAGTCCACACTGGGGATAAACCCTATGC
This sequence comes from Cirrhinus mrigala, assembly GCA_036247105.1. Lineage (NCBI taxonomy): Eukaryota > Metazoa > Chordata > Actinopteri > Cypriniformes > Cyprinidae > Cirrhinus > Cirrhinus mrigala. Next base: position 13,892,480 of record CM070010.1, on the reverse strand, counting down.
ATGCCAACAGTGTGGAAGGTGTTTCACTAAAAAGTCGAACATTAAAAAACACATGAGAATTCATACTGGAGAAAACCTTCACAAGTGTGATCAGTGTGGGAAAAGTTTCACCCATAAAGCAAGCTTCAAGAGACACATGAGAGTACACACTGGAGAAAATCGTCATACCTGCAAACTGTGTGGGAAGAGCTTTACACGAAAAGCATCTATTAAGATTCACATGGTCATACACACTGGAGAGAAACTGTTCACGTGTGATCAGTGTGGAAAGCGTTTTGGACGTAGAGCAAACCTTAATAAGCATTTGAGGATTCACGTCAAGAAAGAACTCTTTTAGATGTTGTCAGTGTCAGAATGGATTGAGTTTCACAGACAGGAAAATTTTTAGGGATCATGTAATAACCGAAAAGAAGTGTGCCATCACTAGCTACATGTACATACACCCAAATAGTCCATTAGTAATCTGAAAACACGTCATGTAAACAACTCAATCAGTCTGACTGAGCTCGATCCAAATGAAATTTTGAATGAATGAATGTTATATGTTATATTTCGAAAGACAGTGTAAAATACAGTGTTGGTTATATTTTAACATTATAGGTTAATAAAATAGCACTGCTGGTGTTATCTACAACTTGGTGACATTGTTAAATCGTTGTGTCAGAGTATTCTTTTCACATTAACCCAAACTGGCGTAAATCAGTGCCACATCTCCATGAATTGCTCATTGTGCCTGTTTAACTGAGCTAATTTTCTCTTAAAAGAAGATGATGAAGAAAGATTAGGGAAAACTGCTTTCTTATGGACTTCATAAACACTAAGAGAGAATGTACAGTTCATTTTCCTCACCGTTGTTTTCAATTCTTTTTTTTTTTTTTAATTGGAGGAACGTAATTTCGCCATGACTGCAGGATATAAAGGTCATAGAAGGTAGCCTTCTCATAATATGAAGCTTTATTTGTAAATAAAGATTATGATACATTTCTGTAGCTCTCATTGATTTTAAATTGTAAATTTGTCTGCATTGTCATGAAATTAGTCATAGCCCACAACTCAGCAGAGGACATGCATTTATTGCATGAAAAGAACAAGATGACACATGTGCACAGTTAAGTTGATAATGCTTACTTTCACTATATGCTTTGCACAAAGTTAAACTGTACACTGAATCAAAATAACCAGAACATTAACAATAACACCGATATAAGAGCTTGTGGTTTATCTGTTAATCAGATGCGCTCTCGGCCACTGATCTGTGAATTATCATTGGCTGACAGAAAGGTTCAATTTAATTAAGCATTCTGCGTTAGTTCAGGCAGGTCTCGTAGTCAAGCTCTGCTGTTAGCTGATTGGAAATTTCAAACCCAGCCCCCATCAGCTGATCAGACACCCAAGCTCTCTATTGGCAAATCACAAACAGAGTGCCTTATTTAAACACTGCTTTCATCTGCTTGCTTTGCTGCTTCCTCTGTATGCTGCTAACAACCCACCCCCTTCCCCATCTCCTCCTGTTTCTTGTGTCTAACTTAAAACAATGTCATTCTGTTGTCATTGTTGCATGCTCTGTTCCGGGGTTTGTGCTACTCTACTATTCTTAAAATAGGAGGGTTGCCCCTGAAATGGCTGCTCCTTCCCTGTCTTGGCTTTCATGGAGCTCATGGAAAGGACAGGGAACTTGGAACAGAGCCATACCGCCAAAGGCAACTTTAGCATTATGCAAATAAAAAGTTGACTTAAGTCAAAAGAAAAATCATAGACAAACTTTAGAGTTCCTGACTGAAATAGCATTTAATCTTAAAGATCTTTGAAGATGGAAATAAGATCAACATCCGCAACCATGTTGTGGTCAGTCTTTTGAATGAATCAACTAAATGATTCAGTAATAAAATTAGTGACTTGCCGCCCCCTGCTGGCAGTTTTAGTTTCATGTTCATTTTTACCACCAATGAAATCTGCGACAACAGTCTCATAAATTTTGTATCTTCTGTTCAAATACCATTAAAAATAGACAATGTTCTTAGACTCAAGCTCTTGACTGCCTGTTTCTATAGCACCCGGAGCCTCTAAAGCAGCTGTTTTTTTTTTTTAAATGACTTTACTAATCAAAGGTTGGCTCTTTCATGTAGAAGGCAGGGCTTATTCACCCAGTATTGGGCGTTGCAATTTCTCCCATTCATTAGTGATATGAGTGCTTCTTACATTTATACATAAAAAAATTAGACCAGACTCAGCCAGTTCTGCCTAATGACCAACACTTACCTAGCAACCACCTCTCTGCTCATTCTGAGACCTTTTTGTCTGCATTATCCAACATCAAGCAATTTCATAGACTTTACAGAGGTTTTTCTAAGAGCTGATGCCTTTTCATCTGATTTCTGACTAAGACCCTACAGGTGGAGGAGAAGAAAAAAAGATGGAGCTGAATGAACAGTTGGAGGCAGGGCAGAGTGAAAGAGTGGAGAAGGACAGGCGAGAGACAAGCAGAAGACATGAGAGCCATGCAGAGGAAACTGAAGGAGAGATAGAAGAGATAGTGGCAGCAGAGAACATTAGGCAGGGGGCAATGGCAAAAACCACTGGTCACAATATAGAGTGGAATATTAGCGACTTGGGGGTAAAAGCATTGTGGCCCAAAACAGGTTAAGTTGGCCAATATTCCCAGCACAACTTTGGGTTAAAAAAAAGCTATCTTTTAATCAAAACTGATTTGGAAACTTTCCCTGGTTGGAATATTCTGTATCTAGAAATGCAGCTTTTTTGTTTTTCATGTAGGATGTTCAGTAAAATTATATGAAACATGACACCTTTGTTACCACTGGCCTAACAAATTGGAAAAAAGCTCTAGATCTCTTTAGGGAGAATGAGAAAACACCTGCACATAAAGCAAGCATGCTTTCCTGACACTGTTTTAAAGCCAGTGCTGTTTATGGCAGTGTAATTGAACAACTCCATTTAGCAAATGAGGCAGAAATAAAAGACAGATGGGAGTATCTCACCCGTATTGTGGCTGTGACACAATTCCTGGCAAAACAAAATATTCCATTCTGTGGCCATGATGAGGAATTTTCTGGAGTGTCTGCATCTCCTAAAGCAGTCTGACCCTTTTTTGCAATCCTATTCAGCCCCTTTACACAGTACTTATCCCCTGCATCTCAAAATTAGTTAATTGAGTGCTGTGCTGTAGAGGTTACAGCAAATATTGTCAGGTACAAAACGCAGGGATGTTTTCAGTTCAGTTGATGCAGAATCTATCAATGCTGCTATAGAAGAGCAGTAATGTTTCATAGCATTGATGAGCTTAAGTGTGTAGCACAATCATATGATGGCTTGGCAGTTATGAGTGGGCCTGTAGGTGGTGTACAAGCCAGATGTAAAAGAAAGCATCCAAGGGCCATTTATGTGCATAGCACATAGCTATGCACATCAGCTCAACTTAGATTTATGTCACACCTGTCAGGCCATACAAGAGGCCAGGGATCCTTTTGAGCTGCTACAGAGTGTGTACTCATTTTTCACTGTTTCACTTGTACACCATCAGCAATTCAAAGATGTTTGAAATCTGCACAAGCTCGGATGGCTTTAACCCCAGCTTATTTTAAAGAACTGCTGGTCAAACCAGTTGCAGCCTGTAAATGCCACCTTAGAAAATCTAATTGCGATAGAGCTTCCAAAATAACGCGAGAGACTCCACCCTGTTGAGGACCTGCGCAAACTGAATCGAGCCCTGGCGAAGCGCTCATTCAGGTTGATTACTATAAAACAAATCCTCTTGCTAGTCCGACCGGGGGATTAGTTGATTTCTGTGGAACTGAAAGACACATACTTCCATATCCAGATAGCCCCTCGACACAGACGCATTCTGAGATTTGCATTCGAAGGAGTTGCATAACAGTTTATGGTCCACCCCTTTGGTCTGTCCTTAGCTCCAGGCACTTATGAAATGAATGAATGCTGTTCTCTCCCCACTCCGTTTTAACGGAGTGCATGTTCTAAGCTATCTGGACGATTGGCTGCTTATGACTTATCCAGAGAACGCACTGGAAATTCACAAGCATATGCTTATTAATCAACTGCAGTGTTTGGGGCTTTCGATCAATTTTCAAAAAAGCAAACTCCAACCCACAGAATGTATTTCTTTCCTGAGTGTGAGCCTCAACCCTCTCTCTATGCAGGCCCATCTGCTGCCGGAGCATGCACAGACAGTTATGCACTCTCTTGCAGTGCTCTGGGAAGGGAAGTCATTACCGTTAAAACATTTTAAAAGTAGCCTCGGCGGTCTGTCGCCCGCTACGCTCCTGAATGCCATAGCACACGCATGCTATTGATGTGCGTCCCAGTGATTTGCAGATGTCTGAAAGCGATATCCCCTTGAATGAGCGACACACTGTACAGACAAGCCGTGATGATGGGAAAGATGAAACAGATGCAAAACTGTCCAAATGGATGCTCCATGTAAGGGTTGGGGAGCCTTTGCAATAACAGCCGGCATTTGGTGTTTGGACAGACAAAGAAGACGTGACATATTGAATTGAAGGCAGTTCATCTAGCCCTCCAGGAATTTTACGCTTAAGTTTACCACCACCATGTTCTCATTCATTCGGACAACATGGCAGTGGTAGCGTACATATATTGCCATGGCGGCATCAGCTCATGTCAAAATGGCCCATGCAGCCCTGGTTCCCAGACCTGCCGGAACTGCTGTCGGGGCCACCCTGGACAGTTCCGTTGAGGAAAGACCTCCCGTCCCAAGCGAGAGGCTTGATCTGGCATCCAAATCTGGAGCTATGGGATCTGCATGTCTGGCTGCTCAGCAGAGCTCACGGTAGTTCACCTCAGTGTATGCTGAATACTATTGCTGAAACACAAGCCCCTTCTACAAGACACCTGTATGCTCTTAAATGGATTGTCTTTGAGAACTGGTGCAATTCATGTATGGAAGACCCGGCGAATTGCTTGGTAGCAGTTGTTTTATCTTTCTTGCAAAAGCATTTGGGATGCGTACCTTCTACACTCAAAGTATATTTATACTGAAAAGTAAAGGGCTGGATCCCATTGGATTGAGAACGCAATAGCTCTGGCTTATAGTTAATAGAACGTGGAGTGCCCTATAGGTCTTCTCGCCCACTTCCACACAAAGGAAGCACTTCATCATATGCGTGGGCTAAAGGAATACCCATTGGGGATATTTGCTGTGTGGCTGGATAGGCTTTTGCCAGATTCTACAATCTGGACATTTCTTTGCTAGCTTCTCAAATGTCTGTACAGGACAGCTGAGATTATAGGTGCAATAGGAGATCTTGAAAAATGCTAACTTTAGCCTGATAGCACTGAAAGCGTCCCACCCTCCCTGAAAAGTCACACCTCCCGAACACATCTACTCACACAGACTAGACAACCAGAGATGACATTACTACAATACATTGTATATGTTGACAGGCAGGTGGGACAGCCTATCATAATGTTTGGACCGAACATTTCTTGGTCCTACGCCTTTCATGGAATATCATTAAGTTAAGTGGTCTTAGTGTATTTATATGTATATATAAATACACTAAGACCACTTAACTTAATGATTGCTATCGGGATGTGAAGAGACTTTCAACCAGCATAAATAATGTCTCTGAAGACAATCACCTATTGCCCCTTTAAGGTATTTGACCCATTCAGTTTGCTACTTGCTGTTATACAACCAATCAGTGCACTGCTTTGCTAACAATACACGGCTGCAGCGGCCGGTAACGGCTTGAGAGTGGTGTTTCAACTAGGTCCACTAGGCTGCATTTGTCACAAGGGGGTGGCGCCGGCGTTGTCTTGCTCAAGGTTTCTTTGCTTGCTTATTCATTGAAAGATTCTGAGGAAATGCCGCCAAGTGACATGCCATTGGCTATTGCAACACAATACCGTTATTCAATCAGGCTTCAGTGCTTCTAGGAGAAAGATGTTTCCTCAAACCGTCAGCTTCTGACGTGACATCTTGTTCCCCCATTTGAGGGAACCGAGGCTACGTTAATAACCAGAGATGTTTCATTTGCCACTGCATTTGCTCGTGCAATTGAAAAGCACGCGCAACGAGCAGAGTGTAACAGCTGATGGAACAGGTAAATTAGTTTGCAAATTAGATGTAATTAGTTCAAATTAGTTTGTAAATTAGATGTTCTGTGTCTAAATAAACGCAATTCTCATAAGGAAAAAAAAAAAAAAAGAGACAGAAGCAGCAGCTGTGAGTGGGGTGGCTTCACCCCTGCGTTAACGGCACAAAATATTTTTAACGTTTGTTTCTCAACCCTGGTCCTGGGTGTGTCTCCCTAATCAAAGCCATAAACAAACAAAAAAACAAATGCAATCTAAGAAAACCCAGCTCACCAGTTTGTGTTCTTTATATGTTCTATCTCTTCTGTTTTCTTATTTATTATACAATTAATTAAAAGCAAAAATAAATAAATAAATAAATAAATAAATAGCTTGCTCCATTCTTTTTTAAATCCGGTTTTCTTTTTATTTATTTTATAATTTAAAAAAAAGCCTTGCTACAGGTATTGTGTTATGCTAAATTACACTTGCCATAGCACTTACATATCATTGCTGTTTTGTTGATTTTGATTTCTTCCTTTGTCCTCATTTGTAAGTTGCTTTGGATAAAAGCATCTGCAAAATGACTAAATGTACATGTTTATGTTGAGTATCTGCTGATACAGCATCCCGATCCGATACTTATATATTCCTAAATACACTCTCTCTCTATGTGCACACTTTATAAAGACTTGTAAACAAATGATGAATATGGGACTGCCTTTTTTTTTTTTTTTTCTTTTTTATTGTTTATAATTATATATGTACAGAGTGACTACAGAGTATATGCAGAGTAATTACAACATACGGTTAGAAAGCATGAAGCTCACAGTGTCAGAATGCCAAACTGACAGTCAAATCCAAAGCAAGACGCAACTAAAAACACGTTATGACAATGTTTGAGATTGTCTCACAGCAGATAAAAATGATAAATGAACGAGAGATTGTTACAAAAGTGCACATCAAATCAAATACACTGAACACAGAAGCTCAAAAGTATGTGACGCATACACATTTCCTCTTATTTTGGTTTTAATGTCGGCTGATAGTTCACATTTATGCATCTTTACCTGTTAATGGCGGTTGGTAAACCCACTTAAAGGTGCAAACCACCACCTACTAAAGCATACTAGCATTACAGCTGATTTAAAATAAAGATCAGGCTTACAAGAGCCGATACTGATCAGTTAAAAAAAGGCTTGTTTGGCCCCCATCCTTGAGATCGGCTCGGGACATCCTTAAATAAAGTCAAACTTATAAAGACGTTAAAAAAAAAACATGCTATTAGTCATGAATGTGGACAATCAGATTTAGGCCACATTCAGCGGTGACGTGAACGTAGCTTTATTTTCACACAGATACGCATTTTCTGGTGCCATTTGAAACTGCTGAGCCACTGAAAACGCTTTCCACACATAAAACACAAATATCTGCACACATTTGCATGACTTTTCAGGTGTATCCTTAAGTGTAATGGCAAACGAAATGTTTTATTACAGTGATCACAATTAAACCGCCTTTTTTTAGAGAGAACATGCGGATGCTTTTTCGAACCACTTCTTTTTCCTTTTGTTTTTCTTTTTCCACTGGCAGAGCACTGCCGTTTCTTTCCAGAATGTGTTTGCATATGACAATTCAGGTCTCGTTTATATCTGAAACTCTTCTTACACTGAACACACGTGAAAGGTTTCTCTCCAGTGTGAAGCCTCATGTGAATCTTAAGGGTTGTATTCTGATTGAAACTCTTTCCACAATGAGAGCAGGTGAAAGGTTTCTCTCCAGTGTGAATTCTCATGTGAGTCTCAAGGACTCCGTTAAATCTAAAAGTCTTTCCACACTCGTGGCATGTAAAAGACGTCTTTCGAAAATGTCTTTTTTCATGCCAGGTAAGGCGTCTCTTGTCTGGGAATCCCTGTCCACAATGACGACAATTAAAAAAGTTCTCGCCTGAATGAAGCCTCATGTGGTTAGTAAGGTTTTTTTGACACACAAAACTTTTCCCACACTGAGGACACACGAAAGGCTTCTCTCCTGAGTGAGTTTTCATGTGATCCTTAAGACTTCCTTTATGTGAGAAGTTCTTCGCACACAGTTTGCAGATGAAGGGCTTCTCTCCTGTGTGAATTCTCATGTGGGCTTTAAGGGTTGATCTATTTAAGTAGCTCTTCTCACACACTTTGCAGGTGTGAAGACGCTCTCCAGTGTGAATCTTCCTGTGTAAATCAAGGGTTGTTTTATGTCTGAAACACTTTCCACACTGATCACATCGAAACGGCTTACCTCCAGTGTGAACGACCGTGTGATTCTTAAGAGCTTCTTTGCGTGTGAAGCTCTTTCCACACAGTTTGCAGGTAAAAGGCTTCTCTCCGGTGTGAACTCTCATGTGGGTATCAAACTGTGCTTTATATGGGAAGCCCTTCCCACACAGATTGCAGGTAAAAGAACTCTCTAGAGCGTGACGTCTCATATGAATTTTCAGTCTTCCTCTGCAAATGAAACTCTCTCCACACTTTTGACATTTGAAACCGTCTGTCTTCGTGTGGTTATCAATGGATACTTTGTATTTGAAACTCTCTCCACACAGATCACATTTGAATAGGTTCTCTCCAGTGTGACCTTTCATGTGGGTTTCAAGGCTTTGTTTATGTGCTAAACATTTTCCACACTGTTGGCAAATGAAAGGCTTCAATCCAGTGTGACTATTCATGTGGTATTTAAGGCCTTCTTTACGTAAGAATCTCTTTTCACACAGTGGGCATCTGAATGGCCTCTCTGTACTGTGAACCTTCATGTGCATTTGAAGGTTTCTTTTTTGATTGAAACTTTTTCCACATTGTTCGCAGGTGAAGTCACTATTAGATTCTGTCTTCAGAACTTTGTTTTGTGATGAAGTTGTTTCAGACTGTATGGATGTTTCCACAGCCATGAAATCACGTCTTTCATATTGATCCGTTTCTTCTGTCTTTGTCAGTTCTTGCCTCTCTTCTTTCAGTGCCATCGGGTCTAAAGTGAAAAAAGACAAATACAAGTTAGTGGCACTTTAATGGCCTAAAGCAACAGACATCAAAATCAAGATAAAAATGTTAAAACATCAATACCAACAGTTTCTAACAAAACTGGTTGGAAAACATATATATTAGGGGTGTAATGGCAGAAAAATGTGACGGTTTGTTCGATACGTACCTCAGTTTTAAAGTCATGGTTCAGTACGATTTCGGTACAGCAGTGGGAAAAACTAAACTTTTATTTATTCATTTATTTTTAAATAAACAGTGGTTTAATAATCAAGTTGCTATTTCTTTAAATACATTGTTATAATTAACATTTTCTTAGTGATAAAAATCTACTTCAGCTTATGCTTTAAAGTATAGGGAGCCGTTTTACATTATAAGATTACAATTAACAGCTAAACCCAAACTTAAATTTAATTACTATTTATTGTTAAACATAATAATCAACACTTGACTTAAAAAAAAATGTATACAAAGATGTAAATTGCACATAATGCAGTTTTTAAATTAACTTATAAATTCTAAAAATTCTATTTGTTAAAATATATTCAATTACACAATGGCTGTCATAACATGTTTCGTAACAGGTTAATTTAATTTATATAAAAAGAAAACTAGCAAAAGAGGTTTGTAAAGACCCAAGAACAACGGCTAAGACATTAGTGAATGATTTTGCTAAGTTTGAGACCGATTTCTCAACAAAGACGGTCACTAGAGACCCGCAGGGGAATGGACTGCGAGATTACCAACCAAGAAAAGCTCAAAGAACACCGTTCCCAGAATAAAACATGGAAGTATAGTGCTTGTCAGCATCAAAGGAATCATGAAAAAGGAGGACTACGAAAAGATTTTGAAAGACAATCTCAGGCAGTCTGCAACAAAACTTAGTTTGGGTTGACGTTTTGTCTTCCAGCATAATAACGACCCAAAGCATATCTAATTTCTATAACAAACAGGTAAAGGCTGTTGTCAAACAAAAGTGATACACCATTGACTACAAACATCAGAGGGCTAATAATTTTGACCTTTAGACTTTTTTTTTATTCTTGGTTAAAATTTTGTTTCTATTTGTATTACAAACACTCCAAGCTTCCTAAATAATCTATTATGTTTAGAAATGCCGTCTTCTCTATGTTATGCAGCACTGCATTAAACGATTTTAATGCCAAAAACCAGAATGAGAACCAACCTGTTTGTTCCTGTTCTTCATGTTTGTCTCTGAATGCTTCTTCAATCTTCACATCTTCAGTCTCCTCTTTAATAAACGCCATCTTTATAACTATGTGTCACGTGGATCTCAGTTGCTTCACCAGGAGTTTTTCCAGTGTTTGGACACTTTGTCCTGTTTAAGATGAGGATAATTCAAAGAAAGAAAAATAAATCTTAACTACATATCCAAGTGAGTCAGTCAGATTGATAGTGAATGGCCTTAAATGACCAAATCAGACACACACAAACACCATTCATGTATTAAATTAGGTATTAGATTAGGGTTGTCATATAATAAAGAATCATCCTGTATTTAAGACATCAAAAAAGCATTCTGTATGAAAGCCATATGAAACACAGTTTGTCCTGTATTTGCAAGCATACACAATACCCAACAAACACAGAACATTTCCCTATGGTTCCTATTTGGTTATTTTTGGGAATCAAAAAAGAACATTCTAGGAACTTTCCCTGTATGTTTCTTTTTGTTTTATAAATAGAACCTTCCCAGATCGTTCCATGCAGGTTATTTGTAGGTTTTGCTTTTATTACTTAAAGAAATTAATATTTTACATAAACAAACAGAATTTCCTGCCAAAACGCATTATAATGGCCAGAAAGACTTCATAGCTAAAATATAAAGCCATGGTTAAGCATAGTGTGAAAAGCATGTCATATGTGGTACCGTACAAATATTAAGAGTGGCCCTATTATGTTCCTTATTTTCCTTTTCTGAAATTGGCAACTCTAATCATGTTTTTGTTAATCTGTTCATTTCACACTTATTATATTTAATAGATTACGATTACATGAAACAATGCTACTGATTTGTAAAAGTTGTCATTGCATGTTTGCGTTATTTGCATTCGTGCTTCGAATCGCTAAATAATTTTGCAAAGCAACTGATTCAATTAACTCGGAGCTCCGTTTCTTTCAACAATACTTGATAGTGACCGAACTCGTCTTTACTATGAATTGATTCACTATATAAAGCGAAATGAGACGCAGCTTTTCTGTTACTCACGAGCGAGTGCTGTTTACCCATTAAAATAACGTTTATCAGTGTTAAAGCATCACAATGTTTACTTCATACATAATTAAGCTATTTTACGTTGCTTTTAAAAATGACATTACCTGAACTGGTTACAATGATTTACACACTTTTAAAGCTTAAAAACACAAACATTTCTTCAGCCAAATCCCAACAAAGGCCGGAGAGCGGTGCAGCCGTATGACGTCATATCACGAGACCAAAATAAAAGTCTTGTCCTCACGCTGCTGTCTAAAACATAAAAATGCCATAATGCTATAAATATTTGAATGCCAGAGTAGTTGATTTCTTGGTGAAATACATATTTAAATGCATGTTGTCCAATGGTGTGTTGAAAATATTAAGAACTACAAATAAAAGAGTGTGATATTCTGTCTAAAAGACATGTAGACACCATTATATTAGTATTAAAATGCACACAGTGAATTTGAAAGGAAAAACAAATTCAGTTTTACTTAGAAGGTGTTCATCCACACACACACACTCAATTATTTGAATGTTATATTTAATGTAATATGATAGTGTTAATAGCATTCTGACACATGCTGTGTTTAGGCAGATTTTTTCTGTGGCTCTGGATAGATTGACAGAGAAAGGGGGAAACATCCGGGAAAGAGCAGTCTGTGTTTATATAATAATAATAATAAATAATTTTTTTTGTAATGTGCATTTCTTGTGCAATCATCCTTACTCTGTTTATCATGTGTGACATGATAAAGATAAAATCATGACAAAATAAATTAATACAATTAAGTAAAATATATTACAAATAAGAAAAATTAAAATAAGGGAACTATTTACATACTGTCAGAGTTAAATGCTTTGCAGAAAGAAAGCATCTTTCAGAATAAAGGTAACCAAAGGGACAAAAATGAAGAAGAAAAAACAAACAATCCTACAGTATTGTTCTTGTTGCCTTAAATTACAACTTTGTATTCTCTCCTGTTCTATACCTTACATTAGTGAAGTTTTAAGAATGGAAATCAAGCCATCATCAGTTTTGTTCCAGTGCAGAAAAGTTGGTATTTGCTCTGTTTGTGTATAATTATTAAGCATTGTAATATTCTTGCAATATCGAAATATAATATTCTTTATCATAGCCATGCTGAGGGAGATATTAACCAAATTAGAGATGGTGGTGGACCAAAAAAAGCAAGTCTTGAACAAAGGATGCAGCAAAATTTTATTTGCCTTTTATACACTAGAACATGATGTATAATATGAGTAATAAGAAGTAATAATAGGTAAGTGATAGATGACCAATTTTTAAAAAAGAAAAAAAAAAAACTTAAATTAAAGTTTTCAAGTTTCAAACTAATAATAAAATGTAACAATTAATCAACACTCAAATAAAACAAAGTTGTATAAGATTAATGTATTTAAAATACATTTATTTAATATCAAGTATAGTTATCACTTGAGACTTACTGACATAAAAATTATATTATATTATATCCAAGATGTTCATGTCTTTTTTTCTTCAGCCGTAAAGAAATTATGTTTTTTGAGTTAAACATTTCAGGATTTTTCTCCATATAATGGACTGGTATGGTGCCCTGATTTTGAACTTCCAAAATGCAGTTTAAATGCGGCTTCAAACGATCCCACTCGAGGAAGAAGGGTCTTATCTAGTGAAACAATCGGCTATTTTCATTAAAAAAAATACAATTTAAATACTTTTTTTAATCTCAAATGTTCGTCTTGTTTTGCTCTCCCTGAACTCTGTGTATTCTGACTCAAGACAGTTAGGATGTGTTGAAAAACTCCAATCGTATTTTCTCCCTCAACTTCAAAAATCATTTCAAAATCATCCTACATCACCGCAGAAGTACTGACCCAGTCTTTGCAAAGTGAACATGCAAAGGAGATAAAACAACCCTCATCAAAAAAGGTAAAACAATGATATAAGATGACTTTGTAGTTGAGGGAGAACATGAGATGGGAATTTTTTGATCCTAACTGTCATGAACCGTGAAAAAAAAAAACAGTTCAGGCAGAGTAAGACAAGACAAGCGTTTGACATTAAAAAGTATATAAATTGTATTATTTTTATTAAAATAACCGATCATTTCGCCAGATAAGATCGTTCTTCCTCAGCTGGGATCGTTTACAACCGCATTTGGGATCATTTGAAGCTGCATTTAAACTGCCTTTTGGAAGTTCAACATCATGGCACTATAGCAGTCCATTATATGGAGAAAAATCCTGAAATGTTTCCCTCAAAAAACAAAATTTCTTTACGACTGAAGAAAGAAAGACATGAACATCTTGGATGACAAGGGGTGAGTACATTATCTGTCAATTTTTGTTCTGGAAGTGGACTTCTCCTTTAATAAACAAGCAGTAGCAACTTCATTAGGTACATATTTCAATACAAGATAACAGCTCTGAATTTTCTCCTATAATCCCTGGTGAGTTTGGAAAGCACCTAACAAGAGATCAGAGACCATTCCCTCATACAGAATCCCTTCCAGACCCTTCAGATTCCTAGTTCCATGTTGGTTCTTCTCTTCTTCAGTTCACCCCACTCATTTTCTAAAGGGTTCAGGTCAGGGAATTGGGACGGCCATGGCAGAAGCTCCATGTTGTCCTCACTGACACGTTTTTGTGTTTGTTTTGGATCACTGTCCTGATGGAATATCTAAACACGGCTCATTATAAGATTTCTAACAGTGGCAGTCAGGTTTAGATTTTTTTTTTTATCTCTTAGTATTTGATAGAATCCATGATGCCATGTATCCAAACAAGATGTCCAGGATCTCTGGCAGAAAAATAGGCCCAGAACATTAAGGATCCAGCAGTTTATTTAAATGTGGGCATGGGGTACTTTTTATCCCTGTTTGCTGCTAAAAAGCTCTTTTTTTAGTTTCATCTGACCATAGAAGCCAGTCCCGTTTCAAGTTCTAGCCGTATCTGACAACTAAATATGCTGGAGTTTGTTTTTGGATGACCGAGCAGGATTTCTCTTGAAACCCTCCTAAACAACAAGTGGTGATGTAGGGGCTATTAGATTTTTTTAGGCTTTCCAGCCCCAAGACAAACTAATCTCTGCAATTCTCCAGCTGAAATTCTTTGTTGAGTCTTTGGCCACTCAAAGTCTCCTCCTCACCATCCATAATGACGGTACAGACACATGTCCTCTTCTAGACAAATTTGTAACATCTTTAGTTGATTGGAACTTCTTAATTATTGCCCTAATGGTGAAAATGGGGATTTTCAATGCTTTAGCTCTTTTCTTACAGCCACCTTCTATTTTGTGAAGCTCAGCAATCTTGTTCTGCACATCAGAACTATGTTCTTTGGTTTTACTCCTTGTGATGGACAATTAAAGGAATTTGGCCTTTGTGTTCCTCATATTTAAAATTCTGTGCAACAGGAAGTTATGGCTGGACAGTTTCATGCTCCTAGCTCCACCCTGGTGTGCTAAAAAATGTAAATATGAATGGGAATATATTTCAGAGATATTTTACTCATAATAATTCCTAGGGGTGCCACCAACGTGAACTAGAGAATAACATTTATTTCATAATGAGATTTTCTCCCCAATTTCTATTGTTTTACTTCAATGAAAGGTTAGAGTTTTGTAAATTTTTTGAATGAAAGATCAAAAGGATAAACAATGCAGATTAATTTCCACAGCTGCCTTTGTTAATTTTTACCAAGGGTGCCAATATTTGTGGAGGGCACTGTACTTACATATACAAGAGAGGGTCACCACTGAAAATATGATGTTCTGTACACATGAGGCAGAGTAATTAGTAAAAATACTAAGTAAGATATACCGTTTTTGCAGGACATTTACTGGGAAATCCAAAGGTGTAGCTGTTCTACTACATAAATCTATTCTATATGTACACTCTAAGGTGATTGCAGATTCTTCAGGTAGATTTATCATTACTGGGCAAATCTGCAATGTCACTACTATTTTAGATAATATATAAGTCACTAACTGGGACAACTAATCTTTTTTCAAATGTTTCTTTTCAACACTTCCAGACTCAAACTCCCACGTCCCATGTTTACCACGTTTATCTTGTTCATCATACTTTCACATGTATTGATTGTTAATTTGGTGGACAACAGACTTCTCCCAAATCTGGTCAACTAAGCTGTCTAGAGCGCATGTGTCTATCACTTGTGTTCATGGACATTATCAAATGGAGTATACTCCGTATTAAAGGCTGTGCATTCGACTGTATGCATATGTTAGTGTACATGTAAAAAACTGAAGCATACTTTGGACTTTAAAGGGGCCACACATGCAAGCCGTTTATACAATAGGCTCTATTAGATGTGTGCATTATAAACCGACTGACGTCTTTGTTATTATGTTGTGGTTCCCCCTTTTCCCCGCTGGAGAATTACTTTTGAGACTTGGGTTTGGATGCCAAAAGATAGACTTTATTGTCGAGACAATCAAGCCGAGTTGTCTATATAGAGAACTGATCGTTACTTGGTTCAAGACAGCGTTATATAGTAGTCTCCACGTAAGCATGTTAACCTAAATCATGGGGGGGGTGTCCCCTAAGGTAAACACTACCATGGGAAACAGATGGTTTTCCTTAACGGCCTCTTAGTGGCCCCTAAAATAACATGACATATAGCTCTGCTAGTGGGGGCCCAAGAATTAATCATATGGGCTTGGCTATTTTCCCATACTTATGGCCTCTTACATCAACATAGAATGTGCTAGGCCCAGCAACACATAAGTAGGACTATAATGGTAAAATAATTTGGACACAATTCCTATATATTTGAGTTAATAAAATCTTCTTCAATTACTATTAATCAAACAATAAGAAGGTATCATTCGTATTTATTGATGAACAATTTTTGTAGCTATAACAATTAACAGCTTGTGATAAATACATACAATGACGACTATGCAGTGATTATTTTTACATTTGATTATTCGATTTCTGTTTTTCTTCCTTTTTTTTTGTGTAGTGCAGGATTTAAGCTACTATATTGCTCAAAATCCAAATACATGAATTAGATAATTCCCTTCAATGTTTTTAGGACTTTTGCTTTTTGGGCATGCATATCATAATACATAGACCTGTTTTACAAAACCTTAAGAATTTTAAAATAAATGTATCACTGAAAATGGCAGAAGCTTTTCTTTACATTGGAATTTCTTAAAAACATGCTTTTTTAAGTTTGAAGTTAAGTAAATCTTTAATATAGACCGAGTTCGGCCATGTCAAATATATCAAGGTTGTATTTTCACAGAGTGTTCTTTACATTATGTAGGATGATTTTATGTAGAAAACAGTGAATCATCAAAAAATATCTTTAGCTGGGTTTTCACAAAGAGGATCATAAATATTCGAAAATGTAGAATTTTGAGCAGCTACTCTGGATTTAAAGGTAGCTGTATTTTGCTTGATTTCCTAGGGTTTTCCTCTGATACACTACATCAGGAATGCAAAACTCTGGTTCCAACTCTGCTCCAATACACATACAGGCTTTTCACACTGCGCTTAACCCCTGGTTATCGTCATTCCAAACACTGCTTTTAACCACGGGTAAAGAAACTTTTCACACTTGTATTTTGAAAGCGGTGTTAGCACCTCTTTTTACCCGGGGTTACGAAACCCTACTCCGGAGCAGGGTTAGTACTGCATTTGTGGTGCATGGTCAGAAATAACATTTAGGGACCTGACAGACAAATTAGCTGAGGCTGGGTATCATTAGAAATTTTTTTTTTAACACAACTGAGAAGACGCGAGAAAAGCTGTGTAAACAGGTTGCCTGCTGTTCGTCCAAGCAGTGACAGTGCCGTCGTAAATAAGAATGTTAACCCGGGGTTTAGGAATGTACAGTGTGAAACATCTGTTAATGAATACCAGGGGTCACCAAACTTGTTCCTGGAGGGCCGGTGTCCTGCAGAGTTCACCTCCAACTTTCCTCAACACACCTGCCTGGAAGTTTCAACTATACCTAGTAAGACCTTGATTAACTGGTTCAGGTGTGTTTGATTAGAGTTAAACGCTGCAGGGACACTGGCCCTCCAGGACCGGGTCTGGTGACCCCTGATGTATACCCAGGATTAACAGTTAACCCCAGGTATAGTATGAGCAGTGTGAAACGTGATGACAGATACCCCCGGAGTCCATTTATCCAGGGTTTAGGATGACCCAGGGTTAAACGGTTACTCCAACCCAAAATAAAAAATTTTGTCATTACTCACTTACCCCCGTCGTTCCAAACCCGTAAAAGCTTTGTTCCTCTTCGGAACACAATTTAAAGGGGTCATCGGATGCTAAGTTCACTTTTACATGTTGTTTGAACATTAATGTGTGTTGGCAGTGTATGTACAAATCTACCCTATAATGATAAAAATTCATGCAGTGGTTTTTAAGTAATCTGTAAAAATAATATCCCCTTTTTCAAATCAAGCCATTCTCAGATGCCTGTCGTTGTGGTGTCACACTGACAGAGGCTGCTCCAACGATAGTTGATTGACATGAGCATCTTACCACAGACCAGCTGTCACAGTCCGCCCTCTTTGTTTTGATGCCAGAGCAGGGATGTTAATTAGACAAGAATATCTCCGATTGAGCGATTGAGGTGTTGTGTTGCTGGATGTAATAATGAACATAGTGGTCGTCATTTACTCCCGACATCAGAGCTGCTGAAGATGCAGTGGATTACGTTTGTTTGTGAAGGGAATGCGACTCCCGATCTACATATATCCGTCTATGTTTACGCAAATCATTCGTGATCCAGCTTTATCTACAGCAGAAGTGAGTATAAGGGTTTTTTTTTTCATGAATCTTTGCTTTTGTCTTTCCTAATAATGGGCTAGTTAGCAAGTTTAGCGGCTAAATGCGGTTAAAGTAAACAAGCTCGTCATTCCACAGAGAGAAGAGAGGGGCGGGGCGAGCAGAGCTCATTTGCATTTAAAGTAGCCTCGACCAGAATGACATGATTTTTGCACAGCTTATTTTGGCAAGGTAAAAGGGGTGTTGTTTTACACTACCATTGAGAATTTTTAACCAAAGTATATTATTGACTTTTCATTAAGACCCTAAAGAATCATATCAACTTGGGCATCCGATGACCCCTTTAAGATATTTTGGATGAAAACCAGGAGGTTTGTGACTGTCCCATTGCCTTCAAGTAAATACCACTGTCATGACCCAGAAAAGTATGAAAGTAGTCCATCTCCCATCAGTGGTTCAATCGTAATTTTACGAAGGTACAAAAATAAATTTTGTAAGCAAAGAAAACTAAAATAATGACTTTATTCAACAATTCGTCTCCTCTGCATCACCATAGGGCCGTTTTGGAGAGTATCTGCTGGACGCAAACAGCATACGCTCTTCTGTATCAGCCACACCACACGGATAAGTTTTCTACGTTTATTTACACTTTGATTCAGACGAAAACAGCGTATCCGCGTAACGCAGCTGACACAGAACAGCGTACGCTGTTTACGTCCAGCGGATACTCTCCAAAATGGAGCTACGGTGATGCGGAGGAGACGAATTGTTGAATAAAGTCATTATATTTGTTTTCTTTCTATACAAAAAGTATTCTCGTAGCTTTGTAAAATCGTGGTTGAACTACTGATGGCAGATAGACTATTTTGATGACGTCTTTCATGCTTTTCTGGTCCTTGACAGTGGTATTTACTCGCCAGTCAATGGGGCAGTCACAAGCCTCCCGGTTTTCATCCAAAATATCTTAAATTGTGTTCCGAAGATGAACAAAGCCTTTGCGGGTTTGGAGCGACATGGGGGTAAGTGATTATTGACAAAATTTTCATCTGGGGTGGAGTAACCCTTTAACAATTTCAAGTGTGAAAAGTCCTATACATGTGGTTTTTAAATAACCCTGTAGAACCCTGTTTTAGTCGGATCTGCTGCGTTTAATAAGGGTCGAATCTAAACTCTGCAGGGCTATTCTTCTTTTTACCCCCAAGAGAAGAATGAAACGGTATGATATAAAAATATCAGGGTATTGAGGGCTGGTGAAATAATTGCCTCTAGCGTGAACTCTTATGTCAAGTCAGTCAAGTCTGCTTTTTTTCTGTAATGCAGACTATCAAATCACTTCACAATGATAAACAGGAAAATTACAGAATCAACAGAGGCAATTCAGTTTTAAGTTACATCAGCTTCAAAGAGTTCGACAAAAGACAGCAATGTTTTTATTCAGTTAGAATTAGTCTCTTAAGTAAATCTTTACTTAATTGGTACGTAAGGTTATCTTTTTGGTCGAAACTTGTCTTCAATGCGAATTCTCATGTGCCTGTTAAGGCTTCCTTTTTGAGTGAAACTGTTTCCACACTGTTGGCAGGTAAAGAAAACTCTCCATATTGTAAATTTGCCTGTAGGCTTAAACGTTTTGTTTTTGCTTAAAACTTTTTCTTCACAGATGGCAGGTGAAGGGTTTCTTTCCAGTGTGGACTCTCATGTGATAATTAAGGTTTCCTTTTCTGTTGAAACTTATTCCACACTGTTTGCAGGTGAAAGGCTTCTCTCCAGTGTGAATTCTCATGTGAGCTTCAAGATTTGCATATTGACTAAAACTCTTTCCACACTGTTTGCAGGTAAAAGGCTTCTCTCCAGTGTGGATTCTCATGTGGACTTTAAGGTTTCCATGTACACTGAAACTCTTTCCACACCATTGGCAGATGAAAGGCTTCTCTCCTGTATGACTTCTCATGTGCATGTTAAGGCTTCCTTTACGAGTGAAACTGCTTCCACACTGTTGGCAGGTAAAAGGGCTCTCCATAGTGTGAATTTGCCTGTGGATGTCAAGGTTTCCACTTTGATTGAAACTCTTTCCACGCTGAGGGGATGTGTTAGGCTTCTCTTTATTGTGAATTTCCATGTGCCTGTCAAGGTTTCCTTGTTGATTGAAACTCTTTCCACACTGATAGCATGTGAAAGGCTTCTCTCCTGTGTGAACTCTCATGTGCCTGTTAAGATTTCCTTTGTGAGTAAAACCGTTTCCACACTGTTGGCAAGTATAAATGTTCTCCATAGTGTGAATTTGCCTGTGAACATCAAGGTTTCCATTTTGAGTTAAACTCTCTCCACACTGAGGGGATTTGTTAGACTTCTCTCTATTGTGAATTCTCATGTGTCTGTTAAGGTATGCTTGTTGACTGAAACTCTTTCCACACTGAAAGCAAGTGAAATGACTCTTAATTTCTGTCCTTTGAGCTCTTTTTCTTGTGAAAGTTTTTTCAGACTGTGAGGAACAAAAGGATTTTTCTCCGGTTATGAAATCATGAAGATTCTCATACTGATCTTTCTCTTCAATTTCGTTCAGTACTTCCCTCTCCTCTTTCAGTGCCATTAGGTCTAAGGAAAACAAAGAAATAAAAGTCAACCCCAGTTTAATGGCACAAAGCAATCAACATCAAAACATTTAAATATGTTATGCATGTATGCTAGATCCTACACCAGGGTGTCCAAACATACTCCTGGTGCTCCTGTCCTATATCCACTATGCTACTGAAAGAGGCATTACATGTAATCTGTTGCACATTGCAACTAATTACGGCTGTCAAGCGATTAATCGCGATTAATCGCATACAAAATAAAAGTTTGCGTTTGCCTAATATATGCATGTGTACTGTGTGTAATTATTATGTATATATAAATACACACAAATTAATGTATATATTTAAGAGAAATATGTTATCTATGTAAAAAATATTTGAATTTATATATAATATAAATTATATAAAAATTATAATAAATAAATATACTTGTAAATATTTCTTATATATGTACCTGAATGTGTTTGTATTTATATTGTGACGAGTCGACTGCCTCCCCCCTAACTATCAGCTTCACCCCGTCGGTAATCGCCGCCCTTCACCAGGCTCCCGACAGGAGTGGGCGTGTGGGAGGAGGAGGGGCGCTGAAACATCCAGGTCTGGCGGCGTGTGATGAGGCACACCTGATGTTAATGAAGCCTCATCACCGCCGCTGTTAAAAGCACGCTGCATGCACGCTGGTGTCCTCGTGGGTCCAGGAAGGGGTGAAGAGGGAACCAGCGCCGCCGTAGGACGAGCTGCCGGACCCCGCGGGTCCGGATGAGGATCGCACCCGTGACGGCTGACGGGCCAGGTTGCCGGGCCGTTTCATCCCCCAGAAGTGCCGCAGAGGTGGAGGAGGACGATGCCGCTAGAGAAGCCGCCGCCCCTCGCACCCCGGACCTGAGCGGGGAGCGCGTGCGGCCGCCGGACTCCGCCCCTTACCTGGACCCTTCCCTTCGGAACACTACCCCTCCTTCACGGAACCCCGTCACATCGAGGACACCAGATCCCCCTGTTTATTTTGGACACTTTTTCCCCTTTTTTTGGACACTTTCTTTTATTGTTTAATAAAAGCCTCTCCGAGGCCTGACGTCACGCCCACTGTGTCTGTCGTTTGCTCCGCACCCGTGACAATTGGTGGAGAATGCAGGCATGGGCGGAGCTTAGACAGCGCAGTGGGAAACACCTGATGACGTCATCCCCTCTCGCTCGCAAAAGTCACGGAAGATTCGGACCCGAGGGACGGAGAAACAACGGTGACGGCCTCCCAGCCGCTAAAGGGGTAAGTGACTTTTCTCATTTAATAACACTTACCCTGCGGTTGGTTGAGGCTGTCGACTGAATTCCGGTTTCTCTGTCCCCGGTCCGGTGGCGTTGCGAGAGGGAGTCGCCCGGAGACGAATCCCCGCCCACTCCGACCGCTGGAGCCTGGTTGAGGAAGGTAGCACTCCTGCGTGGGCAGCGGCCGGATGACGGGGATGTCGCTTGGGGGGGGGGATGTGACGAGTCGGCTGCCTCCCCCCTAACTATCAGCTTCACCCCGTCGGTAATCGCCGCCCTTCACCAGGCTCCCGACGGGAGTGGGCGTGTGGGAGGAGGAGGAGGGGCGCTGAAACATCCAGGTTTGGCGGCGTGTGATGAGGCACACCTGATGTGAATGAAGCCTCATCACCGCCGCTGTTAAAATGCCGAGCGCGCCTCTCCTCAGGAGACCGGTCTCTTCCCCGTGCATGCACGCTGGTGTCCTCGTGGGTCCAGGAAGGGGTGAAGAGGGAACCAGCGCCGCCGTAGGACGAGCTGCTGGACCCCGCGGGTCCGGATGAGGATCGCACCCGTGACGGATTACGGGCCAGGTTGCCGGGCCGTTTCATCCCCCAGAAGTGCCGCAGAGGTGGAGGAGGACGATGCCGCTAGAGAAGCCGCCGCCCCTCGCACCCCGGACCTGAGCGGGGAGCGCGTGCGGCCGCCGGACTCCACCCCTTACCTGGACCCTTCCCTGGACCCTTCCCTTCGGAACACTACCCCTCCTTCACGGAACCCCGTCACGTCGAGGACACCAGATCCCCCTGTTTATTTTGGACACTTTTTCCCCCTTTTTTGGACACTTTCTTTTATTGTTTAATAAAAGCCTCTCCGAGGCCTGACGTCACGCCCACTGTGTCTGTCGTTTGCTCCGCACCCGTGACAATATATACATACTAATTGCAAACAGTACACACGTTTATTAGGCAAACTCAAACTTTTATTTTGTATGCGATTAATCGCAATTAACCGTTTGACAGCCCTACAACTAATCGTATTCTAATCAGCTCAGCAGCACTATTTTTTTTTGTTTCTTTATTAAGTTAATTTAGAAGTATGTTTTGTCAAATTGTTTTTTTTTTAAAGTAACGAACAAGTGGCCAACGGCAGACAGTGAGTTGATCACGTTTGATCAATTTAGCCTTCTCAAATTATCACGACTTGCCTAAAACAAATTGATAGATGTAACACTTCAAACATATCACTGTTAGTCTGAACATTTAACCTATATAAATGTGTGCTGTTTGCTGCATATCCAATTGTTTGTGCGGAGAGTGAAAGCTAAAGTGCTTTTTGCAGGACATGGAGATGCCAGTGTGATCACTTGCATTTTTTTCTTATTAGCAATAGAAACAACTTAAAATATTTGCTCTTAAAGGTAAGAGTAATACATCATTTGGAACTGTAAAGAGTCTGCTTTTATTTGTGTGCACTCACAATATCAACAAAACATTGTGCTTTTGTAAAATAAAGATGTCTCCGTCTTGAGCAGGAGTGCTTTACAAAAATGTACCGAAACTCACTAAATACTTGCCTCACAGACATGATAAATACATGTATAGAAAGCTTTAAATAAAGAAAAAAAAATGTAATCATTGAATCACTGACTCGCAGGATTCATACAAAAATCTTGAATCAAACAGTAACAAAACACGATTGTGTGTCATTCAGAGATGCGCAACTATTCTTCTACGATCTTTCTTTGGAATTATTTTCATCAATAATTGTCAATATTATTTCTAAAATGTAAGTCACTATTAACTATGTTTATTAAACCGTTGTATAAAATATTTAAGAAAACAGCACTCTTGGCTACGTGTTGTTGCTTATCATATGATATAATTATGAAAACTTTTTTTACCGCAGTATGTTTCTTCTGTGAGTTTCTTTGTATGTGCTGTTTTAATTTCTTTTACTTTTATAGAGGAAAAGATTTTCTATCATTATTAATTGTATGTCATGTTTTATGTCATATTCTTAACATTCAAATACGTGTATTATTAATATAATAAAGCAATAAATTATGGCAAATCAAAGTGATACTTGTAGATTTAAAAATATGACCAGTAGATGGTGGCAAGTCACTGTCTTAATGAGCCAGGCATTGTGTCATTCATTCATTTGTTCAGTAACGAAGCAAAATTCTGTAATTACGAATGGGTTATTAATAACAATCACTGACTCTACGAATCGTTCAAAGCTGCAGATTTGTTTGCTAATGAAACACCGTCTGAAACATTTTGTTGGAACTATTATTATTTTGTTGCAAAATATTACAGACATAACAATATTCTGTTTAAAACGTAAAAATATTACCTTGTTTGTTGAACTGTTTTAAAAATTTTCACATTTGCCATTGTTTATATATTGCATTCTTGCACATATTTTAAACATAAAAACACTAACTCGCACAGGGTATGTGTCTGTATTGAAAAGAGTTTAAATCGATCTCAATGTACCGTCCATGTCAATATTTGCTCTTCATGCTATTAAGTGAAGATCTACTTTAAAGAACAGCAGTGCGATTTGCTAAAGCAGCATATTTAACGGGCATCCTATCTCATGCACGCTGCTTGTGTGGATGCAGTCCGTTTTTGACCACAAAAGACGAGGTAAGCTGATTGGATATAATGTATTTGACCGTTTACAGCACGCCCATTTTCCTGTTTTTTACATTAGACACGGCATTTTGCTTGTCAGAAATACCTGTTCGGGTTTAATATTACTTTAAGTTGGGGTAGAATTAAACGAATGCCAAAACTCTGAATTTTGTTTGTGTATCCCAGTTTGACAACCACAGTTGTAGTGTGTCAACCACCTGCAGTATGAGATCAAAGGAGGATAGTGTGATTCACGCTCATGTGCTTTGTTGAAGCGTATCTCAGAGCCTGTTACGTAAGCTTTTGTGCTTAAAAAGTATACAAAATATACAAATTTTTATTTTTTAGAAAAAAAAAAATGACAGATCGTTTCGCTAGATAAGACCCTCCTTCTTCGGCTGGGATCGTTTAGAGCCCTTTGAAGCTGCATTTAAACTGCATTTTGGAAGTTCAAAATCGGGCAACCAATGAAGTCCATTATATGGAGAAAAATCCTGAAATGCTTTCCTCAAAAAACACAGTTTCTTTACGACCATCTTGGATGACAAGGGGGTGAGTAAATTATGTGGAAATTGTTGTTCTGAAAGTGGAGTTCTCCTTTAAGAAAACTTTAGTACTTGTTATGTAGTTTGGGAATATACACATAAAATCGTGATTTCAGCTTTAAAAATATATAGATCCCATTTTTTTTTTTTTTTTTAATCAAACGTTTTAGAAAAGAACAAAACACCATGGTAGTTCAAACCAATGAGAATTAGGTTGTCACTAGAAAGTCATTTCCCATTCTATCTTTAAGTGTCCACTGGCTGTTTTATTTGTTCACCAAAAACCTTTAAATGAGGAACAAATGTAGACAGCATGCAGTAGACAGTAGACAGCATAGAGAAGATGATTTGCATCCAGATACTTAAAAATGCAAGTAACCCTAATCCCTAATATTAAAAGGACATCCGGGTTTGATTAGGATACAGATAACGGTGTCAAAGTGTTCCTTCTTTTAACACACTCTGCAGCCAATCTGTATGACTGCTGACCATTTCTCGCAAGGAATAAATATTCAAAAGCTTTCTGCCTATTACCTTACTGAAATAGAACGATTGGCACAACAGATACTGTTGCATAATTAAAAGTAATATAAATGAATGGTTTTAATTTCAGAAGCAAATACTGGGTTTAATGTTACAGAAAAAAATGTTTAGGCTAATTCTGTATTACTGTTATGACTTCAATGCATGATGTCATAACTTCTCAATGTGAAAGCAGGATCTTCTCAGCTGCACTTGAAGGCAGAGTTAGTATTTGTCAGCTCATGTGATCTCAACATGTCTGTCACTCCTATGACATTCTTCATGAATATCACTCATTTCTGTAGAGCTGGACATTTTAAAAAGGATCAAATGAGTGAGTTCAGCTTTGAGACTGAAAACCAACCTGTTTGTTCCTCAGTATCTTCACGTTTGACTCTGAATGCTTCTTCAATCTCCATGTCTTCACTCTCCTCTTTAATAAACGCCATCTTTAAAATAGTGTGTAAATAAAATAAAAGTAAATATAATGTCAAATAAAATATACATACAAATTACCCATAGAGTTAATTATGATTTATATTTGGTATTCAATAATTTGTACACAATATTAAATAGATTACACTTTAATGAAAACATTTGCAGTTGCTTTGTAAAAGTTGTCATAACACGTTTGTGTTTGTTGTTCTCTCTCAAATCATTTTACGAATGATTTGGTTCATATTTTTCCGATTCTCAGTTACTCTCACTTCTTTCCCGTACTTGAATAATGTACTGACTGACGATATAGGGAGCGAAATGAGACTTACCTTTTCTGTTATTAATATGCAGATGCGCTTTACTCACAAAAATAACATTAAATACAGCATTACAGCGTTCTATTTATATATCGATTCATTTATTTTACGTAGCTTGTAAACACGGGCAAATTGACAGAACAGTTTGCATTGATTTACAAACTTAAAAACCTACAAACCTTTCTTCAGGTCAGTCACAACATATACAGGACCGCGGCGCAGCTTCATGACATCACATCGCCAGAGGAAAATAAAAGTCCCGTTTATACACTAAGGTCTATTACATGCGTATGATAATGCATTTCCACAGTTATTAGCAGTAAATCTGACAACTTTTATATTTTATTACTTTAACTAATGAACATTTACAATCTTGCCATTGAATTATAAAACTAGTTGTGTTTGTATACAAAGGCTGAGGAAGTGAACACAAATTTGACATCTTTCATTGTGAAAAATCAACACAAAAATATATTTGTTGCGGTTTCCATTCATCACAATAGAAGTTTGCACACTAATGATGACTTCCACTTCTGAAAACCCATATATCTTAAAAATGTACTTTGTTTTTTTCTTAGAGAAGCTCTTCTGAGAGTCCAGATTTGTTCTAAAGTATTTAAAGTTTTCCACAATTTCAACATGTTGGTCATCAATTGTAACTGGCTCAATTGTTTTAGAAACAATTGACTATAGACAGCTTCACATAAAGGGTCTGTTATCTCTAGGAAGGCAGCTAAACCCTTAGCATACTTCAACAGTCTAAAGTGTTTCTTCTCTATCATAAACTCACTGGTAAAAAGGGAAAAGAACACAGTGGAGAGAAAACAGTCTTGTGCAGCCTGTACTCACAGTGAGCTCATCTGACCTGCTCTCTTTGACACAGACCCTCAGTGGGTGTCTGGAAAGTTATTTTCTGATCCAGAGAACTCAACTGTATTGACATTTAGACCAGATGAATGTGTTTACAGAAGAATGTGTGTCTTTACTGAATTAAAAGCTGAGCTAAAATCCACAAATAAAACCCTTTAGGGTGCATAAGGTCTTTCTGTATTAAGCAGGGTTGGGAAAAAAATCTGTTTTATTTTTTTCATTAACACAACAAATGCAGCCAGACAGGGCTGCAAAATTCAACTTAACATTTTGGCGAACTTTAATTGTACATGGACATGACTTGTTTAAAAAGTGTTTAAAACATGTGTAAAACATTTTTATTAAAACCTGAGAGGTTTCTGTTCCACAGTTGAAAGGCTACTGCTTTTTCCAAAACGTTCATAATGAGATTGTTAAATAAATCCATATGAATTAAGCAGTTTAGTCTTCTGAAGACACACGCAGTCTCTCACTCACACTGTCATGCTCTCTCACACATGCATAACAAGCATAATGTAATACCTGTAAACTGTACAAAACTGTTACATGTAAAAACAGTTATAAATATGTAAATGACCCCTCATAGGAGTCCTCCACTTCAAGAGAAACGCTTGACGTATGCTCAAGAGGACAATATCCCAAATCTTCCATGACCCTAGCACTTTGCTGAATCTTCCGAGATGACTGTTGACCAGTGTTTGCACGAGTGGTGTGGTTGTGGAGGTACTCTGGATGACCCTCTAGTTTCCTCTGCAATTGAACTTCCGTTTGGCCTGATCAGATGGGACACATCAATTTGGGCTCCCAAATGAAGCTCAGCCAAGGCTTCATCCCACCAGAGCAAGACGTCAGTGATCCTCTGTCTATATTTTAAAGACAAGAATAAATGTCAAGAATCGGGACATTTCCCTTTCGGACTATCTGTAACTAAAAAAGTACAGTCAAATAAAAACATTGTAGCTAATGCAATACATGTGAAAACAATTACATACAACTGTAAAGGCCATATCAATACTTTCCCCACCAGTGTTTTTTTTTTAGTTGCCAGACAGTGTCAGCATTTTACATTTTTTTTTACAAAACTCTCATGCTGCTAGAAAATCCAAACATATAATAGGCTTATATCAAAATAAAGAACAGAGCCTCTGATGGGGAAGCATTTAAAGCTGTAATCGGGCGTTAAAAGTTAGGCCCGACAGTGCCCGAGCCCAACAAGTATATTTTGATTGGCAGCTTTTTAAAAGCCCGAACCCGTTTACAGCCCGACATTATTCAAATATGCGCAAGCACACAGCACTTTTGGCTTTTGTCAAGAATGAGTCATTTATACATGTTTTAACAATTAATGACTAACGTAGGCTATAGGCCACTTGGAAGTTAGAACAAAGAAATAAAATAAGTCGTCTGTAACATCGTAACATCTTAGCACTCTAAATAGGCATACACTTAGCCTTTAAATAGACCAACTCGCCAATAAAAATGAGTCAACTTTAACAAATTAAATTAAGATAAGTTCTAAATTAAGATGGGTATTTGGCAATAATGAAATTAAGATAAAGGCTCCGCCGAATTTGCTTCGCCACTTCTCTCCACAATCCGGCCTCAACGCGACGGTGACAGCATCTGAAATGTAATAAAAGAATAATGGCAACATTAGCCTATATGCTGTGTCTATATTATGCATTTAAGACTCAATTAATTTTTAGTTATATTTGGAAAACCCTTACTTACCAAGATTAGGCTACATATTTTGTGGAGGAAAATGATTGAATCCACTGTAGTTTCAGCGGGGTCCTGCGCTCACTGGTGCGTCCAGCAGCGCTGAACACCCTTTCACTGCTACTGTGACAGGCTGGGATGCATAGTACTGATCTGGCTAATTTTGTCAAAACGTAATCACCAGAGGCAAGCCTCCGTTTCACCTCCTCAACATCAATTTTCGCATCTTTCTCGCGCTAATCGAAACGCATCACATGACCGCTCATTTACCGTGCAAGCCGAGGCGCAAGCCCGAAGTCGGCTCGAGCCCGTGTAAAATGATATAAATTAAGCCTGAACCCGTCGGGTCCCGTCGGGTTTCATCGGGTTCGGGCAAAGATCTTAAGCTCTAGAAGCATTGTCATAAAAAACAGAAAATCTCATCATGGTGGGTAAAGTGTTACATTCAGCATTGGGTGTGTATATTAACGCCTGAGTCCCTGACCAATATGGCTGACACGCCTGAGCCTCGCCACGCCATGGCTGCCAGGCTGCCTTTCCAGAACTTAAGGCCAAGATGACCACCACGTCAGAGCTTCACCACGCCACGGCCACCATGTCTGAGCCATGTCAAGTTACAGTTGCCACGTTTGAGTCTAGGCATGTCATGACTGCCACTCCAGAGTTTACGGCTCAGATGGAACTTGGGCCAAGACAGACAAGATAGCGGCAGGCATCCCAGTGACCTCATCGCCTTCAAGCACAGGTCTCAGATGTTCTGCCACCCTCCGCTGCCCTTCCAGTAATGGTGATCTTGTGTGTCTGATGTGAGTCTAATATGTGTGTAGAGTTTCAATTCTAAGCATGTCAAGTGCCTCAAAAACACAAGAAAAGAATATTTAAGTTTGACGTGTTGGCAACAGTATTTAGGAAATCAAGAAACCCTTTGCAGTTACAGCAGGTAAACATGTCAGCTGTGTGGATGCTATGTAGGGCTGATCAATTTCTATTTTTTAAATTAATTCTTATTTTGATGAATCAAGATCTTTAAGTCTGTGCTGGTTTCAGTTGATGCATGAACATTGGTCAATTTTCTAACAAAATTTAAAACAATAAACATAGTTTTGACCGTTTTTATGTGGTGTGAAATTGCTGAAGTGCCAACTTTGTTTTTACTTGAGTATCGATTCATAATTGTTACATTTTATTTTCAGTTTTTGTTTTTAGCTAAATGGAAACTCTAATTTCAGTTTCTTTTAAAGAAAAAAAATGGTCAATCACCTACCTATCATTACTTTTTATTATTAATCATCTTATCATGTATATTTGTGTACGACTTTTCTACATAGTCTAGTGTAAATAAAAGCAAATAAAAATTTGCTGCATTCTTTGCTCAAGACTAAGCTGAGGAAGGTCTTGTAGTGGCAGTATATCTTTTTTGTTTGTTTGTTTGTTTGTTTGGTCCACCACATTTCTAATTTCGTTAATATCTCCCTCAGCATGGCTATGATAAAAAAAACATTATATTACCAAAATATTACAATGCTTAATAATTATATACACATTATATATACAAGTTGTTGTTATTATTATTATTATTATTATTATTATTATATAAACACAACATGCTTTTTACCAGATGTTTCCCTCTTTCTCTGTGTCGATCTATCCAGAGCCAAAAAAAAAAAAAAAAAAGAAAAAAAAAAATCTGCCTAAAAACAGCATGTGTCAGAATACTATCCACATCATATTACATTAAATAAACATTCATATAATGGAATATGTGTGTGTGGATAAAAACCCTTGTTTTTGAATTCACTGTTTGCATTTTAATACTAGTATAATGGTTTCCACACATCTTTTAGACAGAATCTCTCACTCTTTAATTTGTAGTTCTTAATATACCATTGGACAACATGTATTTAAATATGTATTTCACCAAGAAAACAACTCTGAACTACTTTGGCATTTAAATTTCTATAGCATTATAGCATTTTTATATTTTAGACACCAGCGTGAGGACAAGACTTTTATTTTGGTCTCGTGATGTGACGTCATAAGGCTGCGCCGCTCTCCTGCAGCTGTTGAAGAAAGGTTTGTGTTTTTAACCATTAAAAGTGTGTAAATCAATGCAAAAAGTTAAGGTAATTTCATAGTTTTTAGAAGCAACGTAAAATAATTACTGATGAATTAAACATTGTGACACTTTATCTAACATTAATAACGTTGTTTTTATGAGTAAACAGCTCGGATATAAGTAACAGAAAAGCTGCGTCTCGTTTCGCTCTATATAATGAATCAATTCATAGTAAAGATGGGTTCGGTTACTAGCAAGTATTGTTGAAAGAGACGGAGCTCTATGAAACTCCGAGTTAACTGAATCAATTGCTTCGCAAAATGATTCAATGTTTCGAAGCGAAAATGCAAATAACACAGACGTGCAATGACAACTTTTACAAACCAGCAGCATTTGTTTGTGTGTAAACATAATCTATTAAATAGAGTAAGTATGAAATTAAGAGATAACAACAACATAATTAGGGTTGCCAATTTCAGAAAAGGAAAATGAGGGACAATATTATTCTTTATTGGGGAAAAAAGGGACATAGTAGCGACACTCAAAATATGTGTACTGTACCACATATTACATGCTTAACCTTTGCTTTATATTTTAGCTATGAAGTTGGATTTTTCTGATCATTGTAATGGATTTTGACTGACATGAAATTCTGTTTGTTTATGTAAATTACCCATTTCAGCATTTGAATAATCTCTCTGCTGGTCATCATTTAGAAACATCTGACATATGGAAAAAATAAAATTAAAATATATGAAAATAAAATTAAATATAATCTGCAGGGAACGATCTGGGAAGGTTTCCTTTAGGTAATAAAAGTAAAACCTAAAAACAGCCTACAGGGAACAATCTGGGAAGGTTCTATTTATAAAACAAAAATAATCATACAGGGAAAGTTCTTAGAATGTTCTCATTTGGTTCCCAAAAATAACCAAATGGGAACAATAGGGTAACATTCTATTTGTTGGGTATGGTGTATGCCTGTGAATATGGAACAAACTGTTTTCCATATGGCTTTCTTACAAAACGCTTTTTTGATGCCTTAAATACAGGACGATTCTTTACTATATGGGAACCCTAATCTAATACCAGATTTAATACATGAATGGTGTGTGTGTCTAATCAGGTCATTTAAGGCCATTAACTATCACTCTGACTGATTCACTTGGATATTTAGTTTAGATTTATTTTTCTTTCTGTTAATTATTTTCATCTTAAACAGGACAAAGTGTCTAAAAACACAGAAGAACTCCTGATGAAGCAACTAAGATCCACATGACACACAGTTATGAAGATGGCATTTATTAAAGAGGAGAGTGAAGACGTGAGGATTGAAGAAGCATTCAGAGTCAAACATGAAGATACTGATGAACAAACAGGTTGGTTTTCATTCTCATTCTTGTTTGCGCATTAAAATTGTTTAGTGCAGTGCTGTTTAACAGAGAGAACATTGTTTCAACACTGCATTTATAAACATAATAGTTTATCTAGGAAGCTTGTAGTGTTAGTAATACAAATAGAAACAAAATTTTAAGTAAGAATAAAAAAAAAGTCTACAGGTCAAAATTAGTCCTCTGATGTTAATAGTCAATGGTGCTGTTTCTTTTTTTTTTTTGGTTTGTTTAGTTATTTTTGTAGTTCTCAAGTTTTTAGACATGTCTCCTGAGGAGTCACAGCCCATTCTTCCTTAGCAAATCTCTCAAGCTCCTCCAGATTTGTTGGTCTCCTGGCCTGGACTCTGGTCTACAGTGAGCCCCACAGACTTTCTATTAGATTGAAGTCTGGGCTTTGTGCAGGCCAGTCCAAGGGTGTTCACTTTGCTCATTTGGAGGTAGTTATTCACCAATGAGATATACTTTGGGTCAGTATCATGCTGGAAGACAAAACGTCAACCCAAACCAAGTTTTGTTGCAGACTGCCTGAGGTTGTCTTTCAAAATCTTCTTGCAGTCTTCCTTTTTCATGATTCCTTTGATGCTGACAAGATTGCCAGTTCCACACGCTCTGAAACATCCCCACAGCATTATACTCCCACTGCCATGTTTCACTGTGAGAACGGTGTTCTTTGGGTTGTGCGCCTCTGCCTTCTTTCTCCAAACATAAGCAACATCTCTGTGGCCATAGAACTCTAGTTTAGTCTCATCTGACCAAAGGACACATTTCTAGTATGCATAATTTTTCTCCAGGTTGTCCTTCAGATGTCAGTTTAGTTTGGAGGTGTCTCTTCTTCAGAAGTGGAGTTTTTCTTGGTTGGCAATCTTATCGTTTGGCATTAGAAATCAGTCCCAAACTTGCTAAATCATTCACTGATGTCTTAGTAATTGTTCTTGGGTCTTTAGAAACCTCTCTGACTTTTCTTTCCAAAGTTTCTGAAATCGTTCACTTCCTGTCTCTTTTTTTCCACTGTGTAGTACTCTTCAAACTTCTTGATAATATTTCTCACGCCAATTCTTGACATTTGGTAAAGTTTAGATAAACATGTATATGCTTCTCCTCCTTTGTGAACATTAAAAATTCTTTTTCTCAAGTCTAAACTATTTTTTGTCTTTCCCATTATGACAGTGCATATTATTTCACTAGTTTTTTTGCAAGATACTAATCCTCAGCTTAGAGTGCAATTTAAGCAAAAAAGCATTTGGACAACAGTGGTTTGTTCTGTAGCCAATCAAACAGATACTTTCTTAAGAGTAATCATAATTCTTAGCAGTGTTAGTTGTTATTTTCTGGGGGTTTTGTGCCGATAATGGACAGCACAGTAGAGAAATGACAGGAAAGTACTGGGCAGAGAGAAGGGAGCGGGATCAGCAAAGGACCTTGAGATGGGATTCGAACTCGGGTCACCACGAGCACAGTTGTGCTGTTTTTTTTTTTTAGCTAGTTTTTTTTTTTTTTTAAATAATCACAATCCTTTTTATTCCTCCCTGTTGTGTTAAACCATTAAAGTGCCACTAACTTGTATTTGTCTTTTTTTTTACTGTAGACTTGATGGCACTGAAAGAAGAGAGGCAAGAACTGACAAAGACAGAAGAGACAGATCAATATGAGAGACGTGATTTCATGACTGTGGAAACATCCATACAGTCTGAAACAACTTCATCACAAAACAAAGTTCTGAAGACAGAATCTAACAGTGACTTTACTTGCCATCAGTGTGGAAAGCATCTCAAGCAAAAATATAACCTTCAAATGCACATGAAAGTTCACAGTGGAGAGAAGCCTTTCAAATGTCAACTGTGTGAAAAGAGATTCTCACGTAAAGAAAACCTTAAACGCCACATGAATAGTCACACTGGAATGAAGCCCTTCATTTGCCAACAGTGTGGAAAATGTTTAGCACATAAACAAAGCCTTGAATCCCACATGAAATGTCACACTGGCGAGAAGCCATTCACATGTGATCAGTGTGGAAAGAGTTTCAGACACAAAGTATCCTTTGATTACCACAGGAAGAGAGAACATTCAGGAGCGAACAGTTTTACATGTCATCGGTGTGGAGAGAGTTTCAGTTGTAAAGGAAGCCTCAAAACTCATATGAGACTTCACACCGGAGAGAATCCTTTTACATGCAATCTGTGTGGGAAGAGCTTCGCATATAAAGCACACTTTGATACCCACATGAGAGTTCACACCGGAGAGAAGCCTTTTACCTGCAAACTGTGTGGAAAGAGCTTCACACGCAAAGGATCTCTTAAGGTTCACATGGTCATTCACACTGGAGAGAAGCCGTTTCCATGTGATCAGTGTGGAAAGTGTTTCAGACATAAAACAACCCTTGATTTACACATGAAAACTCACACTGGAGAGAGTCCTTACACCTGCAAACTGTGCGAGAAGAGTTTCTCAAGTAAATCAACCCTTGATGCCCACATGAGAAATCACACAGGAGAGAAGCCCTTCACCTGCAAACTGTGTGGAAAGAGCTTCGCACAAAACGGAAATCTTAAGGTTCACATGAAAACTCACACAGGAGAGAAGCCTTTTGTGTGTCCTCAGTGTGGAAAATGTTTTACTCGTGAAACAAACCTTACTAACCACATGAGGCTTCATTCAAGAGAGAACTGTTTTAATTGTCATCAGTGTGGACAGAGATTCCCAGACAAGAGACGCCTTACCTGGCATGAAAAAAGTCATTTTCGAAAGATGTCTTTCACATGCCGTGAGTGTGGAAAGAGTTTCAGATTTAACGGAGCCCTTAAGGTTCACATGAGAATTCACACTGGAGAGAAACCTTTCACCTGCTCTCATTGTGGAAAGAGTTTCAATCAGAATATAACCCTTCAGATTCACATGAGGCTTCACACTGGAGAGAAACCTTATGCGTGTCTTCAGTGTAAAAAGAGCTTCACATATAAAAGAGACCTGAAACGTCATTTGCAAACACATCCTGGAAAGAAACGGCAGTGCTCTGTGAGCAGAAAGAGACTTAGAAAAAGGAGCAGTTTGAAAAATCCGCACAGTCGCTCTGGAAGAAAGCAGTTTAATTGTGATCTGTGTAATAACACATTTCGGTTGCCTTTATACTTACAGATACACCTAAAAAGTCATGCAGATGTGAGACGATATCTGTGTTTTATGTGTGGAAAGCGTTTTAAATGGCTCAGCAGTTTCAAATGGCACCAGAAAATACGAATCTGTGTGAAATTAAAGCTACGTTCACACCGCAGCTGAATGTGGCCTAAATCTGATTGTCCACATTCATGACCAATTGCATTTTTTACCTCTTTATAAGTTATAAGACTTTTACTGTCAGACTGGCATTCTGACTCTGCTTTCTAACCATATGCTGCATATTGTACATATTCAATTATAAACAATAAAATAATAAGAATATTTAAAAAGTTTATATCAGCAGTCCCATTGTCATAACTTGTTTGCAGTGATTACAAGTGGTGGTTTTGCAGGCAAACATTAATGCCTTGAATTTTATGCGAGCAGATTTTGGTAGCCAGTGCAAATTGATAAACAGAGGTGTGACGTGGATTCTTTTTTAGCTCATTAAAAATTAGTCTTGCAGCTGCGTTCTGGATTAATTGTAAAGGTTTGATAGAACTGGCTCGAAAACCTGTCAAGAGAGCATTGTAGTAGTCCAGCCTGGACAGAACAAGAGATTGAACAGGGAGTTCAATATTTAATACCTCAGATCGGATCGGGGGCACAAAAAACATGATCAGGACATCCCTATAAATTAACCATGTTTTAATTTTAGTAAAACCATTTATTTATTTGTTTATTTATTGATGTAATGATTACCATTTGTGTAACCACAGTTTTACTACAAAAACCATGGTTAAAGTATGTTTTTGTAACAAAATCATTCTCAATAATCTATCATTCTCAATCAATCATCACAATAATCTACAATAAACGGCTGGAGAAGTTGCCTTTTTGTTAAAGGAATCGTTCACCCAAAAATGGAAATTATGTCATTAATTACTCACCCTCAT
Organism: Cirrhinus mrigala; assembly: GCA_036247105.1. NCBI lineage: Eukaryota > Metazoa > Chordata > Actinopteri > Cypriniformes > Cyprinidae > Cirrhinus > Cirrhinus mrigala. The sequence continues at coordinate 13,856,045 of CM070010.1, read as the reverse complement.
GTCGTTCCAAACCCGTAAAACCTTTGTTCATCTTCGGAACACAAATTAAGATTTTTTATAATCCGAGAGCTTTCTGGCCCTCCATAGACATCAAGGGTCTTACCATGGTTAAAACATTGTTAAAATAGTCAATGTGACATCAGTGTTTCAATGGAAATTTTATGAAGCTATGAGAATACTTTTTGCGCACAAAGAAAACAAAAATACTTTTATTAAATGATTTCTCCTCTCCCAGAGTACCACAAAGCATGCAGAACATGCATTCGATGCGGAAACAAATGCTTTAAGTTTCTGTGCCTTGACCAGTGTTGGGGGTAATGCATTACAAGTAACACAAGTTACGTAATCAGATTACTTTTTCTAAGTATCTAGTAAAGTAACGCATTATTTTTTTGTTGCTTTTTCAAATAAGTAATGCAAGTTACTTTTCCCATTTATTGACTGACTCTTCTGTCACCATGCTAAAATCAGGAGTAAGTGTAGATACATTGTGTGTGCTGTGTAAATATGATGTTACTGTAGCTCTAGACTAAACGTGAACATGTATTAAATCATCTCAAAGAATCAGTATTCCTCAAAATGAATAAAAACAGTGAAATGCAAGCTCAGAAAGGTGACGCAAACCTGCAATAATTAAATGTTAAATAACACAAATATAATTTATGTATTTAGTCCCAATTTATTAACCAGTGTTTTTGCCACTGAGCTCGATGGTCCAATTTTAATAAGCAAAAATGACTTTAGATTAACTAATATTTGT